>CM062820.1:255945831-256305831 GCA_031772625.1 Pinus tabuliformis | reverse complement strand
TTTATTGGGTATAAGGATGGTATAAAAGGTTATAAGATTTGGAACCCAGAAACAAGGAAGGTTATCTACAACTGAGATGTGGTGTTTAGAGAGGTTAAAGATGTTATTAAACATGAATGACTACCAAAGGAACTCGAGAAGATAGATTTTGGGCTGAAGGAGGAAGAATCACACTCTACAATAGAACATGAATAAGAAGAGGAAGAGTCACACACTCCAGTTTTGAGGAGATTAGTTCGAGAGAGAAGGAAGCCAGAGAGGTATAGTTCATCTGCTTTCTATTCAAATTTTGTTTTATCTATTACTGATGATGATCCCAGAACTGTCTGGGAGGCAGTGGATTCAAAGGATGGAAAACTTTGGAAGGAGGCCATGGTTGAATAAATGACATCCTTGGAAAAAAATGAGGCTTGGGATTTGGTGAAGTTGTCGGCTGGAAGGAAACCCATTGGCATCAAATGGGTGTTTAAGAAGAAGATGAATGCAAAAGGTAAGGTGGAGAAATACAAATCTTAGTTGGTAGCAAAAGGTTATTCTTAGGTGTTTGGAATTGATTTTGGTGATATTTTTTTATCCTATTGCCAAGTTAGATTCTATTAGGTTAATTTTATATGTTGTTTTTTCTTTTAATTTTGAGGTAGAGCAAATGGATATGAAGACAACATTTCTTCATGGGGATCTAGAAGAAGAGATCTACATGAAGCAACTAGAAGGCTTTGCGGTGAAGGGTAACAAAGAACTAGTATGCAAGTTAAAAAAAAGTCTTTGTATGGGTTAAAAAAATCACCAAGGATGTGGTATCAAAAATTTGATACATCTATATGGGGAATTGGCTTCACCAAGAGCAAAACGGATCATTGTGTGTATTTTAATTTAATTGGTGACTGTGTTATTTATTTGGTCTTGTATGTGGATGATATGTTGCTGATTGGAAATATCCAGGATTTGAAGACCGAGTTGTCCTCCAAATTGGACATTAGGGATATTGGTGTTGCAAACTATATTTTGGGCATGGAAATTAAATGAGATCAGGTAAATAGGAAGCTCTGGTTAAACCAAAGAAAGTATGTCAAGACAATGTTGCAGAGGTTTAATATGCAGGATAGCAAACCAATGAAGGTTCATATTCCTATAGGTGTAAAGTTATCTACTGAATAATGTCCCAAGACACAGGAATAAGAAGAGGACATGTCTTGTGTTTCATATGCGAGTGCAATTGGTATCAAACTAGAAATTGCAAATTCTTTGGGAGTATTGAGCAGGTTTATGCCAAAACTAGGGAAGGAGCATTCGAAAATAATGAAGCAGGTTTTCAAGTATTTGCGTGACACTAGTGATTATGGTTTGTGCTACCAAGGAAGACTAAGATTAGATATGGTTTTGGACATCCATCAATTTGTTGATGCATACAGGGCTAGAGATATGGATCAAAGAAGATCTACAAGTGGGTATGTGTTTAACCTATTTGGAGTGGGAGTGAGTTGGATGAGCAAGGGACAGTCTATATTGGCACTTTCAACTATAGAAGTTGAATACACGGTAGCCACTCATGCAAGCAAGGAATCAATTTGGTTGCATAGATTATGTTCAAGTATGGGGTTGGTACAATGAGCTATAAGGATAGACTGTGACAACTAAAGTGCATTTTTCTTAGCAAAGAAATTTTCTTATCATTCAAAGACAAAGCACCTTGATGTTTAGTATCATTTTGTGAGGGATATGGTTGAAGATAAAAGGGTGTTGCTGGTAAAGGTGGACACTCTGAAGAATGTTGGTGATGCATTGACAAAGTTTGTGAGAACTGAGAAGTTTTCTTGGTGTAGAGAAACAATGGGCATTGCAGCCCTGAACCATTGACGAAGCTCTTATGTGAACCTCAGTGTGGAAATAAAACAACAAGTGAGAGAATGTGGGGTGTGTGTTATATTCTTTCCACACGTCATGGGGTCCAGGGTAGTGCCCTAGGAAAAAAATATTTTATGCGGACCCAATAATAGTTAGGCAGACCCAAGGATGGGGGGAAAACCAAAGATGGTGGGCAGACCTACCCATGATTTTGTGCATGGTTTTTGGGAACGGTGGTTTTCGCCCATGGTATTTGTAGATATGGTCAAGGGAACTACGTTTATGTTCTAATCCAGGGTTAGTGGATTGGGGTTTATGAATTTTTCGACATATATCTCTCTCTCTCTCTCTCTCTCTCTCTCTCTCTCTCTCTCTCTCTCTCTCTCTCTCTCTCTCTCTATATATATATATATATATATATATATATATATCTTGTAACATTGAAAGGAATATAATGAAAAATCAATCTGGTATTCCGGGTTTTTGGATCCAGGGAAAAATCTTTGTGTATATTTGTTTTATGTTCTCGCCATTGTATATTTTGGTTTTGGGATCCAGGGAAAAACCTTTGTGTATATTTGTTTTATGTTCTTGCTATTGTATTTATTTTGTTTTAAGAATTTGTTTGCAGGTAATTTTTGTACAGGGTTAAAACCTTCATAGACAATGTTCTCGATGAAGATGATATTGATAATGTATTGACACATGAAGAAATTGAATAAGTTGAGCCAAATGTAGGAGATGATTTTTAGCATGATGATATGGATGCTGATATGATTATTGGAAATTATGATATGGAAATTGATGATCGTTTAAATGTCATTTTTGAACCAAATGACATAAATGTTGTGTTGGATGAAGAAGAAGCTTAATGATATCGAAATGTTTGTAATGTACCATAATAATAATATATAAATAAATATAACAATAAAAAATAAATAAATAATACAAGATAATAATAGTAATAATAAAGAAAATATAAGAATAGCAAATAAATGATAGGTGGCTCCAATAATTTAGCTTGCCCATATTTATTCAAAGGTTTATGGAAGCCGGATTTTTTGGTTGGTTGAGGGGAGCTAGGGTTTCAGAGCGGATGCGAGACGAGGGTTTCGCAGGCGAGAGTTCAGCCAAAGGAAGGAAGATCGGTGGCTAAGGGTGGAGCCAGCGCACCAGGAAGATCCTCGGGCGCGGACCTCATAATCACAGATATCTGGAGAAGAAGAAAAACGAAAAACTAAGGAGCGCGGGATAATCAAAGGGTAAGTTCTGACTGAAAAATGGGAACGGAGCAGGGGAGGGGAGAGATCCCCTCCTACAAGGCAGTAATAACGGGTGAAGCGAGAAAGGAACGGCAGAAGGAAGGAGATAGACCAAATGAAGGCGAAACCTCAGCAGCGGGAGCGCAAAGGAGAACAGGAGTAACAAGTAAATGTTTGCCGAGGGTGACGAACAAACCCAGGTTTGTAATCCCGCCCAATAGATTAGAGAACTATAGAAGTTACATGAGAGATTATGCTTTGATCTGTAAGTTCGTAGGATATTGGCCAGCAGAGAAAGATCTACTTAGATGGATCCAGCAGAGGTGGAAACCAAAAGGTCATGTGGAAGTAAAGTTGGGAGCGAAAGGATTTTTTACAGTAATATTCTCCAATCTAGAAGATAGGGAAAGGATCTTTGAGGAAGGACCCTACTTCATGAACAATGCTGGACTATTTATGAGGGAGTGGGTAGAATGCTATAACCTAGAGAAGGAAAGAATGTTAGCTGCCCCGATATGGATTAGACTCTTCGGCCTACCAACAGAATTCTGGGACCCAGAGATCCTTAAGGGCATAGGAAATGCAATAGGATCATTTGTGAAAGTGGCAGAGTCGACAAAGAGGGGAAGATACACAACATATGCTAGAATATGCGCGTACATGAACATCACAGAGCCACTTCCAGACACAATAGAATTGGAATATCATGACGAGATCTGGCACCAATCAATTGATTATGAACATATCCCATTTCGTTGCAGAAGATGCCATGAGTATGGCCATTTATATCGAGAATGTCCCATTACAATAGCAGAAAAGGAAAGAGAAGCAGAAAATGAGAGGAGAAATGCAACAAGGAATACAGGAGAAGAGGAAGAGGATTTCAGAGAAGTGCAAAGGAAGAAAAAGAGAGGAAACAACAAGACACAGACGGGTAAGCAAAAAGGAGCCCATAGCACAGAATCCCAAAATAAGTTTCAAATTCTGCAGGAGGACGAAGCAGAAACAGAGACAAACGAGGAAGAGGAATCAGAAGGAATGGAAGTAATGAAAGAAAATGCAGACAAAGAGATAGAGCAAATGAATAAGGATCAAGAGAGGGCAGAAAGCCCAAGAGAAAGCCAAGAGGATCAAAGAGAAATGGAAATAGACCCACAAAAAACAAAAGGGGAAGAAGAGGAACAAGTTATGGCGAAGCTTCTGCAGGAATGGAAGAGGCTCGATGAAAGATTTATCCCAGAGGATCAGAAACAGAGATACAAAGAAGCTTTCCAAAGATATAAAGAGAAAAAGGGAATAATGGAAGATAGAGAAGACGGGAAAATGGCGAAGCAGGAAGCACAAAATATAGGAATGAGCAGTATTGGCAAGGGAGGCAAAAAAAGAGGTAGAAGAACAATGAGTGAAACAATTCAAGAAGTTGGAGAGATGCTAGTTAATTCAGGAAGAGTGATACCTCTTTCAGAGGTATTCCAATCCCCTCCGAAACTGTTACGATGATAATTACAAGCTGGAACATAAGAGGCCTCAATAGCAGAGGCAAACAGAGGTATTTGAATGACAGACTGAAAAAAGAAAAACCTAGCATAATGATAGTACAAGAAACAAAAATAAGTACTGAGAAAATGAGAGAAATCCTGAATAGAAACAAGAATAGATATGAAATGATGGGACAGGATGCGATCGGGAGCGCAGGAGGTCTGGTAATAATTTGGAACCCTGAAGAAATTCAATTTAGTAATTGGATAAGCTTCCCAAGAATACTAACAGGGACAACAAGGATAATAGGAACTACGGAGGAGGTTATAATAACAGGAGTATATGGGCCGCATATCCAAGGAGAAAAGGAACACTTTTTGCAAAATTTAAAAGCATTGAGAAGTCTAATCCCAGGGAAACAATGGATTGTAGGAGGGGACTTCAATCTGATTAAAACCTCAGCGGAAAAAAGAGGAGGACTAAGGAGAATGGATAAAGCAATGGAACAGTTCGGAGATTTGATAAGGGAGCAGAGACTGATCGATATTCAAACCATTAATGGAAACCACACTTGGAATAACCGCAGAGGGGGAGCTAATCAAATCGCATCTCGACTTGACAGATTCTTAATCTCCGAACAAATAATGATGAAAGATGTATTCATAGAAGCCACAATTCTCCCGGTAACAGGATCAGACCATTGGCCGATTAAAATGGAAATAGATCTAAAACAAAGACCTTCCAACAAACCCTTTAGATTCGAAGCTTTATGGTTAAGAAATGAAGGTATGGTAGAGAAACTTGAAGAATGGTGGAGCACGAGTGACCAGAGAGGAAGAAATAAGATGCAGACCTTTCAACTCAAACTGAAGGAGATGAAGGATAAATTAAAAAAATGGAATAAAGAAGAATTTGGTAACATTCTAGAAGAAAAAAAGCGACTGGAGCAGAGAATGGAAGAGCTGCAGCAGATAGATATCCTAGAAGGTATTCAGGAAGAAAGAACAAAGGAAGAAGGAATTATATTGAACCAGCTAGAAGAAAGAAGGAAACAAGAAGAGATTTTATGGAGACAAAAGTCAAGGGTTCAATGGCTCAGAGAAGGTGAAAAGAATACTAAGTTCTTCCATAAAGCGATGGTACAGCATAGACAAAGAAACCGAATCTTCTCAATAAAAAATCAAGAAGGTCAGAGAGTCCTCCAGCACGAAGAAATTGAAAAAGTACTGGTCAATCATTTCAAAAATTTATTAAAGGAAACTCAAGATAATAGATCAGAAGCCATAACTAAGATAAGTAGGGAGATCCCAAAACTGGTAACCAGAGATCAGAATTTGGCCTTAATGAGGAAAGTTACGATGGAAGAAGTGGAGGATATAGTCAGGAACATGAAAAGGAATAAAGGTCTTGGGCCGGATGGGTATACGGTAGAATTCTTTCAAGTAGGGTGGCATTTTCTTGCTGAGGAAGTTTTAGAGGTGGTGGAGGAAGCTAGAATAAATCAAAGAATATGGCCAGGGATAAACTCAACCCTGCTGACCCTTATTCCTAAAACTAATCAAACGGATCAAGCCGAAGGCTTTCGCCCTATAGCCTTATGCAACGTTATTTACAAGATAGTGGCATCAGTGGTGGCTCAAAGGCTGAAATCGATACTACCAAGCATAATCTCCCCAGAGCAAACTGGGTTTGTAGAAGGAAGACAGATCCTGGATGGGTTAGTGGTGGCCCAGGAAGTAATCCACACTCTGAAAACGAAGAAAGAAAAAGGAATGCTGATAAAATTAGACCTGTCAAAAGCTTATGATAGGTTAAGCTGGAATTATCTTGAAACTATCCTCAAAGCATTTGGATTCTATGATAGATGGGTGAAATGGGTCTTGAGCATGATCTCCACCCCGAATTTCTCTATCTTGCTGAATGGAGCGCCATCAACGACATTTAATGCTACAAGAGGACTTCGACAAGGGGACCCCCTATCCCCCTTCCTCTTCATAATAGCAGCAGAAGGATTAGGTAGATACTTCAAAAAAGAATTAAGAGAAAGGAAAATCCAGGGCCTGAGACTATGGGGCAATCAAACTACAGTCACCTACCAGTAGTTCGTGGATGACATCATGATATATTGCAAAGCCTCCATGAAGGAGGTGAGAAGAATAAAGAAAATTTTAGAGGTATTTATGGAAGGCTCTGGCATGGAGGTAAACAATGAAAAATCAAGAACCTTTTTCTTTAATACGGTGGAGCCCATTAAAAACCATTTAACTAGGATCTTGGGTTACAGGAAAGGGGATCTCCCAACTAAGTATTTAGGAACTATGCTAGATTCCTCATCCCTCAAAATAGGAAACTGGAAGAACATCCTGGAAAAGATCATGAAAAGACTAGAAAATTGGACTTTTCGTACTCTGAACTTGGCAGCAAGGGTTGTTTTGCTTAAATCCACCATTCAGGCGATCCCGATATATCCCTTATCAGTGATGGCAACACCAAAAGGAATATGCAATAAGCTGGTAGAGATTTACAGAAAATTTCTTTGGGGAGGACCCAAGCAACAAAAGAAATGGGCCCTCTGTTCTTGGGACAGCCTAACCAAACCAAAAGAAAAAGGAGGTCTTGGTCTAAGAGACCCTTGGACCCTAAATCAAGTGCTAGCAGCTAAGTTAAGATGGAGATGGATGCAAGGGGGGAAGGACCTGTGGAAAGAAATCTGGACATCAAAATATAATATGCCAGCCACCCCGGAAGAAATACTAAGGAAGCAAGAAGCGCCTCGAGGATCAGACATATGGAACCTAACCATCCAAAGCAGGGAATTAATTGATGGGCATATTTTTTGGGAAATCAGAGGAGGCCAGATCGCGAGATTTTGGGAGGAAGCCTGGCAACAAAGGGAGAAAATGTTAGACCTACAAGGAATGCAAGAAATCTACAGAACAGGTATGGACAGAGACCTCATTAGGGTTAAAGATTATTGGACAGAAGAAAGAGGAAATGTAGAATGGAGGGAATGGAAATCTATGGATGAATGGAATAGGAATGCAACAGAGGATCAAAAAATTATATTTAGTAAAGAATTAGATTCCAGGAAAATAAAAAAGAGAGGAGGCAGGGACATCCTTCGATGGGGCAAGGAAACGAAAGGAGCGTTCACCATAAGGGAAGCCTATAAAGTAAAGATACAGCAAGAGCAAGGGGAGGGCGAAGAGCAGAAGTGGAGGAAGATATGGAGAAATAAATGGTGGCCGAAGATCAAAATGTTCGTATGGCTGGTAGGAAGGAAACGCATTTTAACATGGGACCAAATTCAAAAAAGAGGTTTCTCAGGTCCTTCAAGATGCAGCCTTTGTTATCTAGACGAAGAAGACCAGGAACACCTTCTTAATGGATGCAGCGCGGCCCAATTCCAATGGGAAAAGACGAGAAACTTATTCTCGACCACTGAACGAAATCCACAGGATATAATTCAAACCCTATGTGATTGGGGAGAAGGGAAGTTTAAAAGCAAGATAGTAAGAAGAGCCTGGAGCATGACAGCAGGCTTCAACGTATGGAATCTTTGGAAAGAGAGAAATGGTAGAATCTTTAAGGGGAAATCTTCAGACCCGGAAGAAGTCTGGAAAAGAACCCTAAGACAAATCAGAGAATCAATCCTAGCGGAAAATTGGGCAGAAGAAGATTGGAAGACATCTGAAGCAGAAACAGAAATCCTAAAAAGGCTGAATTTGGATCAAGGGATGATCTATCATCAAAAAGCAAAGCAGCACCAACCTATAGCAGGCCAAAGTCACGCAGTCTATCAAAAACCTCCGGAAGGGTTTATCAAGCTCAATTTCGACGGGGCAGCAAAGGGGAACCCAGGTCCAGCTGGATTTGGAGGAGTCTTCAGAAACAGACAAGGAGAGGTAGAATGGATCTATGCAGAACACGGAGGAACAATGACTAATAACGAAGCGGAATTTATGGCAGTGTATCAGGGGCTCAAAATCGCCATAAGGAATGGATATAGGAAGATCGAAATCGAAGGAGATTCAGCCCTGGTCATCAGTACCATAAGGAAATTAATCCAAGGGAAACAGTGGGAGAAGGTAGTTAAAAGCTGGAGGACAGCGAGTATAGTCCAAGAAATCGAGGAAACTTTGAA
Organism: Pinus tabuliformis; assembly: GCA_031772625.1. Taxonomy (NCBI): domain Eukaryota; kingdom Viridiplantae; phylum Streptophyta; class Pinopsida; order Pinales; family Pinaceae; genus Pinus; species Pinus tabuliformis. Next base: position 256,297,101 of record CM062820.1, on the reverse strand, counting down.
AGGGATCGAATACAAGATCACCTCTCATGTAAGAAGAGAAGGAAATAAGCCCGCGGATTGCTTGGCCAATTGGGGAAGTAAAGAATCATTGGCGATAGTGGATGACAGCTGGACCAATCAAGCAGCGATGACAAGATGGGATGGCTTAAAACAGCTCATAAACAACGATAACCATGACACAGCATAATGGTAATCAAAATTTCACATGGAGCGGGAGAAGGAGAATAAGGCAGGCTCATGCGACAGCGAAGACAGGACAGAAGGACGGTGGCCTTAAATCCCTGACACCAGCATTTAATGATCATTCAGATCAGCAGGGACGCGGCCCAAAGCGAAAACCGGATATCACCGCAGAAACCATCATTCAAAGCGTAAGGGAGATAAGAAGTGGAGAGCAAACCCATCATAAGCGAAAAGGTGGCGAGACGTTTATAAGGCAGAATAGGAGGAGAATGACAGGAAACAAGAATTCGAAGAAGGTGGCGAGAGAAGGGGAGATTTGGCAGGGGAATCATAATCAACGCCTCAACCGCACCAAAATGGTTGAGAGAAGGGATAAGACAGTCTAGGCAGAGAGGGAGGCAGTAGGCGACAGGCACTTCGAACGGGGCCGCATCAAAATTGAAATAGAAAGCTCAGACGAAATGGAGAATAGCCAGGGGGAGGCTTCAGGGGCAAGCATTTCGAAACAGGGAAAAGCAGCAAAGGAACTAAATGAGGCAGAAAAGGTGGGAGATGGAAGACGCGTGAACAGAGAGGAAGAGGTCGACCCCGACAACCAACCATCAACGAGGAGGGTAATCAGGCGCAGAGAAGACGGAAAAGGGGAAAGAAATCGATTAGCATGGCAGTGCATGAAGCTGAACAGGCTTACAATTTGGAGACAAATCTGGACATAAGGAAAATCATTGATGCCATGGAGGACAGAGTATTAGAGGAACCGTCCGACCCGGAGATGGATGAATGGGCCTCGCAGCTGCCGGACCCAGGCAACACGCGGGGCAGATTAACCCTGTACCGCCGCGCTCTTCACACTTACTGGGTGCTGAAGCACCTCTTGGCAAAAGCCATGGAGCAAGTCGCGGCTGAGATGGTGGAAATGGCACAGGAAATGGTGGCAGCGAAAAAGGAGGTGGCAAACGTGGAAGGGCTGCTGCGTCAACAGAACGAGCAACTCAAGGAAATCCAAGAGATGCTGAAGGAGCTGGGGAAGACCAACGACAGCAACAAATCCGGAAGAGGAAATGCGGCGAATTGAGAGGCCTGTTATCTGTTTTCTTTTGAATTTAGAATGATACTGCTTTGGTTTTTGAATATGAGTTTGTATGCCATAGCAGTAGTAGTAAATCTAGATCTGTTAGTAGTAATGGGACAGAATAGTTTTTTGGATAAACCTGGAGAGATAGGGCTTAATGTCCTGCAAAGTTTTTTGACATTTTTCAGCATGAAAAACTTTATTGACTGTCTGATGAATTGGAGCCAACAGATCCGGTTTCCCAGTTGGGCGGATTGAGGTTCCTATGGTTGTACTTTTAATTTTGATGTAGATAATAGAAATGCCGTAGCTTACAAAAAAAAGAATAGCAAATAAATAATAAATGAAGAATACAAGATAAAATAGTAAAAATAACAATAAATAATAAACTAAAATTTTAAATAAATATATACAAAAATAAACTATAAAAATATAGTAAGAATAAGTAAGTTAACAAAAGTAAAAAGGAATAAATTAATCAAATGCTAAATTAAGAAAAAAAATTGAATTAAGTAAAACTTAAAACAAAGAAATAAAAGTTGGCATGTTGACACATGGATTGTGTGCATGCGTATCTCTTTCCATTTTTGGAACCGTTTGTTCTATTTAATGGACGGAAAGAGAGATGAGAAGCATTATTCATTCCTTTGGAAGAAGAATGTCGTGATACAAAGGATTCCTTGATAGTAGTAGTTGATTCAAGGATTGGGGGTGGCCAAGTGTAGAAATATTATGTGTAGTTGAGCCTATCGTTAGGTGGAGAGTCATCCCCAAAACTTTGTTGCAGTTAAGAGGATCCAAGTAGCGTTATAATTATGAAATCACCAGTAAAGTATGTCATTGCCACAAGGAATTTTTCTCTGCTAATGATTTCAAAATTATATGCTAAATAGTTATATGTTTTAATTCTAGGCCATTACATATGGTATACGAGCCCGATTACAACCCTTGAGACCAATAAACCCTTATCCATATTTATTAAGTATCTTATCCATATATAGATGAAATTGCATTAATTATCTATATTCATTCAATTATAATAATGACATAACAAAACCCTATATTTAACAATTAATTAATTTAATAAATTCTAAAATTACATAAAAAAATATTTTAAAAGAGGATTAATTAATTTGATTGTGATTATCTTTTTAGTATTTATTATTTACTGATGTTTTTAGGAATATGGGTTTAAAATACATACACCCAACCTAAATCCATATAATTTTTCATGAAACCTCCTTTAATTTGTGCAATCAATCTGCCACATGAAATGCAGAATTTTCTTTTCCCCACTTGCGCGAGAGCATTGAAATGCATACCCTCTGCGATGAATGCCCTTCACACTTAAATAATTATTTATTTTAAATTTTTATATAAAGTATAAAGTATGCTTTATTTCTATACTTTACTTTGCAGGGGCTTCAATGAAGCTTGCAACAGCAATAGGGCTTCAACGAAGCTTGCAACAACAACACAGCTGCTAGGCCTTGCTGAGTCTCTTCTCTGCTTTTGCCACTTATTCTGATTTACATGAACCCATACATGAACCTACTAGCACATTTCTCGCTCTGTCGACCTCTTCAATGGCATCCTCGCCTTACACGGTCTGGCGTCCCTTCTATGCGTTGGCGAACCTCTGGCAAACCTCAATACAGAATAACTTAAGCAGATACTACCTCAGCAACTCATTTATAATGCACAAGTACTCAAATGCGGAATAAATAACACTCTCTTATATTAATTCAGCAAATGGATTACAGAAGATTACAATCTATTCATTCCTGAGATAGACTGTGTTCGCGTTTACCAGCATTTTGCTACTCAACTAGGAGATAGCTTACCTGAGGCTACCTCGCGAAATCATAGACTCTGTCTTTGAACACTAAAAACCAACACTCTCATAGATAGACTCCCTAAAGATCTGGCCACTTTAGGCTCTCACCTGTGCCGAACACACAGATGCGCAGGCTTCTTAGATCACCTAAGACTTTTGAGATCTCTTCGTGATGAAAGCAGATCAGACAATAGTCCGCAGTTGCAGAGCAGGAAAATCTCTCGACTCTTAAACACAACAAAATCTCCAAAATACCCAACTCCGAATGCCCTGAATGAGCCTTTCCCCTTGCTTATATAGGAAAAGGAGGGGACAAACATCCGACACTCGGGCATACAACTTTAGTACTAATTATTCTGTCAGTCTGTGAGATGTGGCTCAAAGTGCACCAAAAGTCAGAGAAGTGCTTCGAGTCTCATGAATGAATAATATTTGTACTATATTACATAGTGGAGATTACCGAGAATCCCATGGAAAGCTTAAATCTTTACAAAGTGGATACTTTTTTAAACAGTGAAGCCCACGAGAACACTGGTCACATTCAGTCTGTGACTGGACATCATAATTACATTGTGGATTCTTTATGGGAAAAGCCCACAAGAACCAATTATGTAATGGGAATACCAAGAGGGGTAATCCATTAAAAGCAGATTCTGGGATGTATCATCCCATCCCATGCTTTAGTATAGATTCGTCTGATGATCATGGGTTTATTGAGTACATATTGGTGTTTTATTTTAGTCATAACTAGCCATTCATCATGTCTAGCCATGAATTGTTGTAAAGTTGCATGGTCAGGATATTGAAATAAATATCTGACCTTTTTACATGGTATATGGAAAAATTCTACAATATTTCTTTCTTAGCATTTGTCACACTAGATTTGGAAGTAACTTTCACAGAAAATTGGATCAATTGCAGTTCTATTTACTCCATAATATTTCCACCAGTCTCTTAGCCATTCTTCTTGCTGATTTCTTTGCATGCTTCCCGTGGATCCAAATTTAAGCTTTGTGAAATGAATTTCATCTTTTCCATCGACATTTAAAATATCCCACCATAATTTCTTGTAACTGGAAAAATTATAAATGGTATCTGGAAAAATGAGATTTGGATCATTTTTTGGCCAGAGTGCAACATTATTTCTCATGATTGGCCAATTTGTATTTCTAGTTCTATTAATCGAGAAAAATCGATGAAAGATTTTTCTTCTGTCTCCTCCTTCTGACCATACCATTGCAATGTCATGGAAGGCATACTGTAATGCTTCTTCAGCCTGGTGGGCTGCGGCCATACTGTTGTTGTACACCATATCATGTATCCACCGATTTCCTTTCGGAAATACTCTTCTTTCAGGAACAAGGTGTAGGATGTCAGTATGAGGTTGCAAGTCTGCATCTAAGACCTTTGTATTTCTGAGCTTCCATGTAGGTTTCCAATTATTTTTGTATTCATCCCAACTCTAATGTTCATTGATTATTCTCAATACTTCTTGTTGTTGAGCTGGGTCCCATTCTGTCACAATGATCATTACATGTTCTTGATGCTGGTTCTGGATATGTTCTCTGCTGAGAAATTCTGGCAGACAATTTTCTTCCCCTTTTATATGCTCAACTTCAAAATTGAAGTTAGCAAAGAGAGCTTGCCATCTTGCGAATTTTGCTTCTCCTGGCTTTTTGATGTCTTTGGTTAAGACTTTTTTGAGGGTTGATGCATCTGTTCTGAGGAGAAAAGGCTTATTGACAAGATGTATTTCAAACTTATCTATACAGTTCCATGCTGCCTTAACTTCTTTCTCTATAGTAGAATAATTTCTCTCAGCAAAATTCCACATACCTGAAACAAATTGGACAATTTGTTCTTCATTATTTTTCTTTTGCTTCAGAATTCCTCCCCATCCAATGTCACTGGCATCAGATTCAACAATCTTATATGCGTCATCATCGGAGATGTGCAAAATAGGAAGGGATTTAACCTTGGCTTTTATATTTTTAATTGCTCTAGTGTGTGCTTCAGTCCAAGGTTCTGGATTTTTTCTAAGACGCTGATTTAACAAACTTCTATCTTTAACACAGTCTTTATAGAAGTTGCTAACATAGTTTAAGCATCCAAGGAATCTTTGGAATTGCATCTTATCTGTTATAACATCTGGAAATTTACTGGAAAATTCTAGAGCATGTTTTTGCAGAGAGATTTTCCCATTAAAAATTGTATGGCCAAGAAACTTAATTGAAGTTTGAAAGACTTCAATTTTCTTTTTGCTGAGAACAAGACCATTTCTTTAAATGGTATTTACAAAAATTTGTGTGTGTCGAAAATGGTCCTGGACATTCTTGGAAAAAATAACAATATCATCAATATATACAATTAACCCATCAAAGAAAGGTTTAAAAACGGAATCCATCACCTTTTGAAATTTGGATGGCGCAGGCTTGAGACCAAAAGGCATCACGTTCCACTCATAGTGTCCTGTTGGCACACTGAAGGCAGTCTTAAATTTATCTTCTTCTGCAATTGCAACTTGGAAAAAACTTGACTTTAAATCAAACATGGAGAATACCTTAGCACCTGCAATCCTACTGATAATATCCCCTTTATGAGGAATTGGGTAGGTATTGTAAGCTAAAACAGAGTTCAGAGGTTTATAATTGATTACCAATCTGGGAATTCCTCTGATTTGTTCAGCCCTTTTGTTTACATAGAATCCATAGAAATTCCAGGGGTTATCAGATTCTCTGATTAGATTTTTCTCCAAAAGCATCTATATTTCTTTTTCACAAAGATCTCGGTACTCTTTATTCATTGGTATGGCTTTGCTTTTGCAAGGCCTTCCTGTATATTCTGCCTTGTATGGCAGTTCCACTGAAAATTGCTTTCAATGCCAGAAAGCATTTGGCTCTTCAGCACAACATTCTTCTTCAATCTGCTTTTTAATTGCAACAATATTCTTCTGGTTGTCTGGATGTTTTAGCTGTTGTGAAACTTGAATAGTGGATTTTAGATCTTTAAGATCTAGCAATTTTGACTCAGCTTTATCCAACTCCTTCATGGCTTGTACCATTGTTGAGACTCTGGGATTTGAGATGTAAGGCATCTCGATCCTTTTAGGAATGCCATTGGAAGTTGGAAGTGTAATGAAATATCTGCCTCTATTTTTCTTCAACCTGATTGACCCATGAGGCTCTACTGCTGCTAGAAAGATATTACCTAAAATGCAGTCTACTGGGATGTCACCGACTACAAATTTCAACTTTATACAATGATTTTCAAAACAAATTGAAGCCTTGGGGACTTCATAGTTAAGTGTTTTGCTGCCCAAACCAATCACTTTTCTTTGTGAAGACATCCAATACTTAGCTAGTATTACTTTGGTGCTTAGGATATTGAAATCTGCTCTTGAATCAATGAGAGAAGTTAGACAAAACATTTCTACTTGAATGCATATGTTTACGTGCACATGGTGTTGTTGATACTCTATTGCAAGTATCCTCATTTCTTGAAAACCCGCAGAAGGATCCTTTTTTCCTTCAAATATCTGAATATTTGATCCATGGAATTTTGGTGGATCATATTCTTCAAATGGATCTACTGAAATATTTTGTTTTCCCTTTTCTAACCTTTCAACATAAATTTTTAATGCAGAAATTTCATATTTAAGGTTATGAATTTCTTTACTTACCTCTCCCAAGGTAAGTGCACGAACCTTGTCTTGCTGTTTTTTCCTTTGAAAGAATTTTGCATTGTGTTCAAATGAGGCGTCAATGAAGAGGGGCTTCTTTGAAGCTCCTTTACTGTGGCTAGAAGATTTAAGCTAGTCCATGAATGCTTTAGTAAGATGAGTTTTCATCTCGCCATCTTCCATTGCTCTTATTTGTGATAGGATTTTCATTTCATCCTCTTTTGTCACGGTCATTAATACTTTTTCTTTTTGCGGCTTGTCTTCTAGTTCATCATCAGAAAAATCATCAAAAGAATCAGAATCTGTATTTAAAATATTACATTGACATTCTTCGAAATATGAGCAATTACAAGCCTGGGTGAGAAGATTCAATTCTTCATATTCTTCTTCTGATGTATAGACAAAAATGGAACTGGAATATTTAGCAGAAGAATAGAGTAATTTTTGTTGAATTTGAGGACGATCTCTGATGACTACATTTTGATAGTGGTCTGTTTTATGTGTTCTAGACCCAAATTTCATACAAAACATTGGGGTCTCTGTTTTTTCTGTTTTTACAGGATTTTTCTGTGGTAGAGGTTGAGACTTTGTACATATATTTTTCTTGGATTCTTCTCCTACTGGACATCTATTTGCAGTGTGTCCAGTTTTACCACAAAGCCAACATGTTAATTTGTTCCATTGTTCTTGCTTAGAACTGTGCAAGTGAATATTTGAAGGCTTGTAGTAGTGGGTCTTAGGGACATACCTGTAATATCCCTTTCTTTTTGCTTCTTAGGCCAGGAATATTGGCCTCTTTTATTGTAATGAAATTTGGTTGTCTTTCTTTCCTTTTTGGCTCCTCTCTCGATCTTTCTTTATCTGACCAGTGGATCATTAATAGATAGTCCATACTTACTGCAAATAGACTTACTGTCTGGCATCTTAGACAATTTTTCAAGAGATTTTTTAACTTTTGAGCTAGTACATAAGCCAACCAAAGCTTTTGTTATATTAGAATAAATCTGTCCCCATGTGTAAGATTCAAATGGCATTTGAAAAACTTCTTGCAGGTGAATGTAATCAACAAACCTTGAAGGTAAGGCTGCTAGATATACCTGCTTCCAGAGAAGATTCTTTGAATCTTTTACCTCATATATGCGTTGCATCCAATCTCGATGGAAATCTTCAAACTAGGACATCTTATTGCATTTTAAGTTCATTAAGATGACTTCATGTTTATCAACCATCTCTGCTTCTGAGCCACACCAATGCTCTACGATCATGGAGGTCAATGCTCCAATCATGTTATTCTGAACAGTCCCATCAGTATTGTGTATAATATTTCCTTGCTCATCTTTGAGCAATTGTTCTTCCATCTTGGCTACTAAGTCTGGAGAAGACTCAGTTTCCCACCACCTTAATAGTGTTCCTATGAAACATTGGATTATTGTTTTACAAGCTTCTATTTCATTTTTCCCTCTTAAGCACATGAGCTTATACTCAGTGAACATCATGTCCACCATCTGCCTGATTTGACCAACACTAATGTTTTCAATGTTCCATTCTTTATGAGAATCTGCAAAGAATGTGTGGGAATCTGGGAGTTTGCCTTTGCCTCTTAGATCTGGAGCAGAGTATCTGCTGTACTGGCTTTCCAAGGGCTCATATATTGGAAGTAATTTTTCTTCCTTTTCTTCTTCTTTGAATAGACATACCAAGGAAATAGGTTCTTCTGAAGTAGAGGCTTCAGTTTTCTCTTTCTGTGTAGGTGCAACTTCTTTGGGAAAAAGATGGGGAAACTTGTCAACAGGTTTGACAGGATCTTGTATTTTTACACTTCTTTTGTACAAAAAGGAAGATGGAACTGGTTTATCTTCTTTGATAAAGACATTTTATCAACTTTTCCTACCAGTTCATTTATTTTTCCTGAAGTGGAATCGATATGTTCTACAAATTTTTCTTCCACATTTTCTAGCTTCATCAGAGATTCTCTGACATAACCTCTGACCACTGTTGTGGAATACTATACATAATTCAAATATTTATTTATATCATTGATAGAAACTTGAAAAATATTGAACTGTTCTTTTACTTCTATAGATTTGGCTACATTCATCTCTAGACCTGTGACAACTGTGTTAGTCCAGTTTAGCTGTTCACTGGCTTTTTGTATTCTGCCATCAATGCCTAGAGCATTGTCATCTTTTAATACTAGTGGGATGGCTTTAGTAGAATTTTGGCCTTCTCCTAGGACTATTCCTTTGTTAGGAGGGAATGTGGTTGGAGTTTCAACCTTTTCACCATTTAGTTCTGACCAAAAGTGTTTAGATGATGTAATTGCTTCTCAGTCATCATGATTATTTCTGACTGTTTCTTCTGCATCCATGAATAGAATGAAATCTAGGTATGGGTGTCTTCCATGAACTATTTCCATTCTTGTGATAGTCTGATCTTATCTTCAAATGAATGACTTAGACCAAACTCTTCAGCCTTTGGATGAGTAAAAATATCCCAATTTAGCATAGCCTTCATCCATTGAGCACTAATTTTGTGCTTTGGACATCCATCCATTAAAGTAAAAAAAAATTGCATTTCCATGACTGTAGGATTTTTACAGTCATCAGGTATTTTGCCAAATCTTGTATCTGGGATTAAACCATTTGCCTGCTCTAAGTATCCAAGCCCATATCTAGGCTTTGCTGGCCTCATGGTGCTAAAGATAGCTGTTAACCTTGGATCTTCATTTTCTAAAGTGGTTATTTCATGCATCATCAGGATATGCTCAGACTCATGGGGAAATGGTATGTCTAAACATTTAGGGTTTGGACAAGGGTTTACAGAAGTAGAAGGTGGAGCTTCTCCTGTCCTAGGATGATGATTCTCATGCATGACCATTTCAGCAAGCTGGCTAAGATTTACAGAGCAATGGCATTCTGGACATTTTACTTCAAGTGAAGAGAAATTTACTATCTGTGCAAATTCAAATAATGAAATATGTTTACAAGAATTTGGCTCTGCTAACAGAAGAAGCTCCATGGTGCTATCAGAGCCAAAGCATTTGGTTCAGGTTCGTACTCAGAAATACTCAAAATCTAAATGGAGCCTTACAGAAAGTCTATTTCTTTCCGCAAAATAGAAGAGAAAGAATCATCTGTTCATGATAATCCCCTTAGGGATATGTTCTCATCAGCATCTAGTCGTGTTTTAAATTCTGCTGAATTAGAATATGAAGAAACAAAACCCTCTGCTGGATGGTAGCTACCTAGAATAAATGCATCTGAAGTTTACTCAGACCTGTTTGCTTTTCATTTGAAAGCCGCAACTAGAATTTCTATTAAGGAATCTATAAGTCAAATTCAAGATAATTCTGACTGTGTACAATCCATTCCTTTTTTAAATTCCAAACAACTCTAGGCTGAGGCAAAAAGATTAAAAACTCAGTATCTTCATCTGGGATGCATCCGCATTGGTATACATGCTTTAACGCATCAGGGTCTAAATACGTTTTTCTTAGCCACTATTTGAGATCTCACCCATAACAAATACACTAACTCATTGATAGGTGGGATTGTAGCTCCTGTATCCAATGGCCCTGTCTATTTCGATTGTTATCCAAATTTATCTGTACATGTTTTCGATGAAACAATTGAAAATATTCTTCAGTTACAAATTCAAACAACTGGATTTGATATGGCCAAAAGGAGACACAATATTTCCATACAAACCAGAGGCTGCTTCCATCATACAAACACCCTTTATCCCGCAGTCTTACATGCCCCCAACAAAGAGTAAAAAGCAAGTGTAGTGTTGTTTACAGATTCTTGAAATCAAAAGATTGAACACCAAACTATAAGGTGGGAAGATCTTAATTTCCCAGAACACTGGGTGGTATCTAATCCCAAGCCTCCTGCCATAAAGAAAATTACTTCTGCTGACATTAGAGAAGAACCCTCTTTTTCTATTCTTTCCTTTCCTCAAAGATCAACTATTGATAGACAAAGAATAGATCAAATGTGCAGAAGTTCACCATTGTACAAAAATCCTGAGCTTGTAGATACAACTTGCTCTAGCTCCAGTTCAAATTCTTGTAAACATATTTCATTATTTGAATTTGCACAGATAGTAAATTTCTCTTCACTTGAAGTAAAATGTCTAGAATGCTATTGCTCTGTAAATATAAGCTAGCTTGCTGAAATGGTCATTCATGAGAATCATCATCCTAGGACAGGAGAAGCTCCACCTTCTACTTCTGTAAACCCTTGTCCAAACCCTAAATGTTCAAACATACCATTTCCCCATGAGTCTGAGCATATCTTGATGATGCATGAAATAACCACTTTAGAAAATGAAGATACGAGGTTAACATCTATCTTTAGCACCATGAGGCAAGCAAAGCCTAGATATGGGCTTGGATACTTAGAGCAAGCAAATGGTTTAATCCCAGATACAAGATTTGGCAAAATACCTGATGACTGTAAAAAGTCTGCAGTCATGGAAATGCAATTTTTATTTACATTAATGGATGGATGTCAAAAACACAAAGTTAGTGCCTAATGGATGAAGGCTATGCTAAATTGGGATATTTTTACTCATCCAAAGGCTGAAGAGTTTGGTCTAAGTCATTCAGTTGAAGATAAGATCAGACTATCACAAGAATGGAAACAGTTCATGGAAGACACCAATACCTGGATTTCATTCTATTCATGGATGCAGAAGAAACAGTCAGAAATAATCATGATGACTGATTCTGAAGCAATTACATCATCTAAACACTTCTGGTCAGCACTAAATGGTGACAAGGTTGAAACTCCAACCACATTCCCTCCTTACAAAGGAATAGTCCTAGGAGAAGGCCAAAATTCTGCTAAAGCCATCCCACTAGTATTAAAAGATGACAATGCTCTAGGCATTGATGGCAGAATACAAAAAGCCAGTGAACAACTAAACTGGACTAACACAGCTGTCACAGGGCTAGAGATGAATGTAGCCAAATCTGCAGAAGTAAAAGAACAGTTCAATACTGTTCAAGTTTCTATTAATGATATAAATAAATCTTTGAATGATGTACAGTATTCCACAACAGTGGTCAGAGGTTATGTCAGAGAATCTCTGATGAAGCTAGAAAATGTGGAAGAAAAATTTGTAGAACATATTGATTCCACTTCAGGAAAAATAAATGAACTGGTAGGAAAAGTTGATAAAATGTCTTTATCAAAAGAAGATAAACCAGTTCCATCCTCCTTTTTGTACAAAAGAAGTGTAAAAATACAAGATCCTGTCAAACCTGTTGACAGGTTTCCCCATCTTTTTCCCAAAGAAGTTGCACCTACACAGAAAGAGAAAACTGAAGCCTCTACTTCGGAAGAACCTATTTCCTTGGCATCTCTATTCAAAGAAGAAGAAAAGGAAGCAGAAGTACTTCCAATATATGAGCCCTTGGAAAGCTAGTACAACAGATACTCTGCTCCAGATCTAAGAGGCAAAGGCAAACTCCCAGATTCCCACACATTCTTTGCAGATTCTCATAAAGAGTGGAACATTGACAACCTTAGTGTTGGTCAAATCAGGCAGATGGTGGACATGATGTTCACTGAGTATAAGCTCATGTGCTTAAGAGGGAAAAATGAAATAGAAGCTTGTAAAACAATAATCCAATGTTTCACAGGAACACTATTAAGGTGGTGGGAAACTGAGTCTTCTCTAGACTTAGTAGCCAAGATGGAAGAACAATTGCTCAAAGATGAGCAAGGAAATATTATACACAATACTGATGGGACTATTCAGAATAACATGATTGGAGCATTGACCTCCATGATCATAGAGCATTGGTGTGGCTCAAAAGCAGAGATGGTTGATAAACATGAAGTCATCTTAATGAACTTAAAATGCAATAAGATGTCCAAGTTTGAAGATTTCCATCGAGATTGGATGCAACGCATATATGAGGTAAAAGATTCAAAGAATCTTCTCTGGAAGAAGGTATATCTAGTAGCCTTACCTTCAAGGTTTGTTGATTACATTCACCTGCAAGAAGTTTTTCAAATGCCATTTGAATCTTACACATGGGGACAGATTTATTCTAATATAACAAAAGCTTTGGTTAGCTTATGTACTAGCTCAAAAGTTAAAAAATCTCTTGAGAAATTGTCTAAGATGCTAGACAGTAAGTCTATTTGTAGTAAATATGGACTATCTATTAATGATCCACTGGTCAGACAAAGAAAGATCGAGAGAGGAGCCAAAAAGGAAAGAAAGACAACCAAATTTCATTACAATAAAAGAGGCCAATCTTCTTGGCCTAAGAAGCAAAAAAGAAAGGGATACTACAAGTATGGCCCTAAGACCCACTACTACAAGCCTTCAGATGGTCACTTGCATAGTGCTAAGCAAGAACAATGGAACAAATTAACATGTTGGCTTTGTGGTAAAACTGGACACACTGCAAATAGATGTCCAGTAGGAGAAGAATCCAAGAAAAATAGAGGTACAAAGTCTCAACCTCTATCACAGAAAAAGCCTGTAAAAACAGAAAAAACAGAGACCCCAATGTTTTGTATGAAATGTGGGTCTAGATCACATAAAACAGACCACTGTCAAAATGTAGTCATCAGAGACCGTCCTCAAATTCAACAACAACAATTACTCTATTCTTCTGTTGAATATTCCAGTTCTAGTTCTGTTTATACATCAGAAGAAGAATATGAAGAATTGAATCTTCACGCCCAGGCTTGTAATTGCTCAGATTCTGAAGAATGTCAATGTAATATTTTAAATACAGATTCTGACTCTTTTGATGATTCTTCTGATGATGAACCAGAAGACAAGCCGCAAAAAGAAAAAGTATTAATGGCCGCGACAGAAGAGGATGAAATGAAAATCCTGTCACAAATAAGAGCAATGGAAGATGGCGAGATGAAAACTCATCTTACTGAAGCATTCATGGACCAGCTTAAATCTTCCAGCCATAGTAAAGGAGCTTCAAAGAAGCCCCTCTTCATTGACGCCTCATTTGAACGCAATGCAAAATCCTTTCAAAGGCAAAAACAACAAGACAAGGTTCGTGCACTTACCTTGGGGGAGGTAAGTAAAGAAATTCATAACCTTAAATCTGAAATTTCTGCATTAAAAATTCAGGTTGAAAGGTTAGAAAAGGGAAAACAAAATATTGCAGCAGATCCATTTGAAGAATATGATCCACCAGAATTCCATGGATCAAATATTCAGATATTTGAAGGAAAAAAGGATCCTTCTGCGGGTTTTCAAGAAATGAGGATACTTGCAATAGAGTATCAACAACACCATGTGCAGGTAAACATATGCATTCAAGGAGAAATGTTTTGTCTAACTGTTCTCATTGATTCAGGAGTAGATGTCAATATCCTAAGCACCAAAGTAATACCAGCTAAGTATTGGATGTTTGCACAAAGAAAGGTGATTGGTTTGGGAAACAAAACACTTAACTATGAAGTCCCCAAGGCTTCAATTTGTTTTGAAAATCATTGTATAAAGTTGAAATTCACAGTTGGTGAATCCCAGTAGACTGCATTTTAGGTAATATCTTTCTAGCAACAGCAGAGTCTCATGGGTCAATCAAGTTAAAGAAAAACAGAGGCAGATATTTCATTACACTTCCAACTTCCAGTGGCATTCCTAAAAGGATCGAGATGCCTTACATCTCAAATCCCAGAGTCTCAACAATGGTACAAGCCATGAAGGAGTTGGATAAAGCTGAGTCAAAATTGCTAGATCTTAAAGAACTAAAATCCACTATTCAAGTTTCACAACAGCTAAAACATCCAGACAACCAGAAGAAGATTGCTGCAATTAAAAAGCAGATTGAAGAAGAATGTTGTGTTGAAGAGCCAAATGCTTTCTGGCATCGAAAGCAATTTTCAGTGGAACTTCCATACAAGGCAGAATATACAGGAAGGCCTTGCAAAAGCAAATCCATACCAATGAATAAAGAGTAGCAATATCTTTGTGAAAAAGAAATATAGAGGCTTTTGGAGAAAAAGCTAATCAGAGAATCTGATAGCCACTGGAATTGCTATGGATTCTATGTAAACAAAAGGGCTGAACAAATTAGAGGAATTCCCAGATTGGTAATCAATTATAAACCTCTGAACTCTGTTTTAGCTGACAATAACTACCCAATTCCTCATAAAGGGGATCTTATCAGTAGGATTGCAGGTGCTAAGGTATTCTCCAAGTTTGATTTAAAGTCAGGTTTTTGGCAAGTTGCAATTGCAGAAGAAGATAAATTTAAGACTGCCTTCAGTGTGCCAGCAGGACACTATGAGTGGAATGTGATGCCTTTTGGTCTCAAGCATGCACCATCCAAATTTCAAAAGGTGATGGATTCCATTTTTAAACCTTTCTTTGATTGGTTAATTGTATATATTGATGATATTCTTATTTTTTCCAAGAATGTCCAGGACCATTTTCGACACATACAGATTTTTGTAAATACGATTAAAAGAAATGGCCTTGTTCTCAGCGAAAAGAGAATTGATGTCTGTCAAACTTCAATTAAGTTTCTTGGCTATACAATTTTTAATGGTCAAATTTCTCTGCAAAAACATGCTTTGGAATTTTCCAGTAAATTTCCAGATGTTATAACAGATAAGACGTAGCTCCAAAGATTCCTTGGATGCTTAAACTATGTTAGCAACTTCTATAAAGACTGTGCTAAAGATAGGAGTTTGTTAAATCAACGTCTTAGAAAAAATCCAGAACCTTGCACTGAAGTACACACCAGAGCAGTTAAAAATATAAAAGCCAAGGTTAAATCCCTTCCTATTTTGCACATCTCTGATGATGACGCATATAAGATTGTTGAATCCGATGCCAGTGACATTGGATGGGGAGGAATTTTGAAGCAAAAGAAAAATAATGAAGAACAAATTGTCCAATTTTTTTCAGGTACGTGGAATTCTACTAAGAGAAATTATTCTACTATAGAGAAAGAAGTTAAGGTAGCATGGAATTGTATAGATAAGTTTGAAATACATCTTGTCAATAAGCCTTTTCTCCTCAGAACAGATGCATCAGCCCTCAAAAAAGTCTTAACCAAAGACATCAAAAAGCCAGGAGAAGCAAAATTCGCAAGATGGCAAGCTCTCTTTGCTAACTTCGATTTTGAAGTTGAGCATATAAAAGGGGAAGAAAATTGTTTGCCAGACTTTCTCAGCAGAGAACATATCCAAAACCAACATCAAGAACATGTAATGATCATTGTGACAGAATGGGACCCAGCTCAACAACAAGAAGTATTGAGAACAATCAATGAAGATCAGAGTTGGGATGAATACAAAAATAATTGGAAACCTACATGGCAGCTCAGAAATACAAAGGTCTTAGATGCAGACTTGTAGCCTCATACTGACATCCTACACCTTGTTCCTGAAAGAAGAGTATTTCCGAAAGGAAATCAGTGGATACATGATATGGTGTACAACAGAAGTATGGTCGCAGCCCACTAGGCTGAAGAAGCATTATAGCGTGCCTTCCATGACATTGCAATGGTATGGTCAGAAGGAGGAGACAGAAGAAAAATCTTTCGTCGATTTTTCTCGATTAATAGAACTAGAACTACAAATTGGCCAATCATGAGAAATAATGTTGCACTCTGGCCAAAATATGATCCAAATCTCATTTTTCCAGATACCATTTATAATTTTTCCAGTTACAAGAAATTATGGTGGGATATTTTAAATGTCCATGGAAAAGATGAAATTCATTTCACAAAGCTTCAATTTGGATCCACCTGAAGCATGCAAAGAAATCAGCAAGCAGAATGGCTAAGAGACTGGTGGAAAGATTGTGGAGCAAATAGAACTGTAATTGATCCAGTTTTCTATGAAAGTTACTTCCAAATGAAGTGTGACAAATGCCGAGAAAGAAATATTGTAGGATGTTTCCTGCAATTGATCTAGTTTTCTATGAAAGTTACTTCCAAATGTAGTGTGACAAATGCCGAGAAAGAAATATTGTAGAATGTTTCCATATACCATGTAAAAAGGTCAGAGATTTATTTCAATATCCTGACCATGCAACTTTACAACAATTCATGGCTAGACATGATGAATGGCTAGTTATGACTAAAATAAAACACCAATATGTACTCAATAAACCCATGATTGTCAGATGAATCTATACTAAAGCATGGGATGGGATGATATATCCTAGAATCCGCTTTCCAGGGATTACCCCTCTTGGTATTCCCATTACATAATTGGTTCTCGTGGGCTTTTCCCATAAAGCATCCACAATGTAATTATGATGTCTAGTCACAGACTGAATGTGACCAGTGTTCTCGTGGGCTTCACTGTTTAAAAAGGTATCCACTTTGTAAAGATTTAAGCTTTCCATGGGATTCTCGGTAATCTCCACTGTGTAATATAGTACAAAGATTCTTCAGTCATGAGACTTGGAGCACTTCTCCGACTTTTGGTGCGCTTTGAGCCACATCTCATGGACTGACAGAATAATTAGTACTAAAGTTGTATGCCAGAGTGTCGGATGTTTGTCCCATCCTTTTCCTCTATGAGCAAGGGGGAAGACTCTTTTAGGGCATTCGGAGTTGGGTATTTCGGAGAGTTTGCTATGTTTAAGAGTCGAGAGATTTTCCTGCACTGCAACTACAGACTATTGTCTCATCTGCTTGCATCACGAAGATATCTCAAAAGTCTTAGGTGATCTGAGAAGGTTGCGCATCTGTGTGTTCGACACAGGTGAGAACCTAAAGTGGCCAAATCTTTAGGGAGTCTTTTTATGAGAGTGTTGGTTTTCAATGTTCAAAGACTGAGTCTGTGATTTCGCTAGGTAGCCTCCAGTAAGCTATCTCCTAGTTGAGTAGCAAAAGTCTGGTAAATGCGAACACAGTCTATCTCAGGAATGAACAGATTGTAATCTTCTGTAATCCATTTGCTGAATTAATATAAGAGAGTGTTATTTATTCTACATTTGAGTACTTGTGCATTATAAATGAGCTGTTGAGGTAGTATCTACTTAAGTTATTCTGTATTGAGGTTCACCAGAGGTTCGCCAACACACAGAAGGGACACCAGACCGTGTAAGGCAAGGATTCCATTGAAGAGGTCGACAGAGCGAGAAATGTGCTAGTAGGTTCGTGTATAGGTTCATGTAAATCAGAATAAGTGGCAAAAGCAGAGAAGAGACTCAACAAGGCCTAGCAGTTGTGTTGCAGTTGCAAGCTTCGTTGAAGCCCCTGCATAAAATGCTTGATTTCTATACTTTACTTCCCTATTTAACGTACAATTGAGGTCATATTTATTACCAAAAATGCCCCCCATAACATTACCTTTTGGATATGATTCCCTAGCCTCATCCAAACAGGAATGTTAGGTGTGAAGAGTAAAATTTTGGGGTATTTTTTTTATGAAAGGCCTTTGTTTAATGTCAAAGTTCTATGTATTTATTCACTTTGAATTTAAACTTAAAATTTCATTATCTTTCACAATGAAATATATATTTTTATTTATTACACTAATATTTTCATTTTTCAATAATATAAATTAAAAAAAATTAAATTCACAAAATATTTTATGAAATCATACTCTAATTTGTTTAATTTTACATTGTTAGTAACCATAACGTTGTTAGAGTTCTATTAAAGAAGTTTTATGTGTTGTTTTTTAGCTATCGCTGTAAGTTTTCATTGGGTTTATAAATTATATTTTTTAAAAAACAATGAAGTGATTTCTCTTTTGTTCTTCAATCATTCTCTCCTTATTGGTCTTTTAAGTTTAGTAGTTTGGTCTTTAGTTGTTTATTGCACTTTTATATGGTATCACAACATGGACTGGAAGCTTTCTTTTGTTTGTTTTGATAGATTTTTTACAAGCCGCTATCAAATTACTTCTAATGAGGGTGGAAGACATTTTTTTTTGTAGATTTAGTTTTCTTTAATGAGGTTTTTTTATAATTTAACTTTTCCAAATTTTAGTGGTGTTAATTTAATTTATCTCTAATTTGGAGTATTGTATGGAGCAAGTTTTTTTTAATGTATTTCAATAAAAAAGGTATTTTGTTTTGTAAGATAAAAAGAAATATATATATATATATATATATTAAAAAATAAAATATAATTATATATTTTCATATTATTATATGTATTTTTTAAGGAGTCTTAAATGTAATCTCTATTTATTACTATTATATTTGAGAATGGTATTTCCTTACTTATATTTGGTGTATTTGTAATTTCTCTTTGTATTTTTTAATAATTTAGACTCTTATGTGTTAATATTAAATTTGTTCTATTTCAAATAGGGTGACAAGATAGTTTGAGGACATTCCGAGTGGTATCACATGTAGCATGATTTGGTAGTCAACTAACCGTAGGAATAGGCAATGAAGGTTATAAAAGGGTGCTTTAAAATTTCCCATCAGCCACTATTAGTTTAACATTGACCAATGAAATTTATAATGTTTATTTTTCAAAACCAAATATTTTTTCAATACTCTTAAAAAATTAAATTTTGAATATTTGCATTACTATATATATATATATATGAACTTTTTTTATAAAATGACATTAACCAATGAAATTTATAAGGTTTATTTTTTCAAAACCAAATAAATTTTCAATAATTTAAAAAAATTAAATTTTAAATATTTGCATATATATATGTATATATATTTTATAAAATGACATCCCACATAGTCAGGCTCCTCACCACACTAGACCTTTTAAGATTTACCCAACCTGTGAACCCCTTTGACCAGTCAATTCTTGACCTCCAATTAGACATTAGAAACCCTTCTATATCAATTGTTATTGTATATATTTTAAGATGGTAAAATAAAACCTAAAACACCTCTTATAGATGCAGAGTTGGTGAAGAGTGGGGACTTGATGAGCTCATGGATTAAGCAAAGCATAATTAGAAAATCAATGCGATATGATGCTTAAATTTCTAAGCCTTTACTTGCTTGATTCATTGTCTTCCTATTAGTTTATGGCTATTTCTATCTCCTTGGTGCTTCTATTAAGGCACATGATTGTCTCGACAAACTCACTAGATTTAGATAACACACCCATCTCCCACATGCAACCCTCTACTTTATCAATTCCTTCCCACCCCCCTCGCCTCCTAATTCCTCACACCTTCCACATCCACATATTTTTTTCCTATAATGGTACCTGTGCATCACTTTACAGCCATCTACACTTCTATCGGCATGTATTTGCACTCTTTTGCTGCAAAGGCTAGTTATATATAACTTGCAAAATTTGTTTCTTCTGCTGAGCCTCCATGCTATGCTATATTATGTGGTTGTGAACATTTTTATTTATTATAAGATCGTATAGGCTAAAAATTTAAAGGAGATTGCTTAAAGAAGACAGGTAGGAATGTTGCTTTAAGATGCTTATTCCTTTAGTTATATGAGCTAGATTAATAATGGAACAAGTTGTGTTCATTAGTATGTTTAAATGTATATTTTTAGAATTATACATTTAGTTTTTTTAATGAACTTTCACTGTAAAAATGAGATTAAATAAGTTTGTTAGTAGTAAAGAATTAATAAGATTATTAAATAATTACGTTAAAGAATATTATTATTAGTAATAAGTGTATCAATATTTTGGTATTTTATTTTAAAATTAGATTAATCAATGTGTTAAGGTTGATATAATTGTGTAGGTGAAGAATTGAAAATGTTATATTTTAATAATATAAAATTCAGTAATGCATAAGTTGAAATGCATCATTAATAATTATTAATGGTGTTACACTTTTGATTGAAAATATGATACAAGGATGATGATCATCTCCAATTACATACATAGCTTTAAGAAGAGAATAATGGGAGGGACATCAAGTGATGAAAATTTTATGGTTTAGAGAGGAGTGAATGATTGAGAATTTTTTTTGGATAATTTTTTTTCTAAACTTATGAATTATGTTGCTTAAATTTTATTAATACTCTACAGTAGCATGTCTGAGGTTATGGTTTTAGTTATTTTAATGTCAATATGGAAATGTTATTGTGATGGTATTTTATGATGTGAAGCATGTGGTTATTGCATCTTGATTTTATGACATGCATGAGAATGCAGTTTTTATGGTTCAGAATATTGTGATAACAATCATGACATGATATGAGGTTATATTGATATGTGGTTGGACATTGAGATGTGGTGATTGACAATATAACCACAAATGGGCCAAGAGGGCCGGTTTATTTGATGATCTCGTGGGAGCTCATACTTGTGAGGGAGAATATATAACACCATATGGGTTAGGGATAGACTCAATCAACACTACATATGTCGTTGTTGGGGCTCAGAATGATTTCCCTAGGTAACACAATTGTACACTCCTTTTGTCAAGTGAACATAGGAGGTGTGGGTTGAATATCTCTAACCTTCGCGACTCCAGTGGAAAAAAATTTCAGCTGGTCATTTTGGCTTTCAGGAGGCCCCATACACATTCTGACACTTCACAACAAAAAGAATCCTCTTGTATTGATCCAAATAGAATTGTCTCCAGAAGAATTTGGAAACAAAGGACTCCAAGAACTCCATATAGCTCACAAAAGGCCGAGATGAATTATCTTGAGACCTCAGGCATAGTTTTTGAATTTTCAGAAGAGTATTTCCCTTCGCTTGGCTCTTACTCTTCGAAATTTAAGGCTGAAGAGACCTCTATTAGTTCACCTCCTTTCACATTTCACACCTTCCCATAAGTCAAAGAAACCAAGGATATCCTTATTACAAGCCTGACTCAGATCCCTATTAACACTTCATTCCAAGTCCAGTTAGGTATTGTTCACACAATTCCTCAACTAGGACCTGTGGTAAATATTTTTCAACCTTCATTGCAAAATATGGTTGTCCCTAGTTTCCTACTTAAAAAATATGCCCCACTTAACTTGCAACAACTTGTGAATGGCATGCCTCAAGATTATCTTAAGCTATTTCCAAGATTCACTGGGGAGGATGACATTTCAGCCCAAAAACACATAGAAGTCTTTTGTGCATTTGTTTATAACTTAATTGTAGAGCACCTTAATGTAGACCTAGTACTGTTCGTGTAATATTTAGATGGGGAAGCTAGAAAATGGTTCAAGACCCTACCAAATGCTTCAATCAATACTTGGGCGAAAGGAGAACTCTTTCATGCGGAAATGGGGAGAAAAGAAGGACCTTGGGTATGTCCTCATTGAGTTCAATGCAATAAAGAAAAAACATAATGAGGATGTCTCAAAATTTATAAAAAGGTTTAATAAACTATATAATAGTCTCCCTGCTGATATTAAACCTCCACAAGCAGCTGCTAAAGTGGACTTTTCTGGAGCCTTTGAGCCAAACTTTGGGTTCAACCTCAGGGAAAGGAAATCTCACACACTGGATCAAATCCAAATTGATGCTCTAGAAGTTGAAGCAAATTTTGCATCCACTGAAAAGTGGAAAGAAAGGGAGAACATGGTGATAGAAGAAGAGGAAAGGAAGAAGCTAGCTCCTCTTGACAAGTAAAAGAAACCCAAGAACATAAATTAGATGAGATGAACAAATTAATTAGGAATATGTCAAATAAGTTTGTGAAGTTGGAGTTGGAGAGTAAAAATCCTCCTCGATAGGTTCAACAAGGTCCCAACAAGAAGTTTAACCCTCAATATAGGAGAACTACTTTGCAACTTTTGCAAAGAGAAAGAAAGGATCCACAAGACTGGATACAACCTCCTTTGTCTTTGGAAGATGACCCTGAGGAAAATATTGAAGATATTATGGAAATGCAGGAGAACCAATTCTCTTCTATTTCAGAAGGAGAAAATGAGATAGAAGCACATGAAGAATAAGGGGAGGACTTGGATGTCCCCTTAGATGATGAAGTGATAGATACCTACTATAAAAAAATTGTTGATTTCATGCAATCCCAGTTACATAGGAAATATGATTTGAGGTCAAGAAAGAGAACAAGGATGCAGGGTAAAAATGAGGAATCTGCTCCACCCATTGCCCCTAAACCAACTAATAAAGGGAAGAAACCAGTCAACTTGCCCCACTGACCAAAGGAGATTCCTCCCATCCTAATCATCTTGAGTATAAAGTCCCAAATATAGAACAAAAACTAGTGCAAACAAAGCCAATCCGTAAAGAAAATAATGAACCAATTGAGATAGTCAAAGTTGATAGGAATCGCTCCACCTTCAACCTGCAAAAAGAGTCAGAAAAGAAGATATATATTCCTTTGACTGAATTATTTAAGTGAGCTAGTTATAAAGCACAAGTTTCCCAGTTCACAGACTTATCCACCATTACCCTGCTTCAAGATAGTATTAACCTACAAGAAGAAAGGCCTATGGTTATGTTTGGTCCACATGTGGAGGAGCAGGACCCTTCCACTCCTCCATTCTATGTCACCCTAGTGATCCATGATTTATTGTTGAATAATTGTATGCTTGAATCAAGAGCCTCTCACAATTTAATGCCACTTTCTGTAATGGAGCAGCCAGGTTTGCAAATAATGAAGCCATAGAAGGATTTATCTTCTTTTGATTCCAAAAGAGTAAAATGTTTGCATATGATTAAAGATCTAGTGGTTAATTTAGCACAAATCCTAGTGAAGAGTGTGGTGATGGATATTATAGTTGTTGATATTCCTACAAGGTTTGGTATGCTCATGTCCAGGTCATGGGGAATGAAACTTGGAGGATCTATCAAGCTTGATTTGACATATGTTATTATTCCAGTGTTTGGCGGAGAAGAGTGCAAATTGTACACATAGTCCATATTCATAAAGAAAGTAACTAAAGTTGATTGTTCAAACAATTCTCATATGTATGGCCAAGAAAGAGATTTTCCCTATCTTATGTTGGAAGAAGATGATAAAATCATGGAAAAAACTCAAGTAGAATCTCCTTCTCATACTGGTAAGCAAAAAGTAGACTATAGTCACATTTGGAAATTGTATTTTGATTGTTCTTATTCTAAGGAAGGAAATGATGTCAGTGTGTTATTGGTGTCTTTAGAGGGTAATCTTGTTCCTTTATCTTTCAAATTAGAGTTTTATGCTACAAACAATGTTGTTGAATATGAGGCATTGTTTTTAGGGATACAAGATGCTAAAAATATAAATATTGAGTGCTTGATAGTATTCAAGGATTCTGAGTTGGTGGTGAAATAAGTCAAGAATCACTGTCAAACCAAGCACTTGAGATTGAAGTCCTACAGAAATGAGGTATGGGATCTTATTGAAAATTTCTTTCTCACCTTTAACATTAAGTTTCTACCGAAGGAGAAGAACATGATGGTTGATTCCTTGCAAATTGCAGTTAGCAACTTTAAGCCTCCTCAAAATCCCTTGCTCAGGTATGAAGTTGAGCTTAGGTACAGACCCTCTGTACCAGACAATGTGAAATAGTGGCAGGTTTTTGAGGATGAGGACATATTAAGCGTTTTATGGAGGTCATTGGAGAATTCTATAATTCAGTGACTGACCAAGAAGATGAAGGTGCAGTGGAAGAACAACAAGAAACTTGGGAGGAATCAATTGTTGGTCATAAAATTTTGCAGCTAAAGGGAAATATAATTCCGATAGGGTTGATTCCAATAGAAAGGTTGTTTAATGGAAATGGTGTAGTTATCAAGCCAACTAAATAGGATCTTGAGGAGGATATTGAGGGCTGTAATATTGTCACAGAACAAGGGAATAAATTCATTAAGTTGGCTAAAGGGGTTCCAAAATAATACAAACAAATATATCTTGATATTTTTAAAAATTATATGGATGTTTTTACTTGGTCCTATGATGATTTGAAGACTTTTGATCCCAGTGTCATACAACACAAAATTCCTTTGAAAACTGGAATGAAGCCCTACAATTAGAAACTAAAAAAAATAAATCCCTTACTAATCCCATCAATTGAAAGGGAAGTGAAGAAGTTGCTACAAGCTAAAATTATCGTGCCTCTAAGATATTCAAATTGGGTGGCAAATTTAGTCCTTGTCAGGAAGAAAAATGGGGAGATCAAATTATGTATGGACTTCAGAAACTTGAATAGGGCTTCTCTTGAAGACAATTACCCCTTTCCCAAAATGGATTACATAATGCAGAAAGTGGTGGGATCATCCAATCTTTTCAAGATGGATGGTTTATTTGGATATAACCAGATTTTTGTACACCCTGGGGATGAATAAAAAACAAAAACAACAACAAATTTTACCATACCATGGAGAACATTTATGTATGCCAGAATTCCTTTTGGTCTCATAAATGTTGGAGCCACTTTTCAAAGGGAAATGGATATAGCGTTCGTTGGGGAGAAGGACAAATTCGTGGTGATTTATTTGGATGATATAGCTGTATTTTTGAAATCATATGAGGAACATCTTCAACACTTGCAACTCACCTTTGAAAAGTGCAAGAACTATGGCTTTTCTTTGAATCCCAAGAAATCACAATTTTCTCTAAGCGAAGGTAAGTTGTTGGGTCACATAGTGGAAAAGGAAGGAGTGAAGATTGAATGGAAGAGGGTGGAGGAAATAAAAAATATCCCATTACCAAGGAATAAAAAGGAGATACAATTTTTCTTGGGTAGAATAAATTTCCTAAGGAGGTTTATACCCAAATATGTTGAGATTGTCAAAGAGATCACAAACATGCTAAAGAAAAACCAGGAGGTCAAATGGATTGTTTAAGCTAGAGAATCATTCTACGGGATCAAGAAGGCTTTTGCAGAAGCCCCAGTTCTAGCTAGCCTTGACTATCAAAAGCCATTTCTTGTTTTTTCCTTCACATCTCCTAACATTGTGGCAATTGTTTTATTGCTAGAAAAATGATGAAGCGGAGGAACATCCAATTGCATTTTTCAGTTAGGTGTTAAGGGATGCAAAATTGAAATATAATATTATGGAAAAATGGGCCTATGCTCTGATTAAGGTTCTAAAAAAATTCTTAACTTGTATTTTACAATCTAGGATAGTTTCTTATGTTCCTACAGTTGTTGTTAAAGACATCCTCACACAGGGGGACAATGAAGGTAGGAGAGATAAATGGATATCCAAGTTTTAGGAGTACGGCATGGATATCAAACCTACCAAATTGATCAAGGGGAAAGATTGGCCAATTTTTTGTCAGAAGCGAATTTTCAATCTTTGGGTATAAATCTACTAGTTGACGAGGTAGGAGCAGATAATCAAGGTGAACTGGGAAAAGCTAAGGGACCAACACAAAAATTTCAAATGAAATACTTGGTATTTGAGTGGTATAAATATGTTTTTCACTATCTGTTGTTTATGGAATGCCCACCTAAGCTAGATAAAGTAAAATATAGAGCTTTAAGGCTACAATCACATAAGTTTGTCATCTCCAATGGTTAATTATACTGGAAGGATCCGGTGGGAATATTATTATTATGCTTGGTGGAGGAAGAAATTTCCAAAGTAATAGATGAATTACATTACTACATTTGTGGGCAACATTATAAGTCATGACCCATAAAATTCTCAAATTTGGCTACTATTGGCCCAATCTATTCAGGGATGTACATGCAGAAGTTAGAACCTATAAAAAGTGCTAGATCTTTGCTGAAAAATAAACGCTAGGATCCCTCCCTTTAATCCATGTTTTTGTAGATGAACTATTTAAGTAGTGGGGGCTAGATTTTATTGGATAGATCCATCCATCATCAAGTGAGAAACACGAATGGATATTCATAACAACATATTAATTCACAAAGTGGGTGGAGGCCATCCCTGCCACGAATACGACTAATGCAATGGTTATTAAATTTATGGAAGAAACATTCTGGCCAGATTTGGTTGTCCCATAAAAATTATCATTGATAATGCACAAGTATTTAAATCAACCAAATTTGTCAATTTCTGTCAGGATTCTAACATTATCCAGCAACATTCCACTTCTTATTTTCCACAAGGAAATGGGTTAGCAAAATATTCCAAAAAAACCTTAGTCATAATCCTTAAGAAGACCATAACATAGAATCAGAAGATTTGGGACTCTGAACTTAAGTTTGCATTGTGGGCCAACAAAGTCATCACTAAAAGGTCAACTGGGAAATCCCCATTTGAGTTGGTATATGGAATTTTTGTTGTTTTCCCTACCTAATTAGATATTCTAGTGCCCAAGCTTCTATAGGATGCATAGGAGGAGCCAAGCCCATTAATTAGGAGAATAAATGAGTTATTTGAACTGCAAGATAGTAGGGAGTAAGTAAATAAAAATTTAATGAAGTACCATGATAAGATGAAGGCTCTATTTGATAGGAAAGTTAAGGAAAAAAATTTCCAACCAGGGGACCTCATGTTCAGATGGGACGTTTGGAGAGAGGAAAAGGGAAAACATGGAAAATCCAAACCCTTGTGGTTTGGACCGTTCAAGATAGCTAAAGCTGAAGGGAATAATACTTTCTTACTAGAGAACTTGGATGGTGAAGTGTTTGAGCTGCCTATAAATGGGCAGTTCCACAAGCATGACTTCCAACATTGAATAATTTCACCTCCATTCATTGTAAATACTGGTGAACTGTTGTACATACTGGAATTTTCATTTTACCCTTATTTCTTATGTTTTTCTTTTCTATGCCTGAATTAGTTGGACTCCATGCCCAAGTTCAAGGCACTAATCTATAGGTTCTCAATGCCTTGCTTATAGGGCACTGTCCCTGGTTGGAGCCGATGTTGCACCCCCTCATCCCCCTTGAGAATTTTCTTCATATGGCCGGAGATTGATTCTTGTGTGCAGAGAAAGATAGATAGGAAAATGGCAAAGGCGATTAAAAATGATTGCACAACTAATAAGCACCTGGATGCACCTTGGGTGCATGGCCAAAGTGGGCTTAAATGCCAAACTTAGCAGCAAAAAATACGATTAAATAATTAAAGGTAAAAGAAAGGAGGATACACCTCTGCAGTCATGAACATATAGATTTAATCACCGAGTAGATTCGAAACAGATCGCCATCCATCGTTGCACAACCAGCCCCCGTAAGCATTACAGTGGGGTAACTAGCATGATGGATACGCCAACACTAGCCCTTGGAAGATCAAGGTCAAATTGGTGGGTGCAACTGATCTACAATCTAGATTAACTTCGAGAGGTCTAGGCCCACTCCCAATCCCTGATTGTTCACCTCGTAGAAGAGTGGGGACCACACCTACCATTATATATGCTAGCACACCATTGACGTCGACAAGCGAGCGTGCTACATACCAAGTTAATTTCTTCTCTCTCTATCTTTCACATCACCCTATCCAACCTTGTATTTTCACTTGTTCTTCCTCTCACTTGTTCTCTCATGCCATGCCTCATACGTCACATGATCATTTCCTCTACCTATAAAACCATGACCTGCTAGTTGTTTGAATTTAAATTTATTTCTACAGCTGAGCTCTCCTGCCGCTCTGCCTGTCTACCATGATGTGTAACTGTCAACCAACATAGAGCCATCCCAATTCCATTCCATCCAATTATGTCTGGTCATCAGGTAACCCACAATCCTTGGCCTTTAGTCTTTCTCCTTATGTTTAAAATGAAGAAATCTGCGCTTAAAACTCTGAAATCCCGAGAGGCGAAACCCTCTACAAATAATGATCCCCTCATAGATAAGGAAGCCAAAATCCATGACTCACCCTGCCCTTACAGCCTTTTAGACCTTTGATTTTACATGTATGACCAACATCTCAAGGGGGAGGAGCCCTTTGGGGTCGTAGAGTAAGGATTATACTACCAAATCACCCCTTCCATCTACGACTTTCTAGAATTCGTTTCCTGGCTCGCTGCATCATACGTAGAGAAGACAAATTGTTTCATATTTGCTTCTAGGGTGAAAATTCTGGAAATTACTCCAAAATTAATTCAAAATGCTTTCATTTACCCAAAATTCCTCAATATTGAGAAATTTACAGAGACCACCATGTTTTATATCTATAACGGCCTCCTAACTAGAGCATTGGGTATGTGTTATATTTTTTCCACGTCTAGCTTCACACAATGTATGTTGCGTCAGGCACAATGGGGGGGTCACCACCCTAGGAATTATTTTTCTATGTGGACCCAAGGATGGGGGGAAGACCCAAAGATGGTGGGAAGACATACCCATGGCATTGTGCATGGGTTTTGCACATGGTTTTTGGCATGATGGTTTTTTTCCCATGGTATTTTGTAGATCCGGTGAAGGGAACTATGATTGTGTTATAATCCAGGGTTAATGGATTGGGGTTTATGAATGCTTTGATATATATATATATATATATCTATATCTATATATATATATATATATATATTAAAATTGAAAGGAACATAATGAAAAATCTGGTAGTCCTGGATTTGGGATCTAGGGGAAAATCTATGTGTATATTTGTTTTTTGTTCTTGCCATCATATCTTTTCTATTTTTAAGAATTCGTTTGTAGGTAATTTATGTATAGGGTTAAAACCTACACAAACTAGCTTTCCTTGAGTTGATTATGGCCCCTGATCATCAAACCTTACCTATTATAGATTCATTTCCCTTGTTCATGTTTACTGAAGTTGTGCAACCCATCTTGACCATTATTTCCCTAATTTTTAGGGAAGATTAAATTACCAATATTACTAAAGCTTCCATAGGGTTTTTGCATGCAATGATGTAACCATACCTCATTTTTGACATACGCTCATACCTTGCTAACTGCATAAAAATTCCATTTGCATCAAATTCCCATTACTTCTTACTACTCTATTCTGTTATACCTTTTCTTGTACACCCATGTGGAGGAATTCAAATATTTGGGCCTTAGTATTATAGATTCCCGCAAACAGAGAAAATATGTGTTTGATTGAGACAACACCGTTAGGAAAAAATTGGACAATGAAGGTTATTCCCAATTCATTTCCACTTACATGTCCACTGCTTACAAAATCATAAATAACATTTCCCCTCCTAGGATTCTACCCCATTAAAAAAAAAATAAAAAAAAATAAAATAAATAAATAAATAAATAAATAAATCCTCCAACTCAACAAGGATACCATGGTGGGATACTGGTTCTTGTTTGAAGAATACACTGAAATTAGGGTCTATGGGTCAGAGCTTCCCCCTTATGGTTTACCTATTTTCATGCCTATGATAATATTTTATCTAGAGTTCATTAGGCAGAGCTTGCATGTTGACCAAACCCACTTTTTTCCTACCTGTTATCACTCAGATTTTCCTTGAAGTTGTTAGAAGGAGGAAAGGGGTCTGAGGTAACCACAAACCAATCTTTTAAGTACAGAATCTAGCCAATCTCTACTCAGAGAGGGCTCTCTCTTTATGATTTAGCTTTGTTTATGAGATATTAGGCTAGTTATGAAAGCTTGGGAGGTTTTGATTTTGTTGGGTGGTGGAATTTTAGGAGAAGATGGATAGGACAAGGTATTTCAGGCCAATGGGCTATGGAGTCAACTGAAGATGGCTCAACTGGATCAGGTTGATTTAACAAAGGAGGGTTTCACAGGGCAAGATAGCTAAACAAGATACAAATGATAGCTTAAAAGGGTGAAATGGTCTTGAAAGGGAGGAAGGGCAATTAAGAATCCTTCAACAAAGTTCAAGATGAGGGAAAGTGGGTGATCATTAACAAAAAGAAATTAAGAATTCTTTGTTAAATGGCCACAATGATAAACTAAAAAGCAGGGAGCAATTAAGAATTCCCTACCTATGATAGCTTGGAAGAAAACATTAAGAATATAAACGATTTTAAAGACAAAATGCAGTAAAGCTCTTTCTGAAATATAATTTTTCATTTATCATTCAGATATGAAACACATGTGAATATTTAAACAAGAAAACTGTAAAAACATAAGATATAGAATACTTATTTGTTTCTCGTTTGACACAGGAATCCTGTAAAAGTCCTTTGCTTTATTACTTTGTTCAGCCAACCATATAATAGTTGTTCAACATCACTTCTATTCCAAAATAATGTGTCTACATAAATGTCTAAGAATCCACCTTTAGTACTTCGAATAAGGAAGTACTTATACAAATTTACATCAAAATATCTCCTAACTAAGAGAGATACATTCTAGGAAATTAAATATCTTTTACATGAATGTAGAGACAGATGGTCTCAAAAGTAGGAACTAAATGTGAACTGCTTGTTTGTTGTCCCTGTTTTTATTGAAGGAGCTGGAGGCAGGTCCTATGAATATGCATCTTGTTGTCTTGCTCATAATTTTTTGTTGGCTGATTGATTTTAGCTTTTCACTGATACTCATTTACCTGTGACTGATACTCTTTACGTGTTTTACCTTCATTCATCCTTTTTTAACAAAATTGACTGTGGTAAATACTTCAATTTACTTCACTTTTTACCATGGTAAATCAAAAATTTCTGTCATGTTGGTCCACCAATCATCTCTTGGTATTCTTGTCCTTGTCAGTTTTCTGAAGATTTCATCTGCTTCTGTGTATTTTACAAAATTTGGTTGCACTAGAAACAAGTGCCTTACTTCATGCTCAATATAAAAAAGGTTCTCCAAACTATCATAGAGAACTCTCCCTGTGGGTAATGCCTTGGGTGCAGATGAACTAGCTTGACTATTAGCTTGCTGATATAATTTGTTGACATAATCATCCTACCTCATTAGCTTGTCATTGATGACTAAAGGACTTGGAAGTCCTTTACTTTGTAAGATGCCAAATTTCCCCATAAATTCATCTATGTCTTCCTGCATATTTTGACATTTGTGTTCTAGGCCTTGCATTAGACCCCTTTTGGTCAATACTTTCTTTATTTCAAGGATGGTACCAGTTCTATCCTCAATGTTTAGCTGTTCCAACTGTTAGAGCCTAGATTTGCCTCAGGCTGAAAAGGCAAGGTTCTAGGTCCACATCAAACCACGCTCAGCCTTGTAGCTAGCCCTATGAGGACAGGAGAGGGCTCTCTCCGGGTCAATCTCAACGAAAGATAATCGATGGGGCTTGAGATGACTGAAATATAAACTAATTTTAGGCTAGGTATGAAGTGCAAAGATTTGATTTGATCTTTTGAGGGGTTTGTTGGAAAAAAGGGAAAGGCAAATTTGGGTCCGGGGATGAGGCCAAATTTTTGCAGAGTTCTGGTTGGGGCGAGGTAGGCAGTAGTTTTGATGCTTTAGATTAAATGAATGGATGGAAAAGACCGCTGAGGAGCTGAAGAGGGCAAGAGGGTACCAAGAATCCTCTTCAAACTGAAGAAAACATTGAAAATTAAACAAACTAACAAGCAAAGCACAACAAGCTAATGAATTCTACCTTTTGTCACTCATTTGTTTAATTCATAAGCAAAGAGAAGGGAAATGGCATACATAAAACGTCAATGAACTTAAAATTACATGAAGAAAAACACCATCAAAACACAGAGCCACAAAAAATGAAAGGAGGTTCGGTGGGAATTCTTGAACTAGACGCAATTGCGGATGACCCAAGGGTTGCAGAAGCAGTCTCTAAGAAATCAGCAATATTAGAAGCCGTAATTGAAGTCTGGAGCTGGTTCAAAATGTAATCATCAATGGATTTATTAGCCCTTTCAGTTTCAATATTTCGAACAAACTCAGGATTTAAGACAGTGGAAGCGACAACGCTTTCAGATTTGGTTTCAAACAAAGACAACTCAAACTGCTCATCAAATTCTTGATCCTCAAGATACTCAAAATCAATAGGACATGACTGAGCTTTGAACACGGGAATGATAGAACTTCCTTGGCGAACGATTCTTGGAATAAGGTTAGGATTTTCGTAGACAGGAGGGGGATCAGGATCCGGATTTGCTCTGGTATGTCTTCTAGAAGCCAGTGTGTTTTTATTTCAAGAAATCAAAGGGACATAAACAACTTGTTCAACCTATCAAATTCTAAACTTATCATCCAAAAGCTTAGAATTCTTAGATATACTGGGGTGATCTGTAAGTTAGATACTCCGTTTATAAGACTAGACCAAAGATTGACTGAAGTAGCGTTTATCTACTTGCGCTAATGCAAAGAAAAAGCGTTTCGAAGGCTACCTGGCTAATCTTCAGGCTCTGTCTGTAGTTTATAAAACGAAGAATACCAACAAAAAAATAATTTAATTCCCCAGTATGGTCGCCACTATGTTAGAGCCTAGATTTTCCTCAGGCTGAAAAGACAAGGTTCTAGGTCCACATCAAACCATGCTCAACCTCGTAGCTAGCCCTACGAGGACAGGAGAGGGCTCTCTCCGGGTTAATCTCAATGAAAGATAATCCATGTGGCTTGATATGACTGAAATACAAACTAATTTTAGGCTAGGTATGAAGTGCAAAGATTTGATTTGATTTTTTGAGGGGTTTGTTGGAAAAAAGGGAAAGGCAAATTTGGGTCCGGGGATGAGGCCAAATTTTTGAAGAGTTCCGGTTGAGGCGAGGTAGGCAGAAGTTTTGATGCTTTATATTAAATGAATGGATGGAAAAGACTGCCGAGGAGCTGAAGAGGGAAAAAGGGTACCAAGAATCCTCTTCAAACTGAAGAAAACATTGAAAATTAAACAAACTAACAGGCAGAGCACAGGAAGCTAATGAATTCTACCTTTTGTCACTCATTTGTTTAATTCAAAAGCAAAGAGAAGGGAAATGGAATAAATAAAACGTCAATGAACTTACTATTACATGAAGAAAAACACCATCAAAACACAGAGCCACAAGGATCCCAACAAGTGCTGCAAAACCCTGGTCTTTCCTTTGCCAAAAATGCAGAAATCAAATGTACAATGGAGTGCCAAGCAATCCCTAGTGTCCAACCCTGAAAATGACTCAGAAAATACATGATATAGACTAGCTCAACCCATTCCCATGCCTCTAGGGGTCGAGCTCATCATTCTAGGAGCTGTTTCAACCAATTCTAAACAAAGCACTGAAATCTAGGCAATCAAACAACTTGCCTCTATATGGTAGGAAACTGATTCATTCATTTAATTTTGACTTTTTAGTGAATGAATCCTCTAGAAAAAGTAAATATGTACCAAAATTACATCATGGTTATGAAATTACATCATGGTGGATCAAGAGTTACATGAAAAAGTGAAACTAGTCAAAACTGGGCGAATTTCTGAGCTGTACAGTGAAAAATAGGCAAAAATCCTCTATGCGCCACGCCTGATTCTCTATGCGTCGCGCCACTTTGGAGCTGAATTTGAGGCCCTTCCCGGAGTCCAAATTGAGCCCAAGATAGCTTGTTGGAAAGCCCTACTTGTCTACTTTCCAACCGAAGTTGAACTTCTGAATTTGGATGTTATTTTCCCCTCCAAAACTTCAATCTCCCAAGACTACTTCCTGTGTGTCAAAATAAGGGTAGTGAGGTCATTTTTTGAGTGTTTTTGACCTCTTGAGGGCTCAAAACCTGCCCAAATTTCTTGGCCATGCACAAGAAACCATAATTTTTCATTCCAAATCCAAAAATGTAAGTTTTTGAGATTTGGATCCCTCTAGCAAAAGCGAGCGCCACGTGGCACGGCGCATAGGGAGGCAAAACCTGTTTTTTAGTGCAAAAAAATTCAAAATGCCAAAAATTGCTCCAAATTTCTTGAAATTTGGGTTGGAACTTCTCTATCAAGTGTCATGCTGGCTAAAGAGGCTTCAGCAAACATCTGAAGACGATCATGCTCATTTTTCCTCTTTTGCTTCTTTATTGCCTTCTTTAATTTTGCCTTTAGATTCCAAATTTTTGCCTTGCAAACCTTGTTTTGTGCCATGTAGTGGAAAGTGATGTGTCTTAGCAATGCTTTGTCCCTATCGGCCTTGTCCAGCAGTCTCTCTAAGTGGATGTTGACTCTTTCGAGCCAAGACTCCCAATCATCATTAATCTCTTGCTCCAATGAAGTGAATTCAATCCTCCTCCTTTGGGCAGCTTGACGATTCTCCCTGATGTTTTGTAATTCCATAATCACCTGTTGATCTTCAAGCTGCTTATTCCTTTGCTCCAAGTATTTTATATTCCACTTAGCCCTCTCCAAGTTGAGGGACAAGGCTTTGATCTCTATCTGCTGCTCCTGGATGATATCTCTAAGGTTGGCACTTTGCGGGCCCATGTCTGTATCATCATCCTAAATGAGAATGAAGTCGGTCTCTCGTTCACCTGAAGGCCCCTCATCCTGCATTGGCCTCTTGCCTTTGTCCTGTACCTGTGGTGCTGATGTCGGAAGTGAGGCCCCTTCCACTCTAGGTGGAGATAACACTTGCTTTGCTGGTGCAAATAACTGTCTAGCGCCCCTCTAATAAGTAATGAATACTGGCATAGTAGAAGTATGTGTCTCATGACCTTCATGCTGATAAGAAGGTCTGCCTGTCACATGTCTAGCCTCTGAAGATCCCTGTGAAGCTCTGAAAAAGTCACGAGAGATAAAATCATCCCAAGTGATGCCCTGTAATCCAAGCTGATGAACCACCACAATCTTGATGAGAGAAAAATGATAAACACTGTTAAGTTGTTGCTGAGGGGTCTTGTGTTGCACAAGGGTGGTCATCC
Source organism: Pinus tabuliformis (assembly GCA_031772625.1). Taxonomy (NCBI): domain Eukaryota; kingdom Viridiplantae; phylum Streptophyta; class Pinopsida; order Pinales; family Pinaceae; genus Pinus; species Pinus tabuliformis. The sequence goes on along the minus strand of CM062820.1, from coordinate 256,261,874 downwards.
TTTCTATATTTCGGCATATGAAATAAGGAATTTTCATCATCCATACCCGAGTGAAATGCATTAGCAGCCTGATGTGATAAGCATACAAGCGGGAGAACCATCCCTCACAGCTGAAATACTTCATGATTAATTTCATTAGTGGAGCATATTCATCTTTAAGATATCGGAAAGGAAACACTCTCTTGAGCTGCCTCAAAAAGCCAGGCTTGATGTATGGTTCATAGTGCTGCCGGTCAATTTTCTGCCTCTTGTTCCATGGTTCTCCAATGTTTGGTATGCCGGTTGCTAATGAAATGGAATCTGGTGTTAGTGTGAAAGTGACACCAGCTAAAGTGGCCTGATCACCATGTAAATGCAGTACAAACAGACGAGCCAACTCATGAAATAATTGAACATTAGCGACCTTCTCACAAAACTCATAACATGACTGATGCCGAAAACAAGAGATGGCAAGAGGGCAGGCCTGTAATTCAGTAAGGGTGATTGGTTCTTCTCTGATATGTTTGCCACCTCTATGAGGCCTCCTGGGTGCATGTTCCTCCATGGGTGAGTCACTTTGGGTCTCCACTTCATAATCAGATGAATGACCGGATGACATAACTGTTGGTATACAAATTACCTTGGAGAAATGGCTGCTGATGTATGAAACTCTGTTGGATTGCCTTTTGATGATGTACTTGAGCTCTGGCACCAAGGGGAAAATAGTGAAACAAGGGACTGAAAAAGGGAGGGCAAAACAGTGAGGGATTAGGGACTGTTGGGATAAACTCAGTTAGGGAAATATGGGAGAGTTTGGGAATTTATGTATAGGGTTAGGGTTTGAGGTTTTGGATTTGAGAATTTGGGAAAGGGAATTTGGGAGAAGGAATTAATGAGCTTAGGGGGATAGGGAAACTTAGGAAATGATGAAAACAAGGGACCAATGGGATGAGGGAGTGAATTTTGGTGACAAAACAGTGATTTTGAAACCCTAGCAACAAGTTTCCTTGAGGTAATTTAGGAGGTAGGGTTTGATTTTGTTTGAACCATTACCATCCATCAACCACCATAGCCTAGCACAAAATTGGATGAAACACAAAGATGAAGACTCTACCTGGCAAATCCGTGCTTGTTATTGGCAATTTGGAGCAATTGTTAGCAGTTTCAGGCCTTTAGCTGTGTGCACCGCGCAACACGCCCAATGCGTTGCACCCCACCAGTGCGCCGCGCTTGTGTAAAATAACACTGTGTTCTGAAGCCCAGTGCGCTGCGCCTCACCAGTGCGCCACACCTCCTGCTTAGTGCGCCGCGTCGATATTTTTACAAAGATTTTCGCCCAATATCCTTACTTGTTCATAAAAACCGATTTGAATTGCCTCCTCTTTGCTCTTGGAATGAAAATGAGCCTTCAACACTTGGAGACATGTTTTATACATGAACTTTTCAAATTCATTTTGCCAAAACCCACTTTCATAAAGTTTTGCAAATAGCTTTTATTTCAACCTCTGTTTTTGGACTTTTTATTGCTTTTGGACTTTTCGATGAACTTAATAACCTGAGATTTGCTTGATTTTGCAGGTGTCAGAGCTTCTTAGGCTAAGCAAAGAAACCAGGGTGCATATGAAAGAATTTACAATGAGGAAAACAAAAACTTTCATGACTTGGCAATGAAATCTACTGATGTTGAAACATCCTCATGGCGTGCCGGCAATTATTGAACACTCTGACACATTTTTTGACGAAACCCTAATAAAACCCTAGACCTAAGTGACCATGAAACCCTAAAGACAAATTTTGCAATTTTCAAAATAAAAAGACTGTATATGCTTTTTTTTTTTAAATGAACACACACACATGAGCCAGCAGGCAGATAACATGAGGGGAATAAGTGACAAGGCCCTTCCGCTAGACTATGGCATGCCCCCTAACAGAATGCAGATGAATGAACTGAATGAGACACCTAGAAATGAAATGCAATAAGAGAAATGATCTCTGACGGAGGGATGTAAAGGCCGACTCTAACATTGGCTCCAATGGGGATGGTAGCTCCTGGGAGGTGCCAAGAATGGTAGATCTCTGGGAGAGATAGACAGTGCCTTCGTCCATTGGGCTATGGAGTCCATTATTTTGAAAAATTAACACAAGACTCTTGACTTATTTATTGACTAAAACTTGACTGAAACCGACTCAATTATGAAACCGAAATGACTAAAAGAATGACTGAACAAACTGAACCCAAAACTGAAATCTTTCTTCAGAATTATAGCCTCCACTTCGGGCCCCAAACTGAAGAAAAGACCACAACACACACTTGCAGTGAAACTGAAATAAAATGGTATTTACAATGACAATGTAAATAGCAGAAACAACTCAGAAATGATATCGCTTGAGCAGCCGACCATTGACCGGCCCTCCTGGACAATCTTCCCCGTTCATCTCCTTCAGAAGGAAGGCATTCTGACCTCGATATGCTGCAATCTTAAAGAGACCTTTCCAGAGATTTTCAAACTTACCGTGCTTGTGCTTTTCCTCATTCCTTGCATCCCACTTCAGCACCACATCATCCAACTGAAATTTGTCCGCCTTTGCTTTTCTGTCATAAATTTTCTTAATTCTCTCCTGCAGCTTGAACGTGTTTTGAAAAACTTCTTCCCGTGTCTACTGCAAATGGATCATTTGATTTAGTCTTCTCTGCATAGGATCGTCTTCACTACCAACCTCCTGAAGAAGTTTGACTATCGGAGCTGCGAGAGAGGTAGGAAACACTGTATCAACACCATAAACTAGCTCAAAGGGGGACATACCAATGGATTTCTTCTAACTCACTCAATCTGCCCAAAGTGCATGGACCAAATTCTTATGCCAACTCTTCTTGTTTATTTCCAACACCTTTTTAATGATGTTAACCAAAGATTTGTTGGAAGACTCCGCCAATCCATTGCCTTGTGGATGATAAGCGATTGAGTGCACCAAAGTAATGTGATATTTATGACAAAACTCAACCATCCTTTTTGATTTGAAAGCTACTGCGTTATCAATGATTAACTTATTCGGGCAACCAAAACGATACAAAATATTATTCTCAAGGAATGAAATTATTACCACATCCGTAGCTTGTCTGGTGGGAATTGCTTTGATCCACTTCGTGAAATAATCTGTCGCCGTGAGGATCCATCTATGCTGACCTGAAGAAGTAGGATGAATTTCACCAATGAAATTCAATCCCCACTACTGAAAAGGGGCACTCACCTCAATGGGCTTAAGTGAAAAAGGCTGTAATTTCTACCTTCCTTCAAAAATCTGACATTTATGACATCTCTTGATAGTCTTAAATACATCAGCAAACAATGTCGGCCAATAGTATCCCGCTCTCAGAATTTTATTTCCCGTCATTTTCCAAAAAAGGTGACCGCCACAATCTCCTTTATGGAAATCCTCCATGACCTGCTTCGCTTCTTCTTCCACCAAACAATTCAACAAAACACCATCAGGATCTTTCCAATAAAGTGCAGAATTCAAAATACAAAACTTAGCAGCCTTTAACTTGAGAGTTCTACCTCTGTTTCTAGCCATACCAGGTGGTGGGGACAAATTTTGAAGTACATATATGATATCAAAATACCATGGAGAAAGAACAAATATTTTAGATACCTAAAGTGACGAATCTTCCTCATTCTCATCGGACATAGCAGCAATCAGATTTATGTCTAAGACATGTAAATTCGATTCAGCCATTAACCTCACCAATCCCTGTCCTTTAACAAGCTTTGTGGGCTTTATCTCCACATCATACTCCAACAAAGCTGCAATCCACTTGCCTCGTCTTCCTTCTGGATCTGTTTGTACCAAAATATCTTTGACAACAGCGTTAGGAACATAAGCCAAAATATGAGAATGCAAAATATATACCCAAAAATCTTTCAATGCTTTTACAAGTGCAAGGGCTTGCTTTTCAATGATGTTGTACTTCAAGGCCACATCTCTTATAGTTCGTCTGAAAAAAGCAATTGGTCTTTCATGCTCATCTTTTTTCAGCATTAATACAACTGCCATAGTATGCTCCGAAGCAAATGAAAACAGTATAAAATCCTGAGTGTAATCCGGGCTGATTAGAACCGGAGCTGAAGAAAGAACCAAATTTACTAGATTGAAAGATTTTAGAGCCTCTTCGGTCCACTTCACTTGGCTATCCTTTTTAAGCATGTTTGTAATTTCTCTTGGGTGTTCAACAATATTAGGCACAAAGTGGCGTAAAAAATTCATCTTACCATTAAAATATTGAATCTCCTTCTTGTTCCGGGGAAGGTCAATTTGCTGAATCGCTTCTACACGTGCTGGATCAATATGAATGCCATCTTTTGAGATAATGTGTCCAAGTAGTTTGCCCTCATCCATGGCAAACAAGCTCTTCTTCGGATTCGGCAACACACCATATTTTTTGCACTTTTGAAAGACAATTTTCAAATGATACATGTGTTCTTCACCTGAATTAGAAAACACCATCAAATCATCAAGGTACACAACCAAGAAGACATCCTTCTCATTTGCGAAAGCCATATCCATTGCCCGCTGAAATGTGGCACCTGCGTTCTTCAAACCGAAAGGCATTTTAGCAAAATGAAAAGTCCCCCACGGATTGGTGAACGCTGTTTTGTCTCGATTGTCTTCATGGACCAAAATTTGGTTATATCCGGAATAACCATCGAGTAGTGACATACGAGATGCTCCAACTACTCACTGAAGTATGTGATCCATTTTTGACAGCGGATAATTGTCCTTCAATGAAACTTTATTGAGATTCCTAAAATCAATGCACAAATGAATCTCAACTGCCTTCTTTCGTATGGGCACCAAATTAGATATCCAATTGGAAAATCTGATGGGAACTATGATTCTTGATTTGTACAACCTATTTACCTCCTTCTCAATTGATGGCAGCAGTTTTGGATTTAGCCTTCTCAACTTCTGTCTGAAAGGTTTCTGATTAGGCTTAATAGGAATAGTGTGCTGAATTATATTGGTATCATATGTCTTCAATTCGGAATAGTCCCAAGCAAACACATCAGCAAAGGATGACAACAAACTGATATATTTTGCCTTTACCTTTTGTGGCAATGCTTTGGACAGCTTTACCATCTTCGGATGTTCAGCTGTTCCAATATTCACCTCTTCAACTCCCTTCTCTGTTGGCTGCAATGTTGGTTTGCAGGCTACGTCATCATGATCAAAGAGTTCCTCTAAAGGTATCAAGCCTTTAGGAATAATATTATCCTTAAGCTACAACACTTCCATTTGATTGATCTGCACATCATCTTTTCCATCATCATGTTCTACATCAATTGAGGTATCTTTAAACTTACCTTTGTTTTGCAGAAAATCATCAATCTCCTCGTCATCTTGGAAAACTTGCCAATATCTCTGATTTTCCGGGACAGTCGGACGATGTTTCACATGGATTTCGAATTTATTACTTGAGTTCATAGGAATCTTCAAATTACTCGCTACCTTAGCAAGTGCATCTGCAATACTATTTTGAATACGAGGCACACACGTCAAGGTATAATCTGAAAACAGCTTCAGGATATCTAGAACAGCATTCCGGTATGCCCACATCCGAGGATGCTTTGCTTGATATTCACCTTTGACTTGCTTAATCACCAATTCGGAGTCGCCATATACAACAATCCTCTTAGCATTCAGCTTTCTTAGAATTTTTAGGCCAGCAATCAAAGCTTCGTACTCAGCCTCATTGTTTGAACAATCAAAAGCAAGCTTGTAAGAACATACCCGCACATTACTAGGCACTTTGTTCGGAGCAGAAAAAGGACTGCGTACCCAAATACCAATTCCAACACCATCATTTCCCACTGCTCCATCGAAATCCATGGTCCACAAACCTTCTTCCTCTTCTTCTAAGTGCTGAAACTCTGTTTGCTTTGTTTTTCTGCTTGCTGTCCATTATCTCTATCTGATTGCTGAACAATATTTTCCTGCTCTTGTCCTTCTTTCTTCAAAACTTCTCTGAAATTCTCTGCTATTTCTGAAATATCATCTGCTACAACTAACTGACTATCAATATCATTGAAACTATCTGAATACAAAACAAAAGACTCTAAATCTGTATGTACATAATTAATCGGATGATTAATTGGTTTCTCCTTGCTTGTAATCATGTATTTCATTTTTTGTTCCCGATACAGTTTTCTCATTTGGCCAAACACAGGAATTGTTGCATAGGAGAAATCTAGTTGTAATGTCCCTTGCAATTTTTGCTCCCCAGGACCTGGAAAGAAGCATACCAAACCTGGGAGGAATGTCTGCCACAACAACATCCATCAAGACATTCTTCGTTGGAATTTGATCCAAACTTACAACCAAGTCTTTAATGAGCCCAATACATCTCACCCTGCTAGAATCAAATGAATAAAGATCATGGTATTTCCTAGTGATGTCCAAACCCAACTTCTCCATGATAGCCTTCAGCATAAGATTGTGGGAAGCGCCAGAATCAAACATAGCATTATGCAACACAAACTCATGCAATCTCAGACTGATATAAAAAGGAGGCACATCACTGTCTGGAGACTCACCATTTAATGCTGGTCCAAAAATCAGTTCAGGTTGATCATCTTCCACACTCACCATATCAGACATTGGGTCAAAATTCAAAATTTTAGAGACTTGACCTCTATAACTGCTGTTCCTCATTAGTTCAGTCAAGGGAATGGATACCTTCAATTTAGAAATTTCATTTTCTAAACTAAAAGCAGAAGTATTTTCTACCTCTTTGGCTGGAACATCTTTCCTTTCAGCTTTATCTTTTGATACAATTGGTTGATTTACTCTTTCATTTGCTGGTGGAGACTTGCTAGTAGTAGGATCAGCAATTTCCTTTCCTTTATTTGGTACAACAGGTGGCTCATTCTTAGATGCTGGAACTTCCTTTCTCTTCTAGATTGGATTGATGGGGACATTTCTGTTTCTAAGTGAATACTGACGTTTTTGGGCGGAAAAAGCATTCATATAACCTCTCTAATACTCATCCGACTCCTCTTCAAGAGTTGTGTCATTTGCCAAGATAAAATCTGCATCCTTCTGTACAGCTGAATTTTCTGCATATTCATCATCTTCAGTGATAAAGGTGGGCATATCATCAGGAGTAAAGAAGTGATTTTCTTCTCCTATTACATTGTCTTCATCATCTGATTCGGGACCAACAAAATTCTATTGAAGAGGGGTCTTTACTTGCTGTTTTTGTGATGCCGATTCTTGTGCTCGCTGCTCATGCTGTTTGATCCTGAATTGAGGTTGCTACTGGCCACGAAAATTAGGATTTCGAATCTGTGGTTCAGGCTTATCAAGTGTTAACCTTTCAATCATCTTTTCTACCTTGCGGAGCACTTGGTCTGAGGTAGAAGCTTCTTCCTTTATTGAGACTCTCTTCTCAGCTTTCAATCTAGCTCTCTTGTCATTCAGATTTGCCTCAACACTAACGACAATTTTATGCATTTCTTCTAAGGTAGCTGGATCTCTTTCTCTTAATTGATAAGCCATGTCAGGATCAAAACCATCCGGGAACTTAAGCAAAGATGACTTTCTAGATGGCCTTAAATCATCAGGAATTGCATTATAAACCGCATTGAATCTAATACAATAGTCTTGCACGGACTCACCAACATTCCGCTTGATCTTGGTATATTCAGAAGTGATTTGAAGAGGATCTTTCTTTACTTCCCAGTGATCCAAGAACTGTCTTTGAAGCTCTTCTAATGTGGGAATACTTCTAGCTACCAAAGCTCTGAACCATTTTCTTACCTCACTGCCGAAAGTTTGCACGAATAATCTCATGGTCACGTTTTCTGCATCAATCTCATGAAGATCGAAGAAATCCGTCATTTTGTCCACATGTTGTTGAGCTGTGGTACCATGAGGAGTGCCATCAAACAAAGGAATTTTACTCTGATAATCTGCGGGCATGTCATCCAAAACTTGAGGCAGCGTGAGAGGTGAAAAACGAGCAGCCATTGCTCTTGGTGGATTTGCAATCGGTCTTGGTGAAGTTGGGGGAGTGGGTGCAGCTGATGTGTGAGGTGTATGAGGAGGTGTATGCGGAGGTGAAACAATCTTGGGTATTTTAGGAGTAGAAGGAGTAGATGGAGGTGATACGACTGTAGATTTTTGATCAGAAATAGTAGGCTGTGGGGGAAGGGTAGGAATGAAAGGAGGTTCGGTGGGAATTCTTGAACTAGACACAATTGCAGATGACCCAAGGGTTGCAGAAGCAGTCTCTAAGAAATCAACAATATTAGAAGCCGTAATTGAAGTCTGGAGTTGGTTCAAAATGTAATCATCAATGGATTTATTAGCCCTTTCAGTTTCAAGATTTTGAACAAACTCAGGATTTAAGACAGTGGAAGCGACATCGCTTTCAGATTTGGTTTCAAACAAAGACAACTCAAACTGCTCATCAAATTCTTGATCCTCAAGATACTCAAAATCAACAGGACATGACTGAGCTTTGAACACGGGAATGATAGAACTTCCTTGGCGAATGATTCTTGGAATAAGGTTAGGATTTTCGTAGACAGGAGGGGGATCAGGATCCGGATTTGCTCTGGTATGTCTTCTGGAAGCCAGTGTGTTTTTATTTCAAGAAATCAAAGGGACATAAACAACTTGTTCAACCTATCAAATTCTAAACTTATCATCCAAAAGCTTAGAATTCTTAGATATACTGGGGTGATCTGTAAGTTAGATACTCTTTTTATAAGACTAGACCGAAGATTGACTGAAGTAGCGTTTATCTACTTGCGCTAATGCAAAGCAAAAGCATTTCGAAGGCTACCTGGCTAATCTTCAGGCTCTGTCTGTAGTTTATAAAATGAAGAATACCAACAAACAAATAATTTAATTCCCCAATATGGTCGCCACTATGTTAGAGCCTAGATTTGCCTCAGGCTGAAAAGGCAAGGTTCTAGGTCCACATCAAACCACGCTCAACCTCGTAGCTAGCCCTACGAGGACAGGAGAGGGCTCTCTCCGGGTCAATCTCAACGAAAGATAATCGATGGGGCTTGAGATGACTGAAATACAAGCTAATTTTAGGCTAGGTATGAAGTGCAAAGATTTGATTTGATTTTTTGAGGGGTTTGTTGGAAAAAAGGGAAAGGCAAATTTGGGTCCGGGGATGAGGCCAAAATTTTGCAGAGTTCCGGTTGGGGTGAGGTAGGCAGTAGTTTTTATGGTTTAGATTAAATGAATGGATGGAAAAGACTGTTGAGGAGCTGAAGAGGGCAAGAGGGTACCAAGGATCCTCTTCAAACTGAAGAAAACATTGAAAATTAAACAAACTAAGAGGCAGAGCATAACAAGCTAATGAATTCTACCTTTTGTCACTCATTTGTTTAATTTAGAAGCAAAGAGAAGGGAAATGGCATACATAAAACTTCAATGAACTTACAATTACATGAAGAAAAACACCATCAAAACACAGAGCCACAAGGATCCCAACAAGTGCTGCAAAATCCTGGTCTTTCCTTTGCCAAAATGCAGAAATCAGATGTATAATGGAGTGCCAAGCAATCCCTAGCATCCAACTCTAAAAATGACTCAGAAAATACATGATATAGACTAGCTCAGCCCATTCCCATGCCTCTAGGGGTCGAGCTCATCATTCTAGGAGCCGTTTCAACCAATTCTAAACAAAGCACTGAAATCTAGGCAATCAAACAACTTGCCTCTATATGGTAGGAAACTAATTCATTCATTTAATTTTAACTTTTTAGTGAATGAATCCTCTAGAACAAGTAAATATGTACCAAAATTACATCATGGTTATGAAATTACATCATGGTGGATCAAGAGTTACATGAAAAAGTGAAACTAGTCAAAACTGGGCGAATTTCTGAGCTGTACAGTGAAAAATAGGCAAAAATCCTCTATGCGCCGCGCCTGATTCTCTATGCGTTGCACCACTTTGGAGCTAAATTTGAGGCCCTTCCTGGAGTCCAAATTGAGCCCAAGATAGATTTTTAGAAATCCTTACCTGTCTACTTTCCAACCCAAGTGGAATTTCTGAATTTCGATGTCATTTGCCCCTCCAAAACTTCAATCTCCCAAGACTGCTTCCAGTGTGTCAAAATAAGGGCAGTGAGGTCATTTTTTGAGTGTTTTGGACATCTTGAGGGCTCAAAACCTGCCCAAATTTCTTGGCCATGCACAAGAAACCATAATTTTTCATGCCAAATCCAAAAATGTAAATTTTTTGAGATTTGGAGCCCTCTAGCGAAAGCGAGCGCCACGTGGCGCGACGCATAGGGAAGCAAAACCTGTTTTTTAGTGCAAAAAATTTCAAAATGCCAAAAATTGCTCCAAATTTCTTGAAATTTGGGTGGGACCTTCTCTATCAAGTGTCATGCTAGGCTAAAGAGGCTTTTGCCAACATCTGAAGACGATCATGCTGCTTTTGCCTCTTTTTCTTCTTTATTGCCTTCTTCAATTTTGCCTTTAGATTCCTTATTCGTGCCTTGCAAACCTTGTTCTGTGCCATGTAGTGGAAAGCCATGTGTCTCAGCAATGCTTTATCCCTATCGGCCTTGTCCAGCAGTCTCTCTAAGTGGATGTTGACTCTTTTGAGCCAAGACTCCCAATAATCATTAATCTCTTGCTCCAATGAAGTGAATTCAATCCTCCTCCTTTGGGTAGCTTGATGATTCTCCCTAATGTTTTGTAATTCCATAATCACCTGCTGATCTTCAAGCTACTTATTCCTTTGCTCCAAGTATTTTATATTCCACTTAGCCCTCTCCAAGTTGAGGGACAAGGCTTTGATCTCTGTCTGCTGCTCCTGGATGATATATCTAAGGTTGGCACTTTGCGGGCCCATGTATGTATCGTCATCCTAAATGAGAATGAAGTTGGTCTCTCGTTCACCTGAAGGCCCCTCATCCTGCATTGGCCTCTTGCCTTTGTCCTGTACCTGTGGTGCTGATGTTGGAAGTGAGGCCCCTTCCACCCCAGGTGGAGATAACACTCGCTTTGCTGCTGCAAATAACTGTCTAGCGCCCCTCTGATAAGTAATGAATATTGGCATAATAGAAGTATGTGTCTCATGACTTTCATGTTGATAAGAAGGTCCACCTGTCACATGTCCAGCCTCTAAAGATCCCTGTGAAGCTCTGAAAAAGTCACGAGAGATAAAATCATCCCAAGTGATGCCCTATAATCCAAGCTGATGAACCGCCACAATCTTGATGAGAGCAAAATGATAAACACTGTTAAGTTGCTGCTGAGGGGTCTTGTGCTGCACAAGGGTGGTCATCCTTTCTATATTTCGGCATATGAAATAAGGAATGTTCATCATCCATACCTGAGTGAAATGCATCAGCAGCCTGATGTGATAAGCATACAAGTGGGAGAACCGTCCCTCACAGCTGAAATACTTCATGATTAATTTCATTAGTGGAGCATATTCATCTTTAAGATATCGGAAAGGAAACACTCTCTTGAGCTGCCTCAAAAATCCAGGCTTGATGTACGGCTCATAGTGCTGCCGATCAATTTTCTGCCTCTTGTTCCATGGTTCTCCAATGTTTGGTATGCCGGTTGCTAATGAAATGGAATCTGGTGTTAGTGTGAAAGTGACACCAGCTAAAGTGGCCTGATCACCATGTAAATGCAGTACAAACAGACGAGCCAACTCATGATGAAATTGAACATTAGTGACCTTCTCACAAAACTCATAACATGACTGATGCTGAAAACAAGAGATGGCAAGAGGGCAGGCCTGTAATTCAGTAAGGGTGATTGGTTCTTCTCTGATATGTCTACCACCTCTATGAGGCCTCCTTGGTGCTTGTTCTTCCATGGGTGAGTCACTTTGGGTCTCCACTTCATAATCAGATGAATGACTGGATGTCATAACTGCTGGTATACAAATTAACTTGGAGAAATGGCTGTGAATGTATGAAACTGTGTTGGACTGCCTTTTGGTGATGTACTTGAGCTCTAGCACCAAGGGGAAAACAGTGAAACAAGGGACTGCAAAGGGAGGGGAAAATAGTGAGGGATTAGGGACTGTTGGTATAAACTCAGTTAGGGAAATATGGGAGAGTTTGGGAATTTATGTATAGGGTTAGGGTTTGAGGTTTTGGATTTGAGAATTTTGGAAAGGGAATTTGGGAGAAGGAATTAATGAGCTTAGGGGGTAGGGAAACTTAGGAAATGATGAAAGCAAGGGACCAATGGGATGAGGGAGTGAATTTTGGTTACAAAACAATGATTTTGAAACCCTAACAACAAATTTCCTTTAGGTAATTTAGGTAGGGTTTGATTTTGTTTGAACCATTACCATCCATCAACCACCATAGCCTAGCACAAAATTGGATGAAACACAAATATGAAGACTCTACCTGGCAAATCCATGCTTGTTATTGGCAATTTGGAGCAATTGTTAGTAGTTTCGGGCCTTTAGCTGTGTGCGCCGCGCAACACGCCCAATGCGCCACGCCCCACCAGTGCACCGCGCCTGTGTAAAATAACACTGTGTTCTGAAGCCCAGTGCGCCGCGCCTCCTGCTCAGTGCACCGCGCCGGTATTTTTACAAAGATTTTCGCCCAATATCCTTACTTGTTCACAAAAACCGATTTGAATTGCCTCCTCTTTGCTCTTGGAATGAAAATGAGCCTTCAACACTTGGAGACATGTTTTATACATGAGCTTTTCAAATTCATTTTGCCAAAACCCACTTTCATAAAGTTTTGCAAATAGCTTTTATTTCAACCTCTGTTTTTGGACTTTTTATTGCTTTTGGACTTTTTGATGAACTTAATAACCTGAGCTTTGCTTGATTTTGCAGGTGTCGGAGCTTCTTAGGCTAAGGAAAGAAACCAGGGTGCAGATGAAAGAATTTACAATGAGGAAAACAAAAACTTTCATGATTTTGTACAATAAATGCTAAATACTCTGTTTTTTCCTCAAAACTCTTTTTTGAGGAAAAACACATTTGCAAACACTTGGCGATGAAATTTACTGATGTTGAAACATCCTCATGGCCTGCCGGCAATTATTGAACACTCTGACACATTTTTTGACAAAACCATAATAAAACCCTAGAGCTAAGTGACCATGAAACCCTAAAGACAACTTTTGCAATTTTCAAAATAAAAAGACTGTATATGCTTTTTTTTTAAAATGAACACACACACATGAGCCAGCAGGCAGATAACATGAGGGGAATAATTGAAAAGGCCCTTCCGTCAGACTATGGCATGCCCCTTAACGGAATGTAGATGAATGAACTGAATGAGACACCTAAAAATGAAATGCAATAAGAGAAATGATCTCTGACGGAGGGATGTAAAGACCGACTCTAACACCAACTAATACCTATTTCTGTTGTTTAGAAATTTTATTAATCTGATAGCTTCTTTAGGCTTCCCTCTTAGTTTTTCCTTGGTTTTTTCAATCTCTTGGAGAGCAACTTTCACTAAGTCAATTTGTTAAAAAATGATTTGAATTGATGACCAAATATCATTGATTGATTCAATGATATTGGTCCATAATATCTTTCTAATATCAATCAAAGGCTTTTCAATTGTAAGATCTTTTTCCAGTGTTTTAACCTGTTGAGTCAAGCCTTTTTTTTTCTCACCTCTTCAGCAAAATTGAATTTTGACACATCATACTTTTGCTCCAAAGTAATAAATTTCTCTTTTACCTTTTGCAGTTTAGAGACTTGGAGATTAATTTCCTCCATGGACTTGATCAATTCCTCTGTGCTCTGATTTGAGGATCCTACCAGTGATGTACCTGTACTAGTCACTTCTATAGTTTCAACTATTTCCGAAGGGACATTTGGTGCTAGAGCAGTTGCCAACATAGAAGGGACTGCTGTAGCAACCATTGGCACTACATTTTGAGGCTGAGAGATCGACTCACTCTGCTTGCTTTGTAATGTTTTCTCTAATTCTTGCTCTGTCTCTTTTAGTTGCTCATTTAGCTTAAGTACTAAGGCCATAAGCTCTTCTTCATTCTTCTTCTCAATCACTTCAGCAGTTTGTGGGTGCATGAGTGGTGGCAATTTCAATTGCTTTCTTAGTGCAGCTATATCTTCATTTTTTTCTTTATTAGGCTCTCTACAGCATTGATATCCTTTGGGTTATGGCCCAGCTCAATAATCAAATCCTCCAATGTTTTAATTCTGTTTTCCTTTTCCTATGAGGAGGCCTTTTCTAGTTGTAATTGGGCAGTAGTGTTGTTCAGTGAATTCTCCAACCCATGTGCCATCATGGCCTTGCTTGTTAGTGTAGAATAAACCTTTCCCCTGTTTGCTTATGCAATTCTATCTAATCTATGGGGTGGATATCTTTAGCTAAGACCTCAAAATCAGTCCCGAGGTAGTCTGCAATTGACTGGGTCTGCTGCACTTTGGGCTTTAGAAAACTCATATGCATTTTGCCTTCCTTGATGTCATAAGATGACATCAATCTAATTTGATTAGTAGGGTCCATCTTCAAGTATTGAGTGTAAGCTTGGGCCTTCAGCTGTTCATTCTTGGCTTTTATCTCCTTGAATTTTCCTTTTATATCTATGGTCTTGTCAGATGAAGATCTGAAAGATGAAACTTCGGCACTCTGCTGTCTTTCAAGCTCTTGTCTTTGTGAACTAGAAGGTGTCGCACCTATTGGGAATGTATGTAGACTGTCTCCACCTTCTTTCCTTAAACTCCCTGTTGTTTCCTCAAAGAATTCTTCCTCTGAATATGGATTTAGCCTGTGCCTCATAGCACCAGGCTGGTCTAAAGGACCACTGGCAGGGGTAGCTACTTCCCGGTCTCTTTTCAAGTCCTTTTCCTCATTCAGAGGGGTCTGTAGAACCAAGGGATTTCCCATGTTAATCTGAGCTGAATGAGGTTGAGGTGGAGCTTGTTCTTCAGATATTTCAGGCTACTCTGACATCTCTGGTTGTTCTGATGCTGGAGTACTTATTCCCTGATCTTGCTCCTGTGGTGGTTTTGTTGGGGGTGCACTAGTTTCTTGTGTGTGCCTTTGAGAAATCTTTGTTGTAGAGGCACTAGGCTTTTGTGTTGGATTTTGAGTAGTTTCAACTGGTACCTGTTCACAAGAGTCTAGGTCAAGCCTCTTTTCTATGTCTTTCATCACATTTTCTACATCAACTTGATCACTATCCATTTCAACTAGATTTCCTTCTCTCCATTCATCCATATTTGCATATTACTCTATTTCAGGGACTTGGTGATGGATATATGGTGACAGCTTATGTTTCATTCTCCTATCACAAATGAAACCTTGTGGATTATATCTCCAAGCAAAGTTTTTTTTTTAATCTCATTTTTTCTAGGATTTCTTTTTCTCTATTGCCTGCTTCTCTATTGTTGCAGGCAAATGGGCCTAATTGGTCTTTAATTCTCAATTGTTCTTTCTTCTTGGCCTTGGTGAAATGAGTCTGATCAGATTTTAACATTTGTGTATAATATTCCAAGGCAAAAAACCTCATAGGAACATACTTTGGTAGTTTGAACGGAGGAAGTTCACAACCATAAATTCTGATCTCTGTGTGATTCTGGTACAAGTACCAGTCACCTATTTTGTACTGTTTTGAGAGCTGAAGGATTCTTTTGATTTCATCACTAATTCTAGGAGGAGTACTTCCTATTAGCATGGTGGTCACTGGGTGGACAAACTGGTCAATGAATTCATTGTATGAATATGGACCAGATGAATCGTGGAAGATGGAAGTCCAAAAAATAACTGATCGGGCTTGCCCTTTGTATCAAGTTTATTTACAGAGAATGGGAACTTGTTAGATTGACAGTCAAGGAAAAGGTGATATATGAATGTAGAATACTTGAATACCTTTTCATTTTCCAGCTTCATGAACTGGTCATGGATTTTCTCAGCAATGAAAGTAGCATAATTATATTTGACAGCAGGAGGCTGACCATGGGTAAAAATGGACATTAAAACTAGGGTCAATTCATCCACATACTCACTAGTATTGAAACTCATGACTGCAGTTATCATATCGACTATATTTTTACCTATCTGTGTGAAGAAATTTGACAGATAGGGAGGAGAATCTTTGGGTTGATGCTGCTTATCCATAAAAGTCTGGCAAAGGTGAATGAGTTCAGACTGGGACAATTTAGATGACTTGTCTAGCAATTCTCCAAGGGAAATGGGGGTGAGGTCTTGATTGGGCTGAAACTGAAGCATCTCATTGATTGAATCTGCAGTAATTGTGAAGAGAACAGTTTGATTGGGGGACATTATTGCTCTAAGGGTGGGATTGTAATTGGCATGACCTGATAGATAATGTCAGGGAAAATACTCACAAAAGGGAGCATGTACCTTAGGAGATTTGATTCCCAAAGTCGTATGGGATCAGAACCATTCAGGTAATTGTCCCAGCATTGACAGAATACTTTCAAGGAGCTTTTTCCAGTTACAAGGTCTTTTATTTGAAAGTATTTATTTGCTAAGGGAAGATAATCCAAATCTCTATGGGGGGTAGTGATAGGAGCTATACTGAGGGCCATGGGGGTTTCCATTCTGGTTCTTGTGGATTCAGATAGGAAAATGGGGTTTTCAAGTGGATTTGGTGAAAATAGAGGGTCTTGGGAGTCTTCAATTCTAAATTTAGCAACTGAATTATAATGAATTTTAGGTTTTTCAAAGTAATTGCAGAGGAAATCAAGTATTTACAGGGTTTCTGGATGGAAACTAGTAAATACCTATTTTTTGGTGATGGGCAATGAAATGCAGGTTCACTGGGTGCGAATGGTGGACTGGAGCGACGTCGAACTGCAAGTTTCAGGGTGGCTGACGGTTAATGTACGAGCTGGTCGACTTCAACGTTCAGGTTGCATGCATGCGCTTTCAGAATAAGGACGAAAAACTGTTTAACTTTGTTTTTATGCAAAGTCAAAGCTTTTGGTGGGTTCAGGATTTGGACAGATGGCATCAGTGGGGAGGTGATTTGATGTTTTGTTTTTAGCGGGAGGCGGTAAGCGGGTTTCATTGCACCGCTAATGGGAGGTAAGTGGTATTTGGGCGAGATCACGTGATTCCATACACTATGTGACACATAGCATATGTACTATTTATGAAACCACTCACCATTGCACACTAAAGGTCGACCGCAGAGGCCCGTGTGATATGCACGATGATTGATGGATTTGCTGGATCCAATCGGACGGTTGTCGGGGAGGTGAAGTGGCGGAAGGTTAACAAAGGGCGGGCCCAATATTAATTAAAGTGTTAATCATATTGGGGGTAAAGCAATTGGTCATCGAGTTATTAATTAATCGTGGGGATTAATTAATCCTCATTATATGGTGGCGGGGTTTGGGTTCTTAATTAACTACGGATTAGTTAATTAATCCCGTTTTATTGTTTTATTTACGGTTATATTTAACCATTGGGGCGGGATATGTAAAAATTTGGGGTTTTTATATAATATAATATTACGGGCATGGATAATGTTGATTTATGGGGGAATTATATAATAAACGTTAGTGGTTAATATGACAACAGTGAATGGTAAAGTGCTAAGTTTAAAACATTTTCATCATACACATTTAAAACTTAGGCTAAGTGAATATGAGGGTTTATATGGAGAGTGTTTTATTTTTCCTAAGTAAAATAGGATTTTACTTAGGAAAAGCTTTATTAGGGAAATGAATAACTTATGGAGGGGGTGAATATTGATGAAGGGATTTAAGCACTTAGGCATTATAAATTATTGGGCCTAGGGTCTGGTCCCTCCAAAAGTCGAAGAAATGCTCTGAGCCCCTTTAACTTTGGTAATTACCTTTAGCACTTAGGGAATTAGTGAAGATTTTTACAGGAATGAATAGGGAAGTTAATTATTTTGACTTTGAATGTTGATGTGCCTTTCCATGTGATACATGCCTTTGCCTAGTGATGAAAGTAATATATCTACACATTTAAACTTATCATTCACCACATATTTATTCTGCAACTATCATCTACTTACCCTACCTACTTTACCCTAGCATTTTCACTTCTTTATTAGGGTGCACTTAGACTGGAAAACCCTCTTCAAACTTTCTTTTCTTTTACATAGTGATATCTATCTAAATCTACACTTATTACATCCAAGGGCTCAAATTAAACTATTGATCTCCTTTTATTCACTCTACCTATCTACTTATCTTCCAAGATTAAACTGTTTGGTTAGATATTTATTCTCTATTTCTACAACATGAAATTGAAAATATGAATTAGTCAAGCTTAAACTATTTGACTATTCATGAATTGTGGCATAAGTGACAAGCTGCACACAATTTTTATTATACAAAAGTGAAAAAGTAGTGGTAGTTAGACTTGCACACTTTCCTGGTCTTTCCTTTTTGTTGGGGTTCATTTTCTTTCATTTTTTGACCTCCTTTTTATTCTTTTCACCCTTTGATTTTTCTTTTAGGGTATACCCTCTTTACATTTTTTAAACTTTTTGATTTTTTTTACAAATATGGAAAACCTTTGCAACAAGTAAAGGTATGAACATATTTCAAAGCTGAAACAAGTCAATCATGATATATGAAACCTATTGGTATAGGGGCATAACACTGCCAAGAAGGGCTACATATTCAAATTGGGTAAATCGATAGGTCCCTTCGTTGTTAACACCAGACAAGCCTCTCAACAAGTTGAAGACCTGTTGAAAGAGAAATTTTGAAATGGGAGAAGTATGGCACTATGATGCCTATGGTGTCATATCAAAGAGGAGGAAATATATTAACGATTTATATGATGAACATGAGCATAGGCTTGAACTTGAATGGAAGGCTAACTTAGGTTCCTAGCCAATTAATACAGAGATGGAGATCAAAATGCCAACTTCAAAGGATAAGACTCCAAAGAGAAGCGTGGATGAGGATGGGGATACAAAAATTGAAGAAGCACCCTCCAAAAAAAAGGCTAAGATCAAAGAGGCAATTGAAGAAGAAATTGAGACCAGGCTGACTGAGAAAAATTGAACCAACTAGGCTTCCAAGTAACCCTCGAAAACCCTCCTCAAGATACAACCTCCACTTCTACATAGGTAGCTATTTTGGGTTCTTCAGGAAGCTCAGCCACAACATTCCCTAGTTGGGCATCAGGTTAATTAACTAAGAAAAACAACAAAAGAATCAGGGATGAAGTGCAACAATAGTTGGCATTACATTCGGTCCCTTATCAGACTAGACTCCTAGTTGCTCTGGACCTAGAAAGAAGATAGATAAAGTTCTCATCTCACCACCCTTTAGCACAATCCCTCCCATCAGGACAATAATTTAGAACTGTGGATGTGTCATTGGACATGGCTAGTGTCCCTCTGTCGGACAAAATAAATTTTCACATATAGGTCGGAGAAATGCTCTATAGTGAGCTGAGCATAAACTCTTTGACAATCAACAAAGCTAAGATTCTTTTAGAGAAATATACTACCAGGTTGAAGTAAGAAAGAGCCAACTCTATAGCTCTCCATCTACAAAATGAAAACTTCAAAGAGATGATTGTTAAATTGGGGGTGAACACAAAGTATATGACTGTGGTGGAGACCCTCATCCAAGGTTCTCAAGCTGAGATTAAGGACCTAAGGCACAAGATGAAAATTACTGCCAGTGAGCATGTGAAATACAAGGAGCTGGCCTAAGTGGAGGGAGAAAAGGAAATCATGGCCAAGGAGCTAATATATAGAAACAATGAGGTGGTAGTCCTCAAGAAACAAGTGGCAGAGCTCCAACAGAGAATCTATTCACATATTTGTGTCGTAATCATGCCAAAATACACATAGAATCCCACTGAACAATTGACAAAGTCCCTCACTGGATTGCATCTTTTAGAGGGTGAACTGTAAAAAGTGCAGATTGATCTAGAGAATACTAAGTGTGCTCTCGCAAAAAAGGAGAAGCAACTAGAGACAACTAGAGGAAATGTTGAGCAAGCTAGTAAAGAATTGCAGACCACAAACTAGGAGATCACTGACCTGAAAAAAAAAAAAAAAAGTTGAATGGTAATGTGTCTCTCATCTAGGCCAGGCAACTAATTTGGGATGAGATTATTTCTGAAGTAAAAATCATTTGGGAACATATGACCTTAGTGACAGAGTAAATTTTTTTTATTAAAGACCTTGAATTATTTATCGTGTCGACCAAGGAGGAAGATGGTAAAAATGTCGAGATAACAAAAAATTTCATCAAGTACTTGAACAAAAATCCAGCTAATGAATTGAGGACCTGTTGTGGTCACCAACAACCCCCCCTCTTTGCTTGATATTAGCAATAACGTCGAGCAAAGGGGGGACCCTGAACAAAAAATCCCAAAAAATATTTTGTTAAATTTTTGTATTTTTCTCCCTAAGGCTTAAATTGCATCGCAAAGAAAGGTTGAAGCATTACTTAAAGCGCGAAAAGTAAAACTGCGAAAGAGCGACGCGAAGTTCATCGCGTCGCATGCATCTCAAACGCCCTCTAAAAGGAGGACCTCCAAGAAGCGCCGATCGCCGATATGCGACATCGCACATCGCAAACGTCACGCTATGGCACCATGAACCATTGAATGAGATCTGCGATCTGCGATCTGCGATGACTGCGATCTGCGATATCAGTAATCTACGATCTACGATCTGCGATCTGCGATCTGTGATCTAAAAAGACTCATCACACGATAAACCCAAGACCAAGCGCGCGCCTTAAAGGAAATTAATGACCGCATGCTTGAGTATCAAGGAATGATTGCATCGCATTTATCGAAGAGTCAAGTCATGATGCATGTCAGGATTATGCATTCATTAGAGTTTAATACTTTTATGTCAATCTTTTCATTTCCCTTCTTCTTTGCGTAGACTGCAAGACACGCAACTGATATAAATCTATATGCAGGAAACATCTGAGAGAAAGGGGAAAGCGCCAATCAAATAGCAGAGAGAAGATGCCTCCGCAAACGAATGCCGCATGCAGCAGGACCGCGGATTCCAGACTATCAGACAACCGGCACTGATGAAATTATACTATCCAAGACTCAGAGTCAAAGGCGCACAAAAGCAGCATGTTCACAAAAGATCCTGAAGCTCAGACTTGGTAAAGCAGAGAAAGAAGCGCATAGGAAGGAAGACGCTCCAGAAAAACCTGGAACAAAGAACGGAAACAATTCTCGAAACAGGGGGATGTCCATACAGCGCGACTCCTAACCCACTTAGTCATTCGCACGACCGAAAACCAAAACAGCAACAGCAAAATCAGTTCGAGAAGAACCTGGGTTGTGCTAAATATACACGCGGCGAATACACCCAGCTGGAGAAAGGTTTTCGAAAATATCTTCTTGTCTGTCAGAAGGAGGTGCCAGCTCTTGTTATTTCCACTTTTATCTCCCGAGCAAAAGAAGAAGGCAGCCAGCCGACTCTTCCCAGGAAAGCGTTGCGCAGTTGACAACACTAAAGAGAATATACAGAAACGGTCAGAAATTAGATTTAAAGTTTTAGAAATAAATTTGCTTTTAGTAAAGGGCGGTCATTTGAAGCCGATTCCCTAAATTCGTGTAATTAAGATCAATTAGCTAGTAGTATTTAACCCTTCTCATGGCATTTGGAGAAGGGTCCGGAAATCTGTCAAAAAACTTGTCCTCAGAACATGCACTTCTGCACCCTCAGAAGAGGTTTTTGATGAATGGATGGATCGAGATTTATTTATGTTTGCATTTTAATGTCTGTTACTGATGTTGCACTTCTGTACTCTTAGCAGATATTAGAACAAGTAGAAGTAAATCATTATTGCTTGAAGTTTATTAGTGAAATCGGTCATAAATGGTACTTTTATCTCTTGACTAAATTCTGCTAGTATCCCTAAAGTGATATACAGCTGAGTTCTTTATATGTTACTGTATGAATGTCTGTATTACCATTTGGCACTTCTGTACGATGGAGTCATTTATTTATGCTTGACATATAGAAAACTGATTATGCGATATGCTGTTCACAACTACTCTGCCTAACTTCTTATGCAGAATGGTTTATCTTTATCGATTTATATTCTGATAACAGTTGAATGATCTTTATTACCAGCTGTTGTTAGAAATCTTTCTAGATCGCATAAAAAAAGAGAACACCCCGGGTTAGCGTAGATTAGATGTATTGTTTCTCTTCATTAGATCACATTAGTATAGAAGTAGTTTAGCTGTTAGAATTAAGACTAGTTCAGAGAAACCTTTTAGATTAATATCATCAAACTCTACACACACACGCACACCCTTCACATTGGGAAACTGGTCCCATTACCCCCAGTCGGACCCGCTACTCCAAACGGGCAAAGGAGCCGCCAACCAGGTTCCGGACCGGGTGGGTATCCCCCTTGTTGTTGACCCGACTTCGGGGCCCTCAACATTTCTGGCACTAGAAGGAGGGCACGAGCTATGAATGGCGCATAATTCAAAATCCAAATACCATTTTGAGAGAAAATCACCCTCACCAACTTCCCCGACTTCTCCAGTACGACTAAACTCGGAACTAGAAGTCGCTCGGACATCCACCGCTGCTATACACCCCGATACATCAGACCGTCCTATTATCGATCCCCTTGAAGTTCAAACTTTGATCCGTAAACTCCAGGGATTCTCTATTTTCACCCAGAAGTCTGATAAATCTAAAGGCAGCTTGACTTTGCAGTACAACCCTGCTCATCCCCTGACCCGATTGAAGAGTGAAAAGTTTGGCATCCAGCCAACTGAAACCCCTCTCCCTACTAGGAAAAGAGCAAGGAAAGCACTTCCAGAGTTTGACAGAGAGACTCTTTCATCCACTTCATCCATTTCAACTCCCTTTCCGTGAAGTCTACCACCCACGTCGTCACCTCAAAACACTCATCCATCTCCCACAACCCTTCCTCTGCAATCGTCAAAGATCGTAACATCTCCATCTTCTTAACATCAAAGATCATCTTCTGCACTTTTGTTAACTAGTCACTCAGCGATGGCCCAATCTCCATGGAACAATCCTGGGGCGGTTTTAATGCCTCCACCCCTAAGTCCAATACCTCCCCATCCTGAGAAATGGCTGCCGAAATTCAATCCAGAAACAGGAATGCTAGCTGAAGAACATATCAATAATTTCATGCTTTCTGTTAATCTCAACGAAGTTACCAACGAAGATGCCGTGGTCCGACTTTTCCCCTATACAATGCAAGGGACAGCCGGGTCATGGTACTTTTCGCTGCCCTCCGGATCTATCACCAGCTGGGACATTTTTCATAATCAATTTCTCACCAAATTCGGTGATGATAGATCGACAGCGACACTGATCAACGATTTATCCAATCTCAAAGCTGAGGCTAGAGAACCCATTAAAGATTTTAACTTACGGTTCAACAAGATCCTCAACAAAATCGCCGCTGCTTCTCAACCCAGCGAGGAAGTAAGATGCGAATGGTACATCACGGCCTTACCTTCAAACTTGGCCATCTTCGTAGATAGGGCGAGCAAGACAACCTTAGTCGAAAATTTGGCTGAGGCGTTGGCAGTTGAAAGACGCGTAGTAGCCCTAGAAAAGAGATCTACAATCGAAGAGCGTAAATCTAAGAAAATATCTTTCAAAGAAGACACCAAGAAGAAGCAAACGAAAGATCCTTTCGACATGGAAGGATTACAAAAGGTATTAAAGGCCATGTCCAATGAGATGATTGACATAAGGAAACAAGTAGCAGAATCGTCCCCAAGAAAGCCTTTTAGGAGTTTTAAGAGGAATCCTCCTATGGAGACGAAGCCACCCAACGTGGTCTCAAACGTGGAATCTGACGAAGAAGAAGAAGAGAGCACCATCGAGACGCAGACCGACGATGAAGAAGTGGTGGAACTGCAAGGAATGTGGGATTTCATCCTCCCACAAGAAGAAGATCAAGAAGCACTTCCGGTCAGCACACGAAGCAGAAATCAGCTTGATCCTCCCCAGAATATCCCAAAACAGAAGGGCGCAAGCCCTGCAGCAAAAGAAAGGGTCGCACCAAAGAAAACAACTGCTAAAGCGACCTCTTTTAGCCCAGTCCAATCAGAACAAACGCCTCCATCAAAGACACTCATAGTGTCGGATGAAATGGAGTATAACATCATCGATGACATGAAAAAGACTAGGGCTAATATCACCCTGTACGAGTTGAGCAAATTGAAACACCAACATAAAATCATGATGAAAGAGTTACACGCCGTACCTACTACGCCTTTACCTACAGCCGTAGCTTCCCATAATATAAGAAGACCTCCAATCAACACGATCAATAAAATCGATCCAAATGACATCGCTTTGATTGAAGGGAGATCTAGATCTCATACTCCTCCTTTCCTCCTCACTTATGAAATCTTTAATAGAAACGTGCACAACTGCTTGGTTGATTCTGGTGCTTCAACCAATATTCTACCCAAGTCAATATGTGCCAAACTCAACGTTCAACCGCAAAAATCCGCAGTGCGCATAGTTCAACTTGATCGATCACAAGTCGAAGTGATAGGCGAACTGAATCAAGTGACCATAAGACTGTCGTCTAACCCCAAGGTATGCCAAGTTATCAACATCCTAGTGGCTGACATCCCTGAATTTTATGGCCTGATTCTTAGCAGGGACTGGTCCGAGAAACTCCACGGATACTTTTCGACCGACTGGTCGCACATGTGGTTACCCTTCAATGGGAAACCAAATCAAATAAAGGTTGAACGAGAATTGCACCAAAAATACATAGTGACGGATTTGGAAGGAGAGAATGAAGCCATAGCATACAACAGTAGCATCATAGGCAACTACTCGGTAGACTCTTTCCTCGGAAATTTCAATGCTCACATATCACCATATTTAGAAAATTCAGTTTTGTCCCAAATAGAAAACTTTTCCCAGACTGATGATTCAAAATGTGTTAGTTTCTTAGATAACCCTGTAAATACTTCTTTATTTTGGAAATTATATTTTGATGGCTCTAAATCCAACGAGGGAGCGGGAGCAGGATGCGTTTTGATTAGCCCTGACGGAAATAAGACCATGCTCACATGTAGACTGGAGTTCGATTGCACGAACAACACAGCGAAATACGAAGC
Organism: Pinus tabuliformis; assembly: GCA_031772625.1. Classification (NCBI taxonomy): domain Eukaryota; kingdom Viridiplantae; phylum Streptophyta; class Pinopsida; order Pinales; family Pinaceae; genus Pinus; species Pinus tabuliformis. Next base: position 256,236,801 of record CM062820.1, on the reverse strand, counting down.
CTTGGTGCAAGGCCTATACAAAGCAATCGACTGCAACGTCAAATATCTTCAAGTCTTTGGAGATTCCGAGATCGTCGTCAAACAGGTACGTAACACCATACACTGCCTGTCTAGTCATTTAAAGCACTATCAATCTTTAGTACAAGATCTCACTGCACATTTTACAGCGTTCAATATTTCGTCAATCCCGAGACTTCACAACGCAAGCGCAGACCTGTTAGCTAACGTAGCCTCCAGACTCATTCCCTCTGAAGACTTTAGTCCAGATAGGTTTTCGATAGAATTGATTTTTAAACTGTCTATCCCTGACAACATCACTAACTGGAGAGTATTCAACGACGACCCAGACATCGTAAGTTTCCTCACCTCCGAAGGATCCTACTCAAACCAGATAATCGACGAAGACTGTCATGATCACCAGATACAACAAAATAACACTGATAATGCCATACCCAAATCGGTGGTCAAACTAGAAGACTTATACGACTTGAAAAGTCGGTTCAAAAGGTCAGCTAATGCCAAACTTTACAGTTCGACTCTGAACTACGAATCAGTGAACCTAGGAACTGATGAGAAGCCGCAAAACGTTAATCTAGGCCAAGGCCTGGCTCCTGAAGAAAAATCAGCATATATCTGTCTTCTACGACAGTACAAAAACGTCTTCGCCTGGAATTACGATGAGCTGAAGACTTACAACACTTCTATCATTCAACACACTATCCCCATGATTGACAACGAGAAACCTGTCCAGCAGAAGCTCAGAAAAATCCACCCCAACTTGGAAAGTCAGATAAAAACTGAGCTGAATAAATTGTTGAGAGCCAGAATAATCTTCCCGGTCAGACATTCCAAATGGGTATCCAATATGGTACCCGTTAGGAAGAAAAACGGAGATATTAGAATCTACATCGACTTCCGGAACCTCAACAAAGCCTGTCAGAAAGACAATTTTCCCCTCCCACCTATGGAGCAAATATTACAGGCAGTCGCAGGCTCAGAGTTAATGTCTTTCCTGGACGGATTTTCAGGATCAGTTAAAAACCACCTTCCGAACTAAATGGGGTACCTACGCGTATCGGAAAATGCCGTTCGGTCTGATCAACGCCGGCGCTACTTTTCAAAGGGCCATGGACATCGCGTTTAAAGGTTTAGTCAACAAATCGGTGGTGATTTACCTGGATGATATAACTGTGTACTCCAAGAACCGAAACGACCACCTCAAAGATTTGAAGCAAATCTTTCAAAGATGTTTAAGGTATGGGATCTCGCTTAACCCGAAGAAATCTTTTTTCGCGTTGAGTGAAGGAAAATTGCTAGGATTCATAGTATCCAAATCTGGCATTCACATTGAACCTGACAGAATCAAAGAAATTTCCGAGATATCCATGCCCCATAACAAAAAGACCATGCAATCTTTCCTAGGACAGATCAATTTTGTCAAAAGATTTGTCCCAGATTTTTCGCGTATTATTTCTCCTTTACAAAAAATGATAAAAAAGAATTCAAACTTTAAATGGGGTCTAGACGAGCACGAAGCGTTTAACTTAATCAAACAAGCCATCATCAACGCTCCATCTCTAGCAACCCCAAACTTTTCAGAGCCTTTTGTCTTATACACGTTTGCCTCAGAGAATTCTTATGCTGCAATCTTGACTCAAGCGAATCAAGAAAAGGTAGAAGCTCCGATCGCATTCTTTAGCTCAAACTTACAAGGTGCTGAGCTGAAATATTCGGACGTAGAGAAACAGGCATATGCCGTTTTTAAAGCGATTAAATATTTCAGACCATTCTTGCTAAAGGCCCATACCAAGGTCATAGTACCATTCCCAGCGGTAAGAAATCTCCTGATACAGAAGGATGTGGGCGAAAAGAGAGCGAATTGGATCACCGCCTTGCAAGAATACGACCTGGAGATCAAGCCGGCACACATCGTTCGAGGCCAAGGCTTCTGCAAGATGTTAGCTGGAGCATCGCAAATCCCCGAAAAATCGTCTGAAGAGGTACACGCGTATGAGGTAAGCCTAAACGACGCAAAATCATTATATGCTGACATCATTTATTTCCTGAAGAACGGGCATGCTCCATTTCACCTGGATCACATCAAGAAGAGAGCCCTGAGATTAAAAGCCAAACAATACCAACTCGTGAATGATGTCCTATTTAAAAGAAATTATGATTCTATGCTTCTTAGATGTCTTGAGAAAACTGAAGCCGAAAAGGTTTTGCAGGAACTCCACGATGGACCAGCAGGTGGACACTATGCTGGAGAAGCCACCACGCACAAAATCTTACGTGCAGGATACTACTGGCCCACGATGTTCAAAGACTCGTACAATCACGTAAGAAAATGCCAAGTCTGCCAGACTGCTGCAGGAAAACAAAAGAAGTCATCCATGCCACTGCAGCCGGTTAACATCGAACAGCCGTTCAGCCAATGGGGCCTGGACATAATAGGTGAGATCGTTCCTCACTCCTCTAAACAGCATAGGTATATCCTCACGACAACTGACTATTTTACTAAATGGGTAGAGGTAGTTCCTCTCAAGACAACTAATTCTAAAAACATTATTGAATTCATAGATCAGTTTATCATTACTAGGTTTGGATTGCCAACGGCCTTAATATTCGATAATGCTTCATATTTTTTTGGAAATACCATGACTGAGTTCGCGCTCAAAAGAGGGTTCAAATTGAAGTATTCTGCCAACTACTATCCGCAAGGTAATGGGTTGGCTGAATCAACGAACAAGAACCTAATCAGGATTATCAAAAAGACAGTCGAACAAAACCAAAAGAATTGGCATAAAGCGCTAGTAAACGCCCTATGGGCAGACAGAATTACAAAGAAAGCCTCTATCGGCACTTCTCCCTTTAATTTAGTTTACGGGAGAGAAGCAGTTCTTCCTACTCACTTAGTCATTCCCTCCTTGTCCTTAGTACAATACATTGATGAAGTATCCACTTCTCCCTTGCAACTAAGGCAAATGGAAATAATCAAGCTAGAAGAACAACGAGAACAGGCCAAGAAAACCCATGCTCACCACCAAGCGTTGATAAAATCCTCTTTTGATTCGAACATAATGACCAGAAAAAACTTTCAGATGGGAGATTTAGTTTTGAAGTGGGATAAGGCACATGAAGAAAAGGGCAAACATACGAAATTCCAGATTGTAGAGGTCATAGGCCCGTCGACTTTTGTGTTGCAGGACTTGACAGGCAGAAGAGATTCTCTGCCTGTAAATGGACAAATCCTCAAAATGTATTTTCCATAGAAGGTTATCCTTCTAATTTTTGTAGGATAATTTTAGTTTCATTTTAGTTTTATAAATAAGGTTGGTTGTGAATGATCATAAATTGTATTTATGAAGAATATACCATTTCTCTATCAGATTTTGATTTCACTTGTATAAATAGTAAAACTTTTCGAAAAATCTGACTTTTATTATTGACAGATAGAGTTAACTTTAGCCTGAATATGATGTTAGTTTCAACTTCACAAAGAAATCTGGGATGAAAGTAACTGTTGGCAAAAAATTGTTTTATGCCAACGCAATGAAAAGTATCATCAATAGCAAAATAAGTATTCTCTGCAAAACTGCTGTTCTTAAAACTCTATTATTGTCGTCCAAAGCTTTCTTAAGGAAAAACAATGAATTCCTCCCTGTTAAGGAAAATCGCAGCATCCAGAGAAACAATCCAAGAAAACACTATATCTCAAAGAATAAGAGGTCTCATCACGAGCCGGCTTATCATGATCACAGATATTATAACTTGCTGACTTTGTCACTACTGTCTATCAAAACAGGGCAACGACTCAAGATTGTTGCAATCAAAAGACAAGGGGTCTCATCGCGAGCCAGCTTGTTCAGCAAAAGTGTAAATCAAGTGAATGACTGTGTCATAATTTTGCCACCAAACCAAGACATTGTTCTTTAGAGAATATAAAAAAAAAAAATCAAAAAAAGAAAGAAAAGTGTCAAAAGGATTTTTCTCTGGAATGTTGTAAATAACCTCAAGCAGGAAAAAGGATCATTGTTGGATAATATGGTAACCCTGTCAAGGCTATGGACGCTTGCGGGCAGCAGAGGCTCTACCTACGACAAATGAGCATACTTTACAAAGCCAGTACGCAGAGAAGACCTTATTTTGTCTTTGAAAAGACTGAGTAATGTCTAGGTGTGAATACAAGAAATAACCCAGAGGAAGCAAACAATCGGAATGAAATAAAAAGTTGTGACGAAACATCATTGACAGGATAAGGGGTAATACTCTATCCATCCATAACAAAATTTAGACATAAGAAATTTTTTTCTGTTTTGGAAGTGAAAATGCAATAGAACAAGCAGAGATAACTGGTTCTTCACAGTGAATCGCCATTGTTGTGGTCACCAACAACCCCCCCTCTTTGCTTGATATTAGCAATAACGTCGAGAAAAGGGGGGACCCTGAACAAAACATCCCAAAAAATATTTTGTTAAATTTTTGTATTTTTCTCCCTAAGGCTTAAATCGCATCGCAAAGAAAGGTTGAAGCATTACTTAAAGCGCGAAAAGTAAAACTGCGAAATGTTGAAAAGTGTGCAACAAGAAATGCTTGTTGAGAGTGCAACAAGATGATGGAGCTTAGTGAAAAGAGTCGCCTTCACTAAGTGGGCCCGCAGGCTATTTTTGGCGCAAGTCTATTTTTAGACTATGTCTATTTTTAGACATATGGATCATGTCTATGGATGATTGATCAAGTTGGGAAAAATAGATGGACTTCTATTTTTGATGAAAGTGTGAGTGATCACAGTGTGAGTGATTACAGTGTGAGTGATCACAGTGTGAGTGATCAAAGTCAAAAATAGAAAAGTCAAATATTATTATCTCACAATAATATTTGGACTATAAACTTAATCTTATTCTCTTGGAGCACTTTAGTTTGAGCTACGGAAGTGGCACATGCAGCTGTCAGAAGGAAATTCGTTTTTCTTATGAGTCAGTTGAGTTGTTGCATGCATGACTTCAGTTAGAACTCAAGTGAGTTGAGTTTAGTGGACTGGAGGTACAGTTGATGGAGTTGTGTTCAGTTTAGCTTTGTTAAACTGGTTGTATTTAGTCTAACTGATCAATAGACTAAAGATGAGTTGGGTGAATTAGTTATTAATTAATTCACAAGTTATTAACTCATAATACAACTAAAGAATACATCAGTTAACTCAGTTGCATGTCAGTGCATGTTCAGTTCAACAGGGACAAGTGGTAGAGAATCAGATTGCTATCAGTTGTGACTATAGTTGTGCATCAGATCTTGCACAATCAAAGGATTGAGTATGCCAATGAGTTTGCTCACGTATCTTCATGATATTATAGCTGTTGCTCACGTCCAACATAGTGTGGGTGACTATTTTGCAGTGTAAAATCGAGTTTGGGAAGCTATTCTCATCAGTTCTCGAGCAGGTTTGAGCAGTGGAGGCAGGCAAGCAGCGGGAGAGATTTGGAGATCAAATCTGAGCTGTATTGTGTGTAACAGGTGGAGATACTTGTGAGAAGTATTATGCTTTGTATTGTTACATGATTCAATCAATATAATATACAGATAGTGTGGGGTTTTTAGCGAGATGCTTTCCCCGGGATACATACTGTGTTTATGAGTTTGATTGATGCTTCTATGTGTGCCTGTGGATGTTTCTGCTTCTGTAATTTGATGATCAACGTAGAGGAGATTATGTATTATACATGTTCCGCTTAAATTGTATGATCAGGATAATCTCTGTTGAATATGTGTCATATTATTCAAAATTTCTACATGGTATCAGAGCAGCTTGATTTGTAGAAGAGATTTTTACAGGATATCAAGCGAGGATTGATCATCAAATCTACTATTCAGTCACGAATTCTAGATCGGAAGCAGTTGAGTTGGTTGCTGGTGGAATTCGAATTTGCAGCAGTGTTTTCTTGGTGACAACGCAGCAATGTCTTTCAACGGATTGCGATTGGAGTATGCTCTTGAGGGCAGCTCAAACTATATTGCATGGAAGGACAGGATGGAGGCAGTATTGGATGATAACGAGCTGAAGGAGTTCATAGATACGGATATCCCAAAGCCTACTGATGCTACTCAAGCTGATGCTTGGCAAAAGAAGATCGCAAAATGTCGAAGAATTCTGTTGGAGGGCGTGAAGGATCACATTGTGTCCAGCCTCCATGGAAAGGCTACTCCATATTTGATGTGGAAATCACTAACAGAATTATTCCAAAGCAAGAGCGATCAGAGGAAGCTGGCGCTCAAAGATAAACTCAGAAACATCAAATGCGAGAAGGGAGACAGTATTCCCAAGTATCTCACGAAGTTCACTCAGTGTCGAGATGAGCTGGGAAGTGTGGGGGTTACTGTCGATGATGAGGACTTGGTGAGCTTGGCTCTCCTTGGTCTTCCGAAGAGTTGGCATTCCTATCAGGACTCTGTCAATGGTCGGGAGAAATTGCCAGGATGGGAGAGACTTTGGTTGGATCTTGTGCAGGAGGAGATCAGGCGGAGCACCAGAGACGGTTCTTCATCCATGCAGGATGAGGAGAACTGTGCCTTAGCGAGTAAGGCGAGGAAGGGGAAGGGGAAGGTTTCTCTTTCCGAATCCAGTTCTTCCAATGATGGGAAGAAGGTTGACAAGGCGAAGGTGAGATGCTTTCGTTGTCATGAGTTGGGTCATTATGCTACTAATTGCCCAAAGAAGAAGTCCAAGAAGGGATTCGGGGAAGGATCTGAAGGTGAGGCAGCCTCACTTGCTTCACAGTTTGAGTTGGACTTCACACTCTTCGCATGCATGGTTTCATCCATGATGGGAAGTGGTTGGTTTCTTGACAGTGGAGCTTCTTTCCACATGACCGGTGACAAAAGTTTGTTCAGTACTTTGGAGGAGAAAGATCTCCAGATACTCATAGGGATGGGTAATGATGAGAAGTATAGTGTCTCAGGTGTAGGCACGGTTATTTTTCAGAGGGAGCATGGAGCTCACCTTACCTTGACCGATGTCAAGTATGTACCAGGACTGAAGAGAAACTTGGTGTCGATCGCGATGTTGGAAGACAGAGGATATGATGTGGTCTTTACTAAGGGAAAGGTTTTCCTTAGACACATCATCACTAGACAGGTGAAGCAGATTGGTTCACGGGTCAAGAACCTGTATGCTCTTGAGGTTCAAGATGCATGCAAAGCCTTGAGCAGCAAGGCAACTGATGGAGACTTGGTGGTTGAGAGGGAGCGTATATTACCTCTCAACATGCAGAGCCAGAAGAAGTCTCAGACGATTGTGGAGGAGCCACGATTAGTGCAGCAGCTTCAGGAGGTTGTGGAGCAGCCACAACAAGGGAAGCTGAGAGGAGATCGAGTAGAGACATCTACTCATCCAGAGACCTCTAGTAGGGGGAAACTTCAAGCCAGGTGGGCTGAGGGATCGCATGCATCCATACCTCCAGGTAGGAGGTGGGGTGATGTGGATTGATTGTCCCAAGGAGGAGGGGCAATATCCTTGAGGTACCCAACCTCTTGGATGAGACCTTGCTACGGGAGCCCCGATGTGTAGTAGCAGGAACTGACTGATTGGGTAGAGACAGATGCGGATGGAGCGGCAGAGAGAGCGACAGTGCAGGGAATCCCAGGACAGCGCATAGCTAGCAGGCTGTAGCAATGCGAGAGGCACAAGTGTTTTGCACAGTGTTAGGTGGCACAGAGAGGTGTGCAATGGTGCGAGATGCATGGAGATGTTGCAGTAGCGCAGATGTCAGAGAGGGAGCACTTGTCAGCAGCAGGTAGAGCTTCAGCATCAGAGGATGTTTCTATCCCAACAGGGAGGTCAGTTGGGAGGTGCAGTGCGGATGCAATGCTGGGAGATAGAACCAGCAGCAGCACGGATGCAGTCAGAGATCAAAGTGACAGAGGCTAGAGCAGTCAGATACTGAAGAGCACAGAGATGCAGAGTTTCAGTTGACAGAGGCAATAGCAGTTAGAGACTTTGATGACAGAGCAAGTGGACCGGCCAAATGTGTTGCATGGAGAACATTCCAGAGTTACAGGATCGGGTTTGAGAGGAAGCCTTTCTTGTTGAGAGGGAGTGTTGAAAAGTGTGCAACAAGAAATGCTTGTTGAGAGTGCAACAAGATGATGGAGCTTAGTGAAAAGAGTCGCCTTCACTAAGTGGGCCCGCAGGCTATTTTTGGCGCAAGTCTATTTTTAGACTATGTCTATTTTTAGACATATGGATCATGTCTATGGATGATTGATCAAGTTGGGAAAAATAGATGGACTTCTATTTTTGATGAAAGTGTGAGTGATCACAGTGTGAGTGATTACAGTGTGAGTGATCACAGTGTGAGTGATCAAAGTCAAAAATAGAAAAGTCAAATATTATTATCTCACAATAATATTTGGACTATAAACTTAATCTTATTCTCTTGGAGCACTTCAGTTTGAGCTACGGAAGTGGCACATGCAGCTGTCAGAAGGAAATTCGTTTTTCTTATGAGTCAGTTGAGTTGTTGCATGCATGACTTCAGTTAGAACTCAAGTGAGTTGAGTTTAGTGGACTGGAGGTACAGTTGATGGAGTTGTGTTCAGTTTAGCTTTGTTAAACTGGTTGTATTTAGTCTAACTGATCAATAGACTAAAGATGAGTTGGGTGAATTAGTTATTAATTAATTCACAAGTTATTAACTCATAATACAACTAAAGAATACATCAGTTAACTCAGTTGCATGTCAGTGCATGTTCAGTTCAACAGGGACAAGTGGTAGAGAATCAGATTGCTATCAGTTGGGACTATAGTTGTGCATCAGATCTTGCACAATCAAAGGATTGAGTATGCCAATGAGTTTGCTCACGTATCTTCATGATATTATAGCTGTTGCTCACGTCCAACATAGTGTGGGTGACTATTTTGCAGTGTAAAATCGAGTTTGGGAAGCTATTCTCATCAGTTCTCGAGCAGGTTTGAGCAGTGGAGGCAGGCAAGCAGCGGGAGAGATTTGGAGATCAAATCTGAGATGTATTGTGTGTAACAGGTGGAGATACTTGTGAGAAGTATTATGCTTTGTATTGTTACATGATTCAATCAATATAATATACAGATAGTGTGGGGTTTTTAGCGAGATGCTTTCCCCGGGATACATACTGTGTTTATGAGTTTGATTGATGCTTCTATGTGTGCCTGTGGATGTTTCTGCTTCTGTAATTTGATGATCAACGTAGAGGAGATTATGTATTATACATGTTTCGCTTAAATTGTATGATCAGGATAATCTCTGTTGAATATGTGTCATATTATTCACAATTTCTACACGAAAGAGCGACGCGAAGTTCATCGCGTCGCATGCATCTCAAACGTGCTCTAAAAGGAGGACCTCCAAGAAGCGCCGATCGCCGATATGCGACATCGTACATCGCAAACGTCACGTTATGGCACCATGAACCATTGAATGAGATCTGCGATCTGCGATCTGCGATCTGCGATCTGCGATCCGCGATCTGCGATCTGCGATGACTGCGATCTGCGATATCAGTAATCTGTGATCTGCGATCTGCGATCTGTGATCTGAAAAGACTCATCACACGATAAACCCAAGACCAAGCACGTGCCTTAAAGGAAATTAATGACTGCATGCTTGAGTATCAAGGAATGATTGCATCGCATTTATCGAAGAGTCAAGTCATGATGCATGTCAGGATTATGCATTCATTAGAGTTTAATGCTTTTATGTCAATCTTTTCATTTCCGTTCTTCTTTGCGTAGACTGCAAGACACGCAACTGATATAAATCTATATGCAGGAAACATCTGAGAGAAAAGGGAAAGCGCCAATCAAATAGCAGAGAGAAGATGCCTCCGCAAACGAATGCCGCATGCAGCAGGACCGTGGATTCCAGACTATCAGACAACCGGCACTGATGAAATTAGACTATCCAAGACTCAGAGTCAAAGGTGCACAAAAGCAGCGTGTTCACAAAAGATCCTGAAGCTCAGACTTGGTAAAGCAGAGAAAGAAGCGCATAGGAAGGAAGACGCTCCAGAAAAACCTGGAACAAAGAACGGAAACAATTCTCGAAACAGGGGGATGTCCATACAGCGCGACTCCTAACCCACTCAGTCATTTGCACGACCGGAAACCGAAACAGCAACAGCAAAATCAGTTCGAGAAGAACCTGGGTTGTGCTAAATATACACGCGGCGAATACACCCAGCTAGAGAAAGGTTTTCGAAAATATCTTCTGGTCTGTCAGAAGGAGGTGCCAGCTCTTGTTATTTCCACTTTTATCTCCCGAGCAAAAGAAGAAGGCAGCCAGCCGACTCTTCCCAGGAAAGCGTTGCGCAGTTGACAGCACTAAAGAGAATATACAGAAACGGTCAGAAATTAGATTTAAAGTTTTAGAAATAAATTTTCTTTTAGTAAAGGGCGGTCATTTGAAGCCGATTCCCTAAATTCGTGTAATTAAGATCAATTAGCTAGTAGTATTTAACCCTTCTCATGGCATTTGGAGAAGGGTCCGGAAATCTGTCAAAAAACTTGTCCTCAGAACATGCACTTCTGCACCCTCAGAGGAGGTTTTTGATGAATGGATGGATCGGGATTTATTTATGTTTGCATTTTAATGTCTGTTACTGATGTTGCACTTCTGTACTCTTAGCAGATATTAGAACAAGTAGAAGTAAATCATTATTGCTTGAAGTTTATTAGTGAAATCAGTCATAAATGGTACTTTTATCTCTTGACTAAATTCTGCTAGTATCCCTAAAGTGATATACAGCTGAGTTCTTTATATGTTACTGTATGAATGTCTGTATTACCATTTGGCACTTCTGTACGGTGGAGTCATTTATTTATGCTTGACATATAGAAAACTGATTATGCGATATGCTGTTCACAACTACTCTGCCTAACTTCTTATGCAGAATGGTTTATCTTTATCGATTTATATTCTGATAACAGTTGAATGATCTTTATTACCAGCTGTTGTTAGAAATCTTTCTAGATCGCATAACAAAAGAGAACACCCCGAGTTAGCGTAGATTAGATGTATTGTTTCTCTTCATTAGATCACATTAGTATAGAAGTAGTTTAGCTGTTAGAATTAAGACTAGTTCAGAGAAACCTTTTAGATTAATATCATCAAACTCTACACACACACGCACACCCTTCACATTGGGAAACTGGTCCCATTACCCCCAGTCGGACCCGCTACTCCAAATGGGCAAGGAGCCGCCAACCAGGTTCCGGACCGGGTGGGTATCCCCCTTGTTGTTGACCCGACTTCGGGGCCCTCAACAGGACCATGGATATCATGGATAGAATTGGGGAAATCCTCGAAATTTCCAAGATGATTCAGAAGGAAACATCCTAGGCCAAAGCCGAGGAGTGTCTAGTTAACATATTGAAATATGTAGCTGTATTTGATTCAAATTTTGATCGAAGGATTAGAGATGGATTTCCAATTGTTGGGACATTCTAGGGGGAGTAGTCCCATGTGAGTAGTATAATAAAATGTCGATGGAAGCTAAAATAAAGAAAAACTCTTCTCATTAGAAGACTTCCACCCTCAAAGGGAAGACTATAGTCAACTATCTGTGGAGGGACTTCCAACTATTATGGTTGGTAAAAACTTTGTTTGCTACCAAGCCAAATTATATGGAGATCACCACTATGAGGATAAATTATCAAAGATTTTTTTGCTCTTCTCTACTAAACCTAACATTGTGGAAAAAATGTAACCAATTTTTTAATCCACCACAAGTTCGAGTCATAGAGCCGAGATCCCTTCCACCAAAACTAGCTTACCAATAATGAAGATATTTTGGATGTGTCAATCATGACACATTATGATTTTCATGTTTTTGTAAATATTCTATTTCAAGAATCAAATGAATGTTTTATATGATAATTAGGATAACTGTGCTAGTAATACACTCAAACAATTTCGCTGGTAGGAAGTTACGAGAAGATCAAAAAGGAAAAATTTGTAAGGGGTACTTGTCTGTGAGACCCTATAAAACTGCTTAAGAGATTCATTAAAAAGGTTATGATTTTTGGGTTATAGAGGTAGCTCTAAACTGTGAATTTTGCAGGTGTTTGAAGAACCGCAGATGTATGCTCTTTTTGCATATTAACGAAGAAGTTATGGTGATTCCAATTGTATGAAATATGTATATTTCCTTTATTTATTCCTTATGTGTTTATTTCCTCTCAGAAGGTGCATAATTGTAGTTGCTGTATTTAATCTCAGAGTTATGGATTTATCTGTGTCAAATTTTGAGGAAGGATTCCTGTGATGTATGAGGTCTAATGTCCTTAATATGCGCTTTGTGCCCTCTGTATTTCCATTGTTTTTCTGTTGAAGTTTGATGCACGAGATTCTGAGATAAGCCTTTTGTGTTAAATTTCTCTTCCTTATGTTATTCTTTCATCGATACTATAACAACCAACTTAGCTTTATGTTTCTACAAGTAGGCAACTAGATCTGAATGTTAAGTCCTTTTAGAGAACATTCAATGTGTGCTCATGATTGAATCTACTTTTGGAAGATATATTTGAACCAATTTTAATTCATAATATGTTTCAAATGCTGGATGCTAATGATAAATCCTTCAAACACTCTAATATGTATGAGGCACTGAGCTTTCTCAACCCAAACATTGTCTTTAGGAGCACCAATAGGCTACACATTGAGATGTGGTGATTGACAAGAAATCCACAAATGGGCCAAGAGGATTGTTTTATTTAATGATATAGTGGGATCTCATACCTGCGAGGGAGAATATGTAACATAATATGGGTTGGGGAAAGACTCAATCAACACTACATATGCCAATGGTTCCTATGTCTTGTATATCTCTTGATGGATAGCTCTTGAGGGGCTATGGGGCCATCTTGAGGAGGTTTAGTGCCTGATATTGGATTGGGATGTTGAAGTCCATAGGGGGCGTGAGGACTTTGATGTATAGGGTTGTGCACCTCAGTAAGTTAACAAAAGTAAAGACGAGTACCCCTTACAGAATATTCCTTTTTGATCTTCTCGTAACTTCCTACCAGCTAAACTGTGTTGGCATTATGTTTCTGGTATGGCTATATGTTACAGATGTTGTACTTGATGGCAACTCCCGTGGCAAGGCTCTCAATATGTTGAAAATTAAGAAGTACGCAGGAAATCAGTTCAGAAGGTGCGTACCCACAGGTACACCATGCAGGGACCGCGTCCAGATACGCAGGCCAGCCGTTCAGGAGGTGCGTACCCCAGTGCACTCATTTCAAGGCAGAGAAAAGCACACGTGGGGTTTCTTATGTTTAATCCTTGGTATTTAGCCGACGGTATTTGTGTTATTACGGTTTTGGCTCGTGGTATTGTTCCATGATTTTAGGAGGAGCTTGCCTATATAAAGCAAAGGAGATCACTTGGCTAAGCATCTTTTGCAATTGAATATCTTTAGATCTGAAATATTGGGTTATGGTCTTAAAAGCTTGATCTATATGAAAGGGAAGTTGAAGGCGAATCTGTGAAGGGTGATCTCTCGAGCGCATGAACAGATCTGAGCAACTGTGCCACTCTGGTGGACTGCCTATTCGGCCCTAATCAGAAATACGCAGGTGTTTAACAGAAGAGCTGCGTGGGTACGCAGAGAAGAAACAGAAGAGCTGCGTGGGTACGCAGAGCAGAAACAGGAGATCTGCGTGGGTACGCAGAGCAGAAACAGGAGACCTACGTGGGTACGCAGAGCAGAAGAAGGAGAGCTGCGTGGGTACGCAGAGCGACTAAGGTTCAGGTGCGTACGCATAGTAAAAGTACGCGGCGCGATAGTATTTCTTGGTGCGTACCTGCAGTAACAGTACGCGGCGCGATAATGTATCTGGGTGCGCACCTGCAATAATAGTACGCAGTGCAGTTGAAGGAACAGTGCGTGGGCACGCAGTGCGGCAGAAGGATCTCTGCGGGCATACGCAGGAAAGCAGAAGGTGAACTGCGTAGCGACGCAGGCCACAGAAGGGAAAACTGCGTATCTGTCTTAAGATGTTCTGTTGATTGAATTTTTCTGTTGATAAGGTGTTATGGGTTAGTTCTGTTATTGCTGATCTGATAACTGTAGTGGACTGTAACTTTTATGTACTTGATGATCATTTGATGCTTTATGAAAAGAAGTAGGGGGTTGTAGCTCCCTTCCAGGAGAGATTGGAAAACGAGAGAGAGAGAGTTGTAGCTCTCTGCAGGTTGCAGCCTGCGTACTGGTAAAGGATTGCACCAGTACAAAACCATTGTAAAAGAAGTTTCTAATTTGAAAGAAGATAGAGACATATTGCAGCAGGTGGTTTTCACCCACATTGGGTTTCCACCTTACATCTTTTGTTCTTTGGTGTGACTATCTGTTTTTCTTTGTTCATGCTCATTATTTTATGGTACTGACATGCAAAGATAATTCAAAGAACAAATAAGGAAGATTTATTAAAAGAATTAGATAATACTGATTCACCCCCCCCCCCCTCTCAGTATTATTTTCAACAATTGGTATCAGAGCAGGTCCTTCAGAGAAGCTTGATCGCTTGGAGGTAGATCGTTCATCATGAGCAACTACGAGAGAGAAGTTTCAATTAGGCCACCGGTTTTTGATGGGACAAACTTCAATTATTGGAAGGTAAGAGTTACTGCCTATCTTCAATCTCTTGGTACAGAAGTTTGGGACATCGTAGAGACAGGCTATGCTTTTCCTTCAGCTACTCCTACAGATGCAGCCGAGAAAAAGAAGTATGAAACAAATGCGAAAGCAGTCAGTACTCTGTTAGGATGTATATCTCAATCAGAATTCATGAAGGTAATGCACTATAAATCCGCAAAAGAGATATGGGACAAAATTGTCACGAGCTATGAAGGAGACGAACAGGTAAAGCGTGCTAAACTTCAAACTCTCAGAATTCAGTATGAGACTCTCAAAATGTATAATGATGAAAGTGTGGCTAACTATTTTCTTCGGGTAGATGAGGTTGTTAATTGTATGAAAAATTTGGGTGAAGAAATAAAAGAGGCTATTGTGGTTGAAAAGGTCCTAAGATCATTGTCCCCCAAGTTTGAATCTAAAGTATCTGCAATAGAAGAAAAGGAAAATCTTCGAATTCTTACTATGTCTCAGCTACATGGAATTCTAACTGCTTATGAAATGAGAAAGGGAGGTCCATCAGACAGAAGAGAAGCTGCTTTCAAAGCATCAGGCAAAGGAGATTATTATGAAGCAAGCCACGTCCCGGAAGAAGAGGAAGAAGAATCAAATTTTGTCAGAAATCTTCAAAGGGGTTCTGGAAGGTTCAGAGGTAAGTTACCTTTTAAATGCTTTGCTTGTGGAAGAGTAGGTCATTATGCTGCAAAATTTCCTTATAAGGATAAAGGAAAGGAACCTGCTAGATGGAACAAGAAACAGAACGCAAATAAGAAAAGCTACTACACTCATGAAGATAGTGATGGTCTATCAAACAGTGATGAAGATGAACAAGGTAATGAATATAAGTTGTTAATGGCATTTGAAGATGATGATTATATGGATGCTATAGATGTGGATAAACTTTATGATGAAATTACTAGACTCAAGAGATGTATAGAAGAAAAGAACATGATCATTGATACTCTACAATTTCAAATTGATGAAAAGGAAAAACATCTTGAAAAATTAGAAGGTGAAATTGTTGGTCTTAGAAAAGAGATTGAGAAAACAAAAGCTATTAATCTCAAGTTTGTCAAAGGATCTGAAACTTTGGATGAGATTATCAATGTGCAGCGGTCTCCACTAAACAAGACAGGTCTGGGCTATAATGGAGAAACTTCTCAAGCATCCACCTCAAAAAGTTATCTTGATGCAGCAAGAAGAAATGAGCAAAAGAACAATGAAGATCATCAGGTAAAGCAGGGACGAATTACAAACAGAAACTATCAGGGGCAATCCATCTTAAGGGTGAACAAAAGCTACAACCAACCACAGGTAAAATCTTCTCAATTTGGTTCAAGAATAGATGAAAATAGAAATTACAACCAGTTGGCTGGTAGATTCGATAACCGCAGAAGTTTCTTCAATGGACAATGCTTTTCTTGCCATAACTTTGGTCACAAAGCAGCTCAATGTGTTGCATATAAAACGATCATGACTAGGGAAGCTCAAAAACAAAGAAGTATGACAGGGATTACAAAAAGGACCTATAACAACTTTTCGGTTCTTGAAAATGAAGTTGAATGTTCTATTTGCAATAACTTTGGTCATGAAGACTCTGAATGCAGGAGCAGGTTTCAGCAGAAAAAGGAACAAGCCTCAAGCACCAAAACATGGAGAATAAAGGAACCTCAAATAGAAAGATGTGGGATAGCATTTTATGCAGAGGGACAGGAAAATCTATGGTACATTGACAGTGGATGTTCGAAGCATATGACAGGTGATAAAGAAAAACTTGAGTCTTATTCTACTCTAGAAAAGGGAAAGAAAGTCTCTTTTGTAAATGATACTCCTGCAACTATAAAAGGAAAGGGCATTGCTCAGTTAAAAGAAAAGGTCAAGGCTGGAAATGTTTTGTATGTTGATGGATTGAAGCATAATATTCTAAGTGTCAGCCATATGTGTGATCAAAGAACCGAGGTTATATTCAGATCAAATGGATGTCTTGTTCGTGATCTTGATACAGGTAAAACAGTGATCAAAGGCAAAAGAACTCCAAATAATTTGTACATATTTGAAGAAGGACAACAACAATGCTATCTGAGCAAGGATGATGAGCACTGGCTATGGCATCGGAGGTTGGGGCATCTAAGCTTTTCACAAATAAGGAAAGCATGCAAATATCAGGCAGTTCGCGATCTTCCAGATATCAAAATTCCTGACAACACCATATGCAAATCATGTCAGTTTGGAAAACAAACTAGAACTAACTTTCCAGAGAAGGAAGGATCAGCTAGCATGCCTCTCGAGCTAGTACATACAGATACATGCGGTCCATTCAGGAAAAGAACACCTAGAGGAGAAGAATACTTGATATTATTCATTGACGATTTCTCCAGGTTTGTCTGGCTAGGACTTATGAAGCACAAAGATGAAGCATTCGAAAAATTCAAATCCTTCAAAGCTTTGCTTGAAAATGAATCAGGTCACAAAATTAAGTGCCTCAAGTCCGACAGAGGTGGGGAGTTTACCTCAAATGAATTTTTTGATTTCTGTGAAGAACATGGGATAAGAAGAGAATTCTCTACAGCTAGAACTCCTCAGCAAAATGGAGTTGTGGAAAGAATGAACAGAACAGTCCAACAAATGGCTCGTGCTATGCTTGATGAATCAGGAACTCCCGCAACTTTCTGGGGAGAAGCTGCACATGCTGCGGTTGTTATTCTCAACAAAACAAATGTCAGGGTGAACAGCACTCAAACTCCTCATGAGCTCTGGAGTGGTAAGACTCCTTCGGTAAAGCACTTCAAAATCTTTGGGAGCAAATGCTATATCAAGAATACTGATGAGCAGCTTGGCAAACTTGAACCTAGAGCAGATGAAGGCATTCTTCTTGGTTACTCTCCACATAGCAAAGCATACAAATGCTACAATAAAAGACTTGGCAGAATTGTTGACAGCATTGATGTAGTGGTTGATGAGAAGGGATACATTCCTAGGCAAGTTCATCATGAAGACATCGGAGAAGATGAAGGCTACCCTCAAAGACAGAATGATGAAGAAGAAGAACCTCAAGAAGAACCAGAGGAGCAGACAAGAATAGAAGAGAAAACCCCATCCAGATATGTTCAGAAGAATCATCCAGAATCTCAGATTGTGGGGCAGAAAGAAGCAGGTGTACAAACAAGAAGAACAGTTGCAGAAGCCTCCAGCTATTTGGCATTACTCTCCTCCACTGAACCACAAAATGTGAAATAGGCATGCAAAGATGAATGTTGGGTGAAAGCAATGGATGAAGAACTTGAGCAAATCGAAAAGAACAACACTTGGGAGCTGGTTCCTAGACCAGAGGATAAGAATGTTATCGGAACAAAATGGGTTTTCAAAAACAAATTGAATGAAAATGGAGAAGTAATTAGAAACAAGGCCAGACTTGTTTGTAAAGGGTATGCGCAGCAAGAAGGAATAGACTTTGAAGAAACCTTTGCTCCTGTTGCAAGACTTGAGGCCATCCGAATGTTCCTTGCTCTCTCAAGTTTTCAAAACTTCAAAGTATTTCAAATGGACGTGAAATCAGCTTTTCTAAATGGAGACTTGGAAGAAGAAGTATACATTGAACAGCCAGATGGGTTCATTCTTGGAAATGATCCAAATCTTGTATGCAGATTGAAAAAGGCTCTCTATGGTCTCAAACAAGCTCCAAGGGCTTGGTACTACCGTTTGGACAAATATCTTCATCAACAAGTTTTTTCAAAAGGATCAGCAGATAGCAATCTTTATATAAAAGTTGAAAATGACAAATTGCTAATACTTGTTGTGTATGTAGATGACATTATTTTTGGGAGCAATGAAGAAGCTATGAGTCAAAGCTTTGCCTTGGTCATGCAGAAAAAATTTGAAATGTCCTTGCTAGGAGAACTGACATATTTCCTTGGTTTGCAAATCCAACAAAAAGAAGGAGGAATCTTTTTATCTCAAACCAAGTATCTCAAACAGATTTTGAAGAAATATGGTATGGAAGATGCAAAACCAGTATGTACACCCATGGTCACAGGATGTAGCCTCAGTGCAAATGATGAATCTGCAGCAGTACATCAACCAACCTACAGATCTATGATTGGAAGTTTACTTTATTTGACAGGTACCCGACCGGACATCATGCATGCAGTTGGAATAGTTGGAAGATTTCAGGCAAATCCGAAGGAGACTCATCTTCAGGCAGTGAAGAGAATTTTCAAATATCTTCAAGGGACTCAAAATTATGGCTTATGGTATCCTAGAGATACAGATCTTACACTTCATGCTTATACAGATGCAGATTGGGCCGGAAGCATGGATGACAGGAAAAGCACAAGTGGTGGTGCGTTCTTTATGGGTTCCAGACTGGTATCTTGGTTCAACAAGAAACAGAGTTCAATTGCCTTGTCTACAGCTGAAGCAGAATATGTTGCTGCTGCATCTTGTTGCACCCAACTCCTTTGGATGATGCAGACTTTGCAGGATTTTCAAATCACTTGTACACCACCAATCCCCATCTTATGTGATAACACAAGTGCAATCAGCATCTCAAAGAATCCTGTTATGCATTCAAAAACCAAGCACATACCAATCAAGTACCATTTTCTCCGGGAACAAGTACTTGAACAGAAGGTCAAGTTGGAGTATGTTCCTTCTAAGGAACAAGTTGCTGATATTCTCACCAAACCATTGCCCAGGGACACTTTTGAATACCTCAGGCAAAAGCTGGGGGTTGTTGATGCATCATCTTATTGTTGAATCTTTTCTGATTGATGGTACAGGTTCAGGGGGAGCATATAATGCATTGTTGGCATTATGGAGGATGTTCAGAAGGAGATCTTGGAAATAGCTGCAATATGTCTCTATCTCTTTCATGGTGGATTATGGTTCTTTGTTGCAGATCTGGTTCATATTCATGGGGAGCATGTTCTTAGGGGGAGCATACCCCTTTGCCCTTGATGTCAAAGGGGGAGAATGAAGCTGAAGATTGTGAGGTTGCCATCAAGTCCAAAGGGGGAGATTGTTGGCATTATGTTTCTGGTATGGCTATATGTTACAGATGTTGTACTTGATGGCAACTCCCGTGGCAAGGCTCTCAATATGTTGAAAATTAAGAAGTACGCAGGAAATCAGTTCAGAAGGTGCGTACCCGCAGGTACACCATGCAGGGACCGCGTCCAGATACGCAGACCAGCCGTTCAGGAGGTGCGTACCCCAGTGCACTCATTTCAAGGCAGAGAAAAGCACACGTGGGGTTTCTTATGTTTAATCCTTGGTATTTAGCCGACGGTATTTGTGTTATTACGGTTTTGGCTCGTGGTATTGTTCCATGATTTTAGGAGGAGCTTGCCTATATAAAGCAAAGGAGATCACTTGGCTAAGCATCTTTTGCAATTGAATATCTTTAGATCTGAAATATTGGGTTATGGGCTTAAAAGCTTGATCTATATGAAAGGGAAGTTGAAGGCGAATCTGTGAAGGGTGATCTCTCGAGCGCATGAACAGATCTGAGCAACTGTGCCACTCTGGTGGACTGCCTATTCGGCCCTAATCAGAAGTACGCAGGTGTTTAACAGAAGAGCTGCATGGGTACGCAGAGCAGAAACAGAAGAGCTGCGTGGGTACGCAGAGCAGAAACAGGAGATCTGCATGGGTACGCAGAGCAGAAACAGGAGACCTGCGTGGGTACGCAGAGCAGAAGAAGGAGAGCTGCGTGGGTACGCAGAGCGACTAAGGTTCAGGTGCGTACGCATAGTAAAAGTACGCGGCGCGATAGTATTTCTTGGTGCGTACCTGCAGTAACAGTACGCGGCGCGATAATGTATCTGGGTGCGCACCTGCAATAATAGTACGTAGTGCAGTTGAAGGAACAGTGCGTGGGCACGCAGTGCGGCAGAAGGATCTCTGCGGGCATACGCAGGAAAACAGAAGGTGAACTGCGTAGCGACGCAGGCCACAGAAGGGAAAACTGCATATCTGTCTTAAGATGTTCTGTTGATTGAATTTTTCTGTTGATAAGGTGTTCTGGGTTAGTTCTGTTATTGCTGATCTGATAACTGTAGTGGACTGTAACTTTTATGTACTTGATGATCATTTGATGCTTTATGAAAAGAAGTAGGGGGTTGTAGCTCCCTTCCAGGAGAGATTGGAAAACGAGAGAGAGAGAGTTGTAGCTCTCTGTAGGTTGCAGCCTGGGTACTGGTAAAGGACTGCACCAGTACAAAACCATTGTAAAAGAAGTTTCTAATTTGAAAGAAGATAGAGACATATTGCAGCAGGTGGTTTTCACCCCCATTGGGTTTCCACCTTACATCTTTTGTTCTTTGGTGTGACTATCTGTTTTTCTTTGTTCATGCTCATTATTTTATGGTACTGACATGCAAAAATAATTCAAAGAACAAATAAGGAAGATTTATTAAAAGAATTAGATAATACTGATTCACCCCCCCCTCTCAGTATTATTTTCAACAAACTGTTTGAGTGTGTTACTAGCATAGTTATCCTAATTATCATATAAAACATTCATTTGATTCTTGAAATAGATTATTTACAAAAACATGAAAATCATAATGTGTCATGATTGACACATCCAAAATATCTTCATTATTAGTGAGCTAGTTTTGGTGGAAGGGATCTCGGCTCTATGACTCGAACTTGTGGTGGATTAAAAAATTGGTTACACTTTTTCCACAATGTTGGGTTTAGTGGAGGAGATTGAAAGAATTTTTGATAAGTTATCCTCATACTGGTGATCTCCATATAATTTGGCTTGGTAGCAAACAAAGTTTTTACCAACCATAATAGTTGGAAGTCCCTCCGCAGATAGTTGACTATAGTCTTCCCTTTGAGGGTGGAGGTCTTCTAATGAGAAGAGTTTTTCTTTCTTTTAGCTTCCATCAACATTTTATTATACTACTCACATGGGAATAGTCCCCCCAGAATGTCCCAACAACTGGAAATCCATCTCTAATCCTTTGATCAAAATTTGAATCAAATACAGCTACAGAATTCAATATGTTAACTAGACACTACTCGACTTTGGCCTAGGATGTTTCCTTCTAAATCATCTTGGAAATTTCGAGGATTGCTCCATTTCTATCTACGATATCCATGGTCCTCAATTCATTAGCTGGATTTGTGTTCAAGTACTTGATGAACTTTTCTGTTGTCTCGACATTTTTACTATCTTCCTCCTTGGTCGACACGATAAATAATTCAAGGTCTATAATAACAATTTTTTACTCTGCCACTAAGGTCAAATGTTCCCAAACATTTTTTACTTTAGAAATAATCTCATCCCAAATTTATTTATTTATTCATTTATTTTTTTTCCAGTGATCTCCTCTGTTTCTGGTCTGCAATTCTTTACTAGTTTGCTCAATATTTCCTCTAGTTGCTTCTCCTTTTGTGTGAGAGCACACTTAGTATTCTCCAGATCAATCTGCACTTTTTTAAGTTCACCCTCTAAAAGATGCAATTCAATGAGGGACTTTGTCAATTGTTCAGTGGGATTCTATGGGTATTCTGGTATGATTATGACACAAATATGTGAATTGATTCTCTGTTGGAGCTCTGCCACTTGTTTCTTGAGGACTACCACCTCATTGTTTCTAGAT
Organism: Pinus tabuliformis; assembly: GCA_031772625.1. Taxonomy (NCBI): domain Eukaryota; kingdom Viridiplantae; phylum Streptophyta; class Pinopsida; order Pinales; family Pinaceae; genus Pinus; species Pinus tabuliformis. The sequence goes on along the minus strand of CM062820.1, from coordinate 256,214,524 downwards.
ATTAGCTCCTTGGCCATGATTTCCTTTTCTCCCTCCACTTAGTCCAGCTCCTTGTATTTCACATTCTCACTGGCAGTAATTTTCATCTTGTGCCTTAGGTCCTTAATATAAGCTTGAGAACCTTGGATGAGGGTTTCCACCATAGGCATATACTTTGGGTTCACCCCCAATTTAACAATCATCTCTTTGAATTTTTCATTTTGTAGATGGAGAGATATACAGTTGGCTCTTTCTTGCTTCAGCTTGGTGGTATCTTTCTCTAAAAAATTCTTAGCTTTGCTGATTGTCAAAGCATTTATGCTCAGCTCACTATAGAGAATTTCTTCGACCTGTATGTGAAAATTTATTTTGTCCGACAGAGGGACACTAGCCATGTCCAATGACACATCCACGGTTCTAAATTGTTGTCCTGATGGGAGGGATTGTGATAAAGGGTGGTGAAATGAGAACTTTATCTATTTTCTTTCTAGGTCCATAGCAACTAGGAGTCTAGTCTGATAAGGGACCGAATTTAATGCCAACTACTATTGCACTTCATCCCTGATTCTTTTGTTGTTTTCCTTAGTCAATTGACTTGATGCCCAACTAGGGCATGTTGTGGTTGAGCTTCCTGAAGAACCCAGAATAGCTACCTATGTAGAAGTGGAGGTTGTATCTTAAGGAGGGTTTTCTAGGGTTACTTGGAAGCCTAGTTGGTTCAATTTTTTCTCAGTCATCCTGGTCTCAATTTCTTCTTCAGTTGCCTCTTTGATCTTAGCCTTTTTTTGGAGGGTGCTTCTTCAATTTTTATATCCCCATCCTCATCCACACTTCTCTTTTGAGTCTTATTCTTTGAAGTTGGCATTTCAATCTCCATCTCTGTATTAATTGGCCAAGAACCTAAGTTAGCCTTCCATTCAAGTTCAGGCCTATACTCATGTTCATAATATAAATCATTAATATTTTTCCTCCCGTTTGATATGACACCACAGGCAACATAGTGCCACGCTTCTCCCATTTCAAAATTTGTCTCTTTCAATAGGTCTTCAACTCATTGAGAGGCTTGTCTGGTGTTAACAATGAAGGGACCTATCGGTTTACCCAATTTAAATACGTAGCCCTTCTTGGTAGGAAAAAAGTGGGTTTGATCAATGTGCAAGCTCTGCCTAATGAATTCTAGATAAAATAAGAAAATGTTAAATTAGGAAAAAAATGTTGAATGAAGTAAAACTTAACACAAATAAATAAAAATTGGCATGTTGACACATGGATTATGTGCATGTAGATCCCTCTCTAATCCATTTCCATTTTTGGAACTGTTTTTTCTATTTAATGGAAAAAAAGGGAGATGAAAAATATTATTCATTCCTTTGGAAGGAGAGTGTTGTGAGACAAAGGATTCCCTGAAAGTATTAGTTGATTAACTGCTCAGGGGTGACCAACTATAGAAAGATTATATGTAGCTAAGCCTATGGTTTGGTGGAGTTTCGTCCCCAAAAATTTATTGCGGTCAACAGAATCCAGGCATCATTACAATTGTAAAATCACAAGGTACGTCGTCACCACAGGTAAGCCTTCTCTAGCAATGGCTTCGAAATTATATGCTAATTAGTTTTATGCTTTAATTCTAGGTCCTTACAATGTTGAAATGTATGAGGTATTTGTTTATATATGCTTGGTTCTTACTATGTTGCTTTCAAATAATATATAGTAGATAAATTTGGTATTGGCAATATTGAGAGTGATGTGCAGGGCGGGGGGGGGGCTATGATCTTCCACCTTCATGTGGTTGGTCTTATTTAGTAGAGAATATTATATTATTCTTGGAACTGAGAAGCTCATTATTTGCACTGATCTTAAGCTTGTTGTCACGACCAATCATATATGACATAATTTATTATATATATATCTTATGCTCTTGCTTCCAATATCAAGGTATATGAATCCCCATGAATGCAAAAATTATGCCTAGGAACCAATTATTCACACCTATCTTAACCTTATTGTCGGCCTACCCCAACTAGGGACCAATCCACTGCTTAAAATTTACTAATAATTAGTGGCTAACGATGAATTGTTTTTCATTTTATGCTCATACACATTGAAATTTGACTTGTTTATGGTAGATGCATGCATTGAAGGTATGGGAGTGTTTCGAGACTCAAATACGAATCATAGAAGGAATTTGACAATCAAACGACAAAATTATAATATAGATGTCGAGGAGATGAAATTATTTATTACTATTTTCCAGTTTCAGGCCTACCCCAACTAAGGACCAATACACTTCTTAAAATTTACTAATAACTAGTGGCTTGAATTTTGCTATTATTAATTAACCCCACGCATTGTGACATGTGAATGGTGCCAATGTTGATTTTTTTTCATTGTGTACTTGTACACACTAAAATTTGACATGGCTATAGTTGATGCATGCATTGACGGTGTGGTTGGGTTTCAAGTCTCAAATACAACTTACAAAAATAATTTGACAATCTAGAAAGATCACTTCAGTTTGTGTTCGTACACACTGAAATTTGATATGCTTATGGTAGATGCATTCATTGATGGTATGGGAGGGTTTCGAAACTCAAATACGAATCATAGAAATAATTTGAAAATCAAATGAAAAAAATTATAACATAAATGTTGAGGAGATGAAATTATTTATTACTATTTACAACTTGCAGGCCTATCGTAACTAAGGACCAATCCATCACTTAAAATTTACTAATAATTAGTGGCCAAAATTATGCTATAATTAATTAGTCCCACACATTGTGATTTGTGAATGGGGTCAACGTTTAATTTTTTATTTATTTATGCTCATACACACTAAAATTTGACATGGCTATAATTTATGCATGCATTAATAGTATGGGAGGGATTCAAGACTCAAATATGACTCACTGAAAGAATTCAAAAATCAAGAGAGATCACTTAGATTCACCATCGTTCTTCACCATGAGCAAGCAGAAAGAGGTATTTGCATAGATTTTTCAAAAGTGAAAGCATTATCAGTTGATTGTATACTTTATTGTTTTGTATTCTCTCTATTCTCTGCAAGTTTCAGTGAATTGATTTCCAGATGGCTGCAGAAGTTGCTTGAGCTGGCTCTGTGACCTGTGAATGGGGCCAATGTTGAAATTTTTTCAATTTGTGCTCGTACGCACTAAAATTTGACATGGTTATGGTAGATGCATGCAATGATGTTATGGGAGGTTTTAGAGACTTAAATATGACTCACAAAAGGAATTTGAAAATTAAAAGACAAAATTATAACATAAATTTTGAGGAGATGAAATTATTTATTACTATTTACCAGTTGCGGGCCTACCATGGTTAAGGACCAATCCACTGCTTGAAATTTACTAATAATTACTGGGTGAAATTATGCTCTAATTAATTTACCCCACACATAGTGACATGTTACTGGGGCCAATTATGAAAGTTTTTCAAATTGTGTTTGTATGCACTGAAATTTGACATGGCTATAGTTGATGCATGCATTGAAGGAGTGGGAGGGTTTCAAGACTCAAATATGACTCAAAGAAAGAATTAAACAATCAAGAAAGATCACCCATATTTCGCCATTGTGCTTCACCATGAACAAGGAGAAAGAGATATTTGCAGATATTTGTCAAATCTAAAAGTTTTATTTGTTGGTTGTATACTTTTTTCATTCTCTCTATTCTATGCAAGTTTCAGTGAATCGGTTTCTAGAGGGAAATAGAAGTCTCTTGAGCTAGTCGTGTGACCTGTGAGTGGGGCCAACATTGATTTTTTGCTTTTTATTTTGTTCTCGTATGCACTAAAAATTGACATGGTTATGGTAGATGCATTCATTGACAGTATGGGAGGGTTTCGAGACTCAACTACCACTAAGAAAAAGAATTTGAAAATCAAAAGACAAAATTATAACATAAATGTCAAGGAGAAGAAATTATTTATTACTAGTTACCACTTACAGGTCTACCTCAAATAAGGACCAATCCACCATTTAAAATTTACTAATAATTATTAGCAAAATTATGCTCTATTAATTGACCACACACATTTTGATCTATGAATGGGGCCAACATTGATTTTTTTCAATTTGTGCCCGTATGCACTAAAATTAGACATGGCTATAGTTGATGCACACATTGATGGTGTGGGAGGGTTTCAATACTCAAATACAACTCACAAAAAGAATTCGACATTCCAACGAGATTGCCCAAATTTTTCCATTATGGTTCACCATGAACAAGGAGAAAGAGGTATTTTTTGAGATTTTTCAAACCTAGAAGTGTTATCAATTGATTGTATATTTTATTATTTTTCATTCTCTCTATTCTCCGAAATTTTCAGTGAATTGATTTCCAGAGGGCCGAAAAAGTCTCTTGAGTTGGCCATGTGACCTGTGAATGGGGCCAACATTGAAATTTTTTTAGTTTGTGCTTGTATGCACTGAAATTTGACATGGTTATGGTAGATTCATGCACTAATAGTATGGGAGGGTTTTGAGACTCAAATGCAACTCACAAAAAGAATTCAATAATCAAACAAAAAAAATATAACATAAATGTCAAGGAGATGAAATTATTTATTACTAATTACTAGTTGTGGGCCTACACTGGATAAGGACCAATCCACTGCTTAAAATTTATTAATAATTAGTGGTTGAAATTATGCTCTAATGATTTGACACTGCACATAGTGACTTGTGAATGGGGCCAACATTGATTTTTTTTTAATTTATGCTTGTACGAACTGAAATTTGACATGGATATAGTTGATGCATGTATTGAAGGTGTGGGAGGGTTTCAAGACTCACAACTCACAAAAAGAATATGACAATCAATTGAGATCATCTAGATTTTTCCATTGTGCTTCACTGTGAACAAGGAGAAAGAAGTATTTACAGAGATTTGTCAAATCTAAAAGTGTTATAAGTTGATTGTATCATTTATTGTTTTGCATTCTCTTTATTCTCTTAAAGTTTTAGTGAATCAATTTCCATAGGACTGTAGAAGTCTCTTGAGCTGGCCGTGTGACTTGTGAATGGGGCCAATGTAGATTTTTTTTTTCGTTTGTGCCTGTACACACTAAAATTTGATGTGGTTATGATAGATGCATTAATTAAAAATATGGGAGGGTTTCGAGACTCAAATACGACTCACAAAAATAATTTGAAAATCAAATGACAAAATTATAACATAAATGTCAAGGAGATGAAATTATTTATTACTATTTACCACTTGCAGGCGTACATCGACTAAGGAGCAATCCACCATTTAAAATATAATAATAATTAGTTGTCAAAATTATGCTCTAATTAATTGACCCTGCACATAGTGACTTGTGAATGGGGCCAACATTCATTTTTTTTCAATTTATGCTCATACGCACTCAAATTTTATAGGGCTATAGTTGATGCATTCATTGATGGTGTTTTAGGGTTTCGAGACTCAAATACGAATCACAGAAAGAATTTAAAAATCAAGTGATATCAACCCAATATTTCCATTGTGCTTCGTCAAGAACAAGGAGAAAGAGGAATTTGCAGATATTTATCAAATCTAAAAGTGTTATTAGCTAATTGTATACTTTATTATTTTTTATTCTCTCTATTCTCAACAAGTTTTAGTGAATTGATTTCAAGAGGGCCGCATAAATATCTTGAGCTAGCCATTTGACCCGTGAATGGAGTTGACATTGAAATTTTTTCAGTTTTTACTTACACACATTGAAATTTGACATGATTACGGTAGATGAATGCATTTATAGTATGGGAAGGTTTCGAGACTTTGTTAGGCCCCTATACTACTAGTGTAACCCCTTATTGTTATTAGTATAACCCACTTATTATATTGATGTACCCATGTAGTGCCCATATTGTTACTATTGTGCCCCATAGAAACCCACTATTGTTATTATTGTGCCCTTACATTATTATTGTTATGTCGGCTCTGATTATGTTATGACCCCTTACAGTCCTATATATAGAAAGGAGGTATTTTCATTTGTATCATCCAAGAATTGTTCATTTTTGTAATATAAAGGAGGTTTCCCCCTTGAAGAGGCTGAATTCTAAGGTGTTGATCTATCTTTTCTATCTTTTCTTGAGCTGGTTTCATAACATTTGGTATCAGAGCTTTGGATTCTAGGGTTTCGCTGCTCCAAATAGGACATCGTGGAATTTTCGCTCTAACTTTTTTTCTGTGATGTTTCAGAAGTCGCAAAAGAAACCCATTTGAGAAGAAATCGCGCTGAACCTTGGGTCCAAATTTCAGAGCTTTTCGCGCGATATTTGCGGAGATATGATCTGAGGAAGTTGGTCTTTTTTGCAGACTCCTGAATTACATTCAAAACAGGGGACTTGGGGAAAATCGTCATAACTTTCTCCCTGGGGATCGGATTGAAATTTTGTAAGATGGTACAGAAAGAGGACGGACTTTAGTTTCTTGTATATCTTTTTTAGAGCCAAAGGTTGAAAAATTGACACGTGGCACTTCATACAAGTTCGCTCTTCTGGAAAGGTCTATAATCAGGTCATCTTGGGAGATTGTGCATAACTCTTTTTTGGAGAATCCAATTTGGATAAGACGGGTGGCATTGGAAGAGGACACAGAGGGCTACTACAGGTAGCAATTTCATAACTTAAAGATCCGAAAGTACAGAGTTAAGTCGTTTCAAGGTCGAGCTCCTAAAATCAAGAAAAAGCAAGATGAGGAAGTTTGATGGCAAGGATTCGGTAAATTGGATACTTCAAATGGAGCAATATTTTGATCTACATGGTGTACAACTGTTACAAAAGGTATGTATTGCATCTTCATATTTAGAACCAGATCAATTTTTATGGTACAAAGGGCTTTGTTCTCGTAAACAACTTGTTACGTGGTAAATTTTCAAGGAGGAAATGATAGCACATTATGAGGATACAAAGAGAAACACCTTCTTTAGAGAAACACCACAACAATTGGAAAGAGTAAAAGGGCTTTATGACATAGTGGAAAGCAAAATTATGGAAACCAGGAAGCATACCCCTCACAACTATAAAGCTGGAAGTGTTGTTTCTCCTAGCCTTCCACAACCTACAAGGGTTACACCACAACAATTGGAAGAAAAAAGAGAAAAAGGGCTTTGTTACAATTGTGATAGAAAATGCACTAAAGGTCATAAGTGTGTTGAGAAGAAGTTATTTTACATAGAATATGAAGAGGAGGAAGAAAAGGATCAAGAAACATCAAAAGAAGAAGATATACGTGAGGACCCCACCCCAGAGAAAGAAGAAATGAATCAGACCATATCTTGTAAAGCATTGGCAAGAATTACCACTCCTCAAACTCTTAAGATAGAAGGACATATCAAGAAGAAAAAGGTGCAAGAAGTGAAAGATCACATCAAGAAAGAAGAAATGAATCCAACCATATCTTGTAATTCATTGTTCGAAATTACCACTCCTCAAACTATCAAGATAGAAGGACATATCAAGAAGAAAAATGTTCAAGAAGTGAGAGATCACATCAAGCATCAAGAAATGAATCTGACCATATCTTGTAAAGGATTGAAAGAAATTACCACTCCTCAAACTCTAGAGATAGAAAGACATATCAAGAAGAAAAAGGTTCAAGCACTGAAAGATCACATCGAGCATCAACAACAAGTTCTCCAACGTTTAAAGGATAACGCAACTTCGGTGCAAAATCAAACGAAACAACAAGGAGATCAACATCGTAGTGAAAAATGTTTTGATGTAGGTGATTGGGTATTTTTACTGCTACATCTCAAGCAAGCTATTTATGAGAAGGAAATGTTGGCAATACTACATGCACTTAAAAAATGGCGACCTTACCGAATGGGAAGACTCTTCAAGGATGAGGATGTGGAAGCATTGTTTTGTGCTATTTATATTATCCAAACAGATTGGATAAACGAAGCAAGGGATGAATGGAAGAAGGACGAAGAAGTATGGCCACTTATTCAAAAGTTGCAAAAGATCCCAATTCAAACAATATTGGTAGAAATTGAAGAGGAAGGAAAAATCATATTGGAACCTGGAGCAGTCACAGAAACAAGAACCCGACAGCTACGAAATCGATCAATTTCAGAGTATCTCATCAAGTGGAAGAACTTACCTGCTGAATATTCCACATGGGAGGACAAGAATTTTATACAGAAGCATCAAGAACTACTCAAGCATTGAGGACAACGCTCTTTGAAGGAGAGGGGCATGTTAGGCCCCTATACTACTAGTGTAACCCCTTATTGTTATTACTATAACCCACTTATCATATTGATGTACCCATGTAGTGCCCATATTGTTACTATTGTGCCCCATAGAAACCCACTATTGTTATTATTGTGCCCTTACATTATTATTGTTATGTCAACTCTGATTATGTTATGACCCCTTACACTCCTATATATAGAAAGGAGGTATTTTCATTTGTATCATCCAAGAATTGTTCATTTATGTAATGTAAAGGAGGTTGCCCCCTCGAAGAGGCTGAATTCTAAGGCGTTGATCTATCTTTTCTATCTTTTCTTGAGCTGGTTTCATAACAGACTCAAATACAACTCACATAAAGAATTCAACAATCAAATGACAAAATTTTAACATAAATGTCGAGGAGATGAAATTATTTATTACTATTTACCAGTTGCAGGCCGACCCTTGCTAAGGACCAATCAACCGCTTAAATTTTACTAATAATTAGTGGTCAAAATTATGCTCTAATTAATTTACCCCACACATATTGACCTGTGAATGGGACCTGATGAGCATTAGTATTGTAGCAAGAATGCTGCAAGTCCTGGAGCTACTAGCTTTACTTTATCAACCTAGGGTTCGTACAAACTTGGAGGTGACAGTGCTGTATACACAAGTAAAAGTGATGGTTATGCCTTTTGTCACTGTTCAGCTGGTGAGAGACCACTAGGGTTTTCAAGCCAGACTTCTGTTAGAAAATTATATATTACAGAGCAATGGAACACATAAAATATTGTAGAAATATAAACACAGAAAACACATAAAACAAGAGAGACATAGATATACGTGGTTCACCTAGTTTGGGCTACGTCCATGGAGAAATAGCCAGTCCTTCTTTTTATATTATCCAGAAAATTGAAGAGATACAACCTACAACAGATCTGCTATAATTCCCTCTTTGATCTCAATCTCTTCTCTCTTCCTCACCCAGAATATAAATATACATAGATGGAATACAATTCCCTCATATATAGCAAGGGGTTGCCTTCTAGGGAAAAAAACCCTAAATTAAACATAACTTCTACCGTCAGATCTCCGCCTAATGAACGGCCCAAATTGACTACAAAATTACAACATTTTACAAGGTAATTTTACATCTATTCTTAGCTTCAGGTGCACTGCCCCCAATCCCCCTGCTAGCGGGGGGGATCCCAAAAGGTCGCAATCGCCCCCCCTGGACCCCCCCTGCAGTGAATATTTTACGGGCGGCGAACTGGGGTCCAATGTGGTGATACCATTGAATACAGAAGATAATTAGGCTCCACACCCAAAAACTTATATGGATTCAAAAGAAGCTTTATTGTTGATGAAAGAAAGAGAGATCTACTCTAGGAGAAAGCTTATCTACTAGAAATAAGGAAAATGACTGAAATCCTATGCCAAAAACACACCCTTCTCTAAATAACTGCTGAGAAACTATGCTTTACAAAGATTCCAAGCCAACATGTATGAAATGCTACTATCTAAATCATGGAAATTCAAGACATCAAACATCACTGCTGTGCATGTAAAGGACTAAAATAAATATGTTTTGCTATTTTTATTCTTTTTGTGGAAAGTCAAGTGTAAACCCTAATCTCTTTTGGTGATGTGATAGGTGGTTTAGCGATGATGGTGGATGGTTAAGAGGGTTGGGAGATGGTTGGAAGGTTTAGGAGACCCTTGGGTGACCTGGTGTGGCTTCCTAGAGGGTTTCCCTCAATTCAACCTCAAAATAAGCCACTATAGGAAAACCTACATGATGTAATAGAAACCTACATGATTCCCTACATTTCCACATGATACAGTCGAGAGAAAAACATTGGTTGCTGGAGGTAATGGAAGGCTTAGGGAAGGTGGTGGATGGGTGGAATGGAGTGAGAAAATGCCTAGGATCACTCAAAACTCAATACCAAGGTTAGGAGATGGTTGGATTCACTCAACATGCTTGGAGGAATTTCTATGTAAAATGATGAGATTGGTGGAGATTTTGGTGAAAGCAAGGGATGATTATGAATGGATAAAGTTGGAAGGTGGTTGCCTGATATGAGATCCCTTTAGATTTTTGAAGCACCTACTCTACATCAAAAATTTATAATTGCCATAAAGTCATGTAAATAAGAAGAATTCTAACAAGCTAGAAAAGCAGAATTTAATGAACTAGTTGTCTACTTCATGCATGAAGAAAATTGCTGAATAAAATGGAATCATGGATGAGATCTACTGAAAGGATGAAGATGGAAGAGATGGAAACTAAATCCTACACTTGCAAAAATGATCAAATGCTGGTTTAAGTACAGTAAATTCTAAATCTTATGAGAAAATGGAAATGTGTCTTTTTGGGGCTGCTTAAGGGTCTTTTCCTCAAATCATGATCCCTGAGGGAAGAGGTGAGGCCAAGACACCTACTAACATCTTTTTGGTGCTCCTTTTATCTCTTCTAACCTACTACTAAGGTAAAGCACAAATGGAAGCAAACTAATAAACAACTAATCAAATCCACAGTACTTGCAATGAAATACTTCTAGAGACAATTTAACCATGAATCTATGAAACTAAGCTAATCATATAGATACAAGAAGAGGAGCCTTTGTTGCTAGGGTTGGGCCCTAACCCAAGATCTCCAGCCCTCTAAGTTAACTAAGTGCTGGATCAAGAAAAAGCTCATTTTCATTATCAAAACAAAAAATTACATCAATGACTTCCACAAGTCTGGAGCTCGAAAATAACTAGTGTTTTTGCAACAAAAATTCGAATCCTAATGAGGCTCTAGGCCTCTCTACTTATACAACTAAAGTCTCCAATGAATTCCTTAAATCTAAGGAGGCTCAGCTCCAAAACTTGAGATGAACTAACTCTTTGTCTATCACTTGCTCGACTGCCTTTTGATCTTCATGACTTGGTTGCGTGCACTCTGAGCTCGTGTGATTAATTGAGGAATATTCGAATGGGGAGAGGATTAAATGAGGAGGATTTACCTGCTACAATATCTCTCCCTTGTCCCATTTGAGTTTCGAACCTTAGTCTTGCCAAAATTCCTTGTTTTTATCTTCCAAACTTACATTCAATGCATATTAGTCCACTAGGCATAATATCTCACTTTAACTCATCTCATTAAACAAAATATAATCAAAACATGTAATAAGTTGTGAGAAGAGTTGATTTGACTAAGCTAGGAGGTGAATTAAGGCCCATATAATTACCCAATGATGAGGCTCATCATCACCCTACTACTGAAAGTGTTTCTCATCCCCTGAGCAACTAAATCAATATCCATGTCTTTCATAGCTTTAGTGGCCTCCCTAACATCCCATGCCTCTTCTGTGGTTTCTTATTCTTGTGCATAGAATCCCGCCTTCTTTTCTACCTCCTCCCACTGCCTTCCTTTGGGGAGAGTAGTACTCTTTGATCTTCAAGCTGTATGGAAATGTATTCCATCTCCTTAGACAAGCATCCATGTTGTCATCCCCTAATAATCTAAACATATCTTCAAAATGTGTAATTGCTTGCTCTTGGGCAGCAAGATACCTAGGTGCAAGTTGAGGATCATTTGCAATTAAATTATGTGTACTCATGAGTGCCATTGGATTGGACTACTCAGCTCTGATCATAAGAGTCTCTGTTTTTTCTCTTGCTAATACCTTCTTCATTTTTGAAGCCCTTGCTTCCTCATGGTTCATCCATGATGCCAAAGCCATCAATTGTAAATCCCCTAACTTTAAATTAGGGTCTGATACATTCATGTATGTCAAGGCCATGTTATGCAAATAAAACTCAGACATATTGGACCTATCTTCCAATGTGCTTTAATCACAAAGATCAATGAACTATGTGTAATCCTGGAATGGCATAACGCCTCTTTATGCTAGGGTATTTATTTGGAACTGCAACCACTATTCCTTAAGGTATATTGCATAGGACTTAGCTGGCATCCTACATTGGATTGCTTCCAAAGAGAGACTGACCATGGATGCCAATTGATTCTCTCTTTCTTGCAACTGTCCTTTAAACCATGTATTTTCTACCTCTAACTGTTTTTTCATGATGGCCTCTCTGTCCCTAAATCTACTTAGCTCTCTACCCCTCTCTTTGAACTTCTCCTCCGTGTGACCAATGTCCTCCACTCCCTTGGACTTGGAAATCTACATCCATCTATGAGTTCGGACTCTCTCTTTCTCAAGCTCAAAGAATAATGGAATGGAAATTTTTTTTGGAATGACCTTGCCCCCCTCAATAAATCTATAGTAGGAGTCAAGGTTAGGTTGAGGACTAGGCTCCTCAAGCTCTGGGTCCTCTCTCTATGTTTCTGGTTGCTTACTTCTTTCCTCATCCAATTTTTGAGTTTCTTGTAAATTAGCAGAGTTTCTTGTAGCGCTGCTTTGCTTCCTGTAGGTCTTGCTGTGTATCATGTAGGATGCCTTTTCCTTTGGATGAGGTAGACCTAGTTACAGGCCTTCTCACATAGGTGATAAGAGAGTTAGGGGTGGTTTGGGCTAAGGATCCTTCTTCTTGAGTCTTTATAGGAGGAGCCATCTTCTCCTACTGTTTATGTGAGTCTTCAATAATAATGGGAACCTTTGTTGGAGTTTGGGGTTTTCCGTGACTTATCCTTGAGTTTTTCCTTGTTCTGAAGTATAAGGGGGTCTGCCTTTGTATTTTTCCTTTTTGTTTGATAGCGGTGCTAGGGGTAGTGAGGGCAACAACTGCCTCTCTCTCAGTGGGTTCTGGAGACACCCTAGGTGACTCCTCCTTGTCTTCTACGTCCTCTTTTCCATTTCCCTCTTCCTCTATGTTTTTCCCCTCTTCTTCTCCTTCTAGATCCTCATCTTGTTTATTGGTTTCCTCCTTGACATCTTCCTTTGTTTCTTCATCACCTTCCTTCTCTTTCTCCTCTTCTTCCTCCTCATCTATCTCATCTTCATCCCCCTCTGCTTCTTCTCCTTCTATTTCAGTTTATTCCTCATCCTTTTCATTGACAGTAGGACTAATGTCATATGTGAGGGCTTTGATATCCTCCTCTATCTGCATGTCTCTGAAAATTTCCCATTGGATAGGAATTTTGAGGTTGTGGAGGGCATATTCTATGATGATTCTAATTAACTCATGGTGGGCTAAAGTGAAGAAGCCTAAAAGCCCAAAGTGATACCCATAAACCACACTATACGTACCTTCACATGATATTTATTTAATAAGGTGGTAGCTTACCTCATTCCAAGGGTATGGTAGGCTTGTTCTCCTTACTCCATTCTTGTCCTCAATGGGCTCTTCTCCCTCTAAAAAGAACTTCTTCTTGGCAATCTGGCTATCTCCCTTGTCTTCCTTTCTCCAAGGCACTCTTAGGGGGAGTGTGGTAATCCTGCTTATGAGTTCAGGGGTGAGATCTATGGAGAGGCCTCTCACATAATAGTGGCATGGGCTCTGGTCAGTGGAATGCGGGAGAGAGCAAAATCTTGGGCCACTCCATCATCATACCCCCTTAATTTCTCAAAATACTCCATCCAATTATGCCTCGTGAAGATTTCTAACATAGGAGGGTGTTGGTGGATTTTCACAATGTTAATGGTCTCCCTTCTATTAAACCCCCCTGTCATTTTGGCTGGTGAATTTTGAGGAGTAGAGATGGTTGATACAAATTTTAATGCAGAAGTAAATGGGATTGAAATAATTGTGGAGTCAATTCCCTTACACAACTACCAAATTCACTCAAACTAGGAGATTTTTCTGAGCAATTCACTTGGAAAAAGGGAAGTAAATATAGAGCCTACCTCCTCATGGTGTTTGTTGTAGCCAACCCCTATGTATCCCCTTTTGAAACTGCTCTTGACCAATCTTGTAGACTGTTTGACTATATCCTGTAGGATTTCCTGTAGGAAGACCTATGTAGGAGAAAGGTGGAATTTTCTCTTCTGTAGGTTGCCTGGGTACGAGAGAGACTTTGCTAGAGTGAGCCTCAAGGAGATGAATGCATGAGTGCATGGGGATCAATGATTATTTCCTCTTATGGTCAAGGTGAGTGAGGTGGTGTGTTGGCAGCCGTGGTACGTTTTCTATTTTTGGACCGTTGGTCCCCAATACCACCTCATCGTTCCCCTCTCCTCGTAATTAACTCCCACTTCATGCATCCGTAGACTTAACTGATTTTGTCCTTCTCCTCTCTTTTTTTGACTTAAATTGCCACGTGTGGGAGGACCAACTGTTTTTTTGTCATCGATTGAACGAAGTTGGTCGAGTTAACAGGCCACCTTTCACTTATAAACCAACTTGCTCAAAACCTTTACATTTTTTTGACTACATAATGAAAATGAGAGGGTGAAGCGAGATACTTACCTGTGGTGTTAATACCTTGCTACAGTTTGTTAAAGACATGAGGTGCTTGTTGTGTGTTGGCTACATGTTATTTACTTCCTTTTTTATTGGTCTTTGATGATTCCATTGATGTGTAGGTACCTGGTGTTGAAGATGATGGTACCACTACTGCTTTGGAGCTTCTTCTATCCTTGGATCTTCATTCTAGAAGCTTGGTGCTACTCATGATTTTTATTCTATGGGATAGGCTGCTACAGGCTTTCCTACAGGATGTCCCGTAGCTTCTTCTCCCTCAGAATTTTTAATCATTTCCTCTACTGGGATTTTGAAGATGATGACATGGATAGACAGGAGTTCTAGGAGTGTGAATAATGACGAATACACTCAGGAGTTGTTTCCTTTTGCCCTCTATTTCATTTTTTTCTCTTGAGTACTGTGAATTTTTTTTTTTGAGAACTATTTTTTTTTTTATGATGAATGCATTGGTGATCAAGGTGGAGAGAGGTAGGGTGATGAGGTTATGATGTAGGGATGCTATTTTTTTGACATGTTAGGTCATTTTCTCACCCTAGGGTCACTTCTTGTAGGGTTCCCGAGCCACTGTAATTCCTACAGGATCATCTTGTAGGTTTTCAGGGGATCCTGTAGGTTTACATGGGATCATGTAGAAAACACAGTCCCCTTGTAAGCTAAATCAAATGAGAAAAAAATGAAAGAAATGGTGGAGTGATGAATTATGATGGGTGGAAAAATAAAAATGTGAGTGAAATAGGTTCCTTTTTTATTCTCCTTTGTTCTCTAATCGTCCTCCTGCTGACCTGCAAAGAAATTTTTTTCATGATTTTTTTTTTAAACAACTATTTTGCCTCTAAGAGTTTTTCATTCTAGTTGTTTGCCCTGGGCGCCATAAGAGAGGTTTTCACCAAGGGATATTTTTATTTCCTTTTTTTTTTTTTGACACCATTGGGTCGCCCCAAGAGGTTTTCAGTCCAATAGTGGGACTCAGTCACCTTATGGAGGTTTTCACTTGAGTCTCATTTTTTTTTTCTTTCTGAGTGACTTGATGAGGCGGGAGATGAAACTTGCTCCACCACCATCACTGTTTTATTGATACCATCAATGAACTCTTGTTTTGATAATGGCCTCTTGTAAACTTTCAATCTGTGTCCATTAACAGGTAAATGAATGGCCTCTGCATCTATGGTTCTGATCTGCACTGAACCATTATCATTACATCTCTCTATAACATAAGGCCCTAACCATCTTGTCCTTAACTTTACCTTAAATTCTTTATATATGGATTCATATAACAAGGCCCAATCACCTTCTTGAAATTGTTTATCCTTGATGTTCTTATCATGCCATATCTTCCTCTGAAGTTGAGTTACCTCTGTGTGTAGGAGGGCCTGCATCCTAAATTCATCTAAACCATTCAACTAGAGAAATCTCTCTTGGTGTGCATTGTTGAGATCTAGATGTAGTTGGGTTGCCATCCTCAATGTGTTATACTCAAAATCAATGGATAGTAGGGCCTTTTTCCCATAGACCATCTCATAGGGTATGAATCCAGTGGTGGTCTTCCAAGTGGTATTATAGGCCCAGGTGGCATCAACTAGTCTATCTACCCAATATTTCCTACTGCTGCTAACCACTTTGGTCAAGATGCCCTCTAACACTATGTTGGTCACCTACACTTGCCCATTAGCTTGTGGGTGATAGGGAGTGGAGGTCCTATGCTTGATCTTGTGTTGGCTGAGCAAGTCTTCAATCACGTTGGAGGTAAATTGGTTGCCTTGATTAGTGACCAGTTCTCTAGGGTACCTAAATTTGTAAAATACATTCTTCCTTAAGAACTCAACCACCTTCTCCTCTGTTGCTGCCTTAGTTGCCTTGGTTTCAGCTCACTTAGTCAGATAGCCAGTGCACACAATGATATACTTCTTTTTCTTGGAAGGAGGGTCAATAGGTCCAATGAAGTCCATGCACCACCTTTCAAATGGCTCAAAAGTTACTTGAGGTTGTATAGGCATTTCATATTTTGGAGTAGGCTTTCCCTTCCTTTGGCACGGATCACACTGACTAGTATATATTTTCATATCTTGATGAAGAGTGGGCCAATAATACCTAGCTTGTAACACTTTAAATGTTGTCCTATTTGCTGCAAAGTGACCTCCACAAGGCCCATCATGATAGGTCAGAAGGATGTCAAAGACTTCCTCTTCCCTGACACATTTTCTTAGAATTTGATTTGGGCCAAGTTTGAAGAGGTTGCCCCCAATCCAGGTGAAGGGGGCACTCTTCCTCACAATCTTGCTTTTCTCTTTGGAGGACCGATTCGGTGGGAACTGTGCATATACCAAATAGTTTTCTATGTCCGCAAACTAGGGAGAGAGAACTAAAATGGAAAATAAGTTCTCATACAATAACTGATCATCGACCATTCCCTCTTCACCTGCAGGCAAAGTTAATTTGGACAAAAACTTTGCAACAACATTTTCCTTCCAGGCTTACCAAAAATAGTTATATCAAACTGTTGTAATAAAAGTAACCATCTAATAATCCGGGAATTCACATCAGGTTTATTCATTAAATCTATTCATATTTGTGAGTTTATTGCATATTTCAATTAAGAGATCGAATCTTGTTACATTCTAAATCCCCAACACATCACTTGTAAGTCTCAGCACCAGGATTCATATAACAAGGCCCAATCACCTTCTTGAAATTGCTTATCCTTGATGTTCTTATCATGCCATATCTTCCTCTGAAGTTGAGTTACCTCTGTGTGTAGGAGGGCCTGCATCCTAATTTCATCTAAACCATTCAACTAGAGAAATCTCTCTTGGTGTGCATTGTTGAGATCTAGATCTAGTTGGGTTGCCATCCTCAATGTGTTATACTCAAAATCAATGGATAGTAGGGCCTTTTTCCCATAGACCATCTCATAGGGTATGAATCCTTTGGCACGGTCAGTGTATGATTAATCTGAGAAAATTACAAGGGGATAGAGGGCTACTAGACCGACTCTATTAGCCCTAGGGTCAGTGATAATGGGATCTAACAGATCCTTTCTCTCCTCTAGCTCAGGAGGCGATAAATCTTGGAAAGGGCCAGTGCTAGGCAAGGGAATTTGTCATTCTTGGGGTAGGAAAAGTCGGTGAGTTATGACATTGAATGGTCGTGCCTTTTGGATTAATTACTGATCAAGAAAACAATTGGGATTGAATTCACAATCCTAAGGAAAACTTTACAACCTAAAAGTGATAGATTTTTTTGTTAGATATTGTAATGATGTAAAATGTTATAGATGTAGCATATCTAGCCTTATAATTCCTTATTAGGGTTGCAATATTTATCTAGACCTAACCTTCAAAGATAGTAATGAACATAGGTCTTACTAGTTCATTAAGACCTAGTAAAAAATATTACTGCGTCTTGGAGAGGAAAACCCATGCGTAAATTCCTCTTATAGATATTCCATTGACGAATACCAAGACCATGACCCTTGAAACACTCTGCCTCTCCAAGACCAAGACATCAATCCTCTTCTTTTATGTTGTTGAGATCATCACAATCATTGATGCAACATCTTCCTTGTACTTGTATATGATGAATACATCCCTAGTTAAGAGACCCTTCTTGGGCTTTTGAGTCATGTAAAAAGGTTAAGTATTGAGTCAAATGTATTTATGTATCCTCCACATCTCTTTCAACCAATCACCCTCGTGCCATATTCCAAGCATGAATGTGGGATCTCGTGAAACAAATCAAATAGAACCAAACTAGGGCTTATATAGGTCAAACCACCACAATCCTCAACCAGTAATTCCACCTCACTGTTAGATATCACTAACCATCACTAGATCAGTCTCTACCTAAGCTACCCAAGGCTCCAGAGCATTTGTTCCAACCAAGGTTTCCAGTACTAGTAACTCAACTGAAGCTATTATAGGGCTTCCATAAAGGTTGTCCAACCAAGGCTCCAGGTGAGCTGTATTGATTGGTTCTTGTGTTCCTTATGGTTGTGGGTTGAGTAACACAAGAACCAATCAAGGGATTAGCAAGTGTTCTATTTCCTTCTTTCTCGAAATCCAATATATGCCAAAGTGCTCCAATAATAATCTAAGTGTCTAAGAGTATGAGAGAATGAGAGAATAAAATAGAGAGCCATAAGTGAATTGACAAAAGCTAGCATTGAAAAAAGCCATGAACTAATCCTCATAAGCCTTTTTATCATTGAGGCCTCTATTTATTCATTTTCCTTCAATTTTCCTCTCATGCAAACTTGTGACCTTTCAACTTCCTTTTCTCCTATTTTCCATTATTTTCATAAATAAAATGCCAATTAACGACTCTTTCCTTTTCAAATGCCTTTTCCAATTCTCTTTATCCATAATAAACCAAATGAACGTCCACTAGGATGTTTTTCCCAACACTCAACTTGGAATACGTGTCCCATGACCTTGGTCTTACTTATTTTTTACACAAAAAATCAATGAGGGTTGTTACACCAACAAAGGGCCTGTGATAATCTAGAATGTAGCCAACATTTTCAATCCTCAGCGAAGGAGGAAGGTCTCACTCGATGCGTGCTGAGACTTACAAGTGATGTGTTGGGGATTTAGAATGTAACAAGATTCGATCTCTTAATTGAAATATGCAATAAACTCACAAATATGAATAGATTTAATGAATAAACCTGATGTGAATTCCCGGATTATTAGATGGTTACTTTTATTACAACAGTTTGATATAACTATTTTTGGTAAGCCTGGAAGGAAAATGTTGTTGCAAAGTTTTTGTCCAAATTAACTTTGCCTGCAGGTGAAGAGGGAATGGTCGATGATCAGTTATTGTATGAGAACTTATTTTCCATTTTAGTTCTCTCTCCCTAGTTTGCGGACATAGAAAACTATTTGGTATATGCACAGTTCCCACTGAATCGGTCCTCCAAAGAGAAAAGCAAGATTGTGAGGAAGAGTGCCCCCTTCACCTGGATTGGGGGCAACCTCTTCAAACTTGGCCCAAATCAAATTCTAAGAAAATGTGTCAGGGAAGAGGAAGTCTTTGACATCCTTCTGACCTATCATGATGGGCCTTGTGGAGGTCACTTTGCAGCAAATAGGACAACATTTAAAGTGTTACAAGCTAGGTATTATTGGCCCACTCTTCATCAGGATATGAAAATATATACTAGTCAGTGTGATCCGTGCCAAAGGAAGGGAAAGCCTACTCCAAAATATGAAATGCCTATACAACCTCAAGTAACTTTTGAGCCATTTGAAAGGTGGTGCATGGACTTCATTGGACCTATTGACCCTCCTTCCAAGAAAAAGAAGTATATCATTGTGTGCACTGGCTATCTGACTAAGTGAGCTGAAACCAAGGCAACTAAGGCAGCAACAGAGGAGAAGGTGGTTGAGTTCTTAAGGAAGAATGTATTTTACAAATTTAGGTACCCTAGAGAACTGGTCACTAATCAAGGCAACCAATTTACCTCCAACGTGATTGAAGACTTGCTCAGCCAACACAAGATCAAGCATAGGACCTCCACTCCCTATCACCCACAAGCTAATGGGCAAGTGTAGGTGACCAACATAGTGTTAGAGGGCATCTTGACCAAAGTGGTTAGCAGCAGTAGGAAATATTGGGTAGATAGACTAGTTGATGCCACCTGGGCCTATAATACCACTTGGAAGACCACCACTGGATTCATACCCTATGAGATGGTCTATGGGAAAAAGGCCCTACTATCCATTGATTTTGAGTATAACACATTGAGGATGGCAACCCAACTAGATCTAGATCTCAACAATGCACACCAAGAGAGATTTCTCTAGTTGAATGGTTTAGATGAAATTAGGATGCAGGCCCTCCTACACACAGAGGTAACTCAACTTCAGAGGAAGATATGGCATGATAAGAACATCAAGGATAAGCAATTTCAAGAAGGTGATTGGGCCTTGTTAGATGAATATTTTTGATTAGTGCTGATTATTGTACATACTGGCCAGCATGGTCAGTATGTACAAATGTTTGATAGCCTATAATATAATACCTAAATTTGTTCAATGAATGCACAACAACTAGGAGCTCCTTTTCGGTAACTATGTAGTTCAGTTCGTCCTTTCATAGATTCTTATTGATAAAGTAAATGGCATCAGGCAATTTCTCATCTATCTAGCCTAGGGCTGCTCCTATGGCTTTGTGTGAGGCATCAACATGAATATAAAAATAGAGGGCCCAATTGGGGCCTTGGAGAATCGGTGCATTGGTTAACTTGTCCTTCAGGGTGTCCAGGGCCTCTTGACAGTTTTTTGACCATACAAACTCAGAGTCTTTGGCCAGTAACCCAAATAAAGGAGAAGCCAACTTCCTGAAGTATTTTATAAACCTTCAGTAGGATCCAGCTAACCCTAGGAAACTTCTGACATCTCTCTGCTTTTGTGGAGGTGGGACCCTTTGGATGATAACTATTTTGTTTGGGTCCACTTGCAGTCCTTGCTGAGATATTGAATTACCTAGCACGGTCCTTGCAGTCATCAAGAATTCACATTTCTCAGGACTGAGAGACAGGTTCATTTCAATTAATTTTTGCAAAACCTTACCTAAGTTGGACAAAGCCTCCTTGAAATCACCTCCATAAGGTGTGAAATCATCCATATAGATTTCTACTGTATCATGGACTAACTTGGTAAAGATACTCAGGATTGCTCTCTGAAAAGTGGCAGGAGCATTGCATAGGCCGAAAGGAAGGAACCTATAGGAAAAAGTACCCCAAGGACAAGTGAAGGTGGTTTTATCCTGGTCTTCCGGGCTGATCTGGATTTGATTGTACCTGCTGAATCCATCTAGGAAAGAGAATTTTTTTTTCCTTCCCAGGCCATCTAGCACTTGGTCGATGAAAGGTAAAGGGAAATAGTCCTTCTTTGTGGCTTTGTTTAACTCCCTGTAATCGACACAAATCCTCCACTTACCATTTTTCTTTGGAACCAACACCAAAGGAGAGACCCATTCACTATCTGAGATAGGGTAAATGAATCTTGCATCTAGCAGTTTTTGCAGTTCTTCTTTGACTATATCTTTAAGAGTTGGATTCATCCTCCTTTGGGGTTGTCGGAATGACTTGAAACCTTCTTAATATAAATATGGTGAGTACACACGAAGGGGTGCACTCCCTTCATTTCTCAGTGACTCCAAGCAAAGTCATCCAGGTGTTCCTTTAGCATGTTGCATAACTTTTCTTCTTGGAGAACAAAAAGAGATGGATTGATTTTCAAAGTTCTCTCGGGACTGATTTCTATGGTTTTGACACGGATAGGGTTGGAATCGGCTAAGCATAGATCCAATTGATGGTTGTTTTGGGTTTCCTTTACTATTTCCTTTAAGGACAATGTACTGGGGGTTGGACTTTGGAGTATGTGTTCAATCAAATCATCTTCATCCTGTTGTGCCCTTCCCATGGTTGTTTCTAAGGTATAGAGTTGGGCAAAATAAACTTCGTCTTCCTCCTCCTCTTCTAGACACAAAGGTAAGTCATGTTCTAGAGACGGCTGAGAAGGAGGGTATAGGACTAACTGCTTGGACATATGCCCATTCTTAATGGTCATATTTCCAGCTTTGTAACTAATGTAAGCATCGGCAGTGGCTAACCAAGGCTTCCGAAGGATGAGAGGGTAACCAGTAAGCTTAGCCTTAGGCTGGAGAACTCGGAAATCTGTAGGGTATTCCCAAGAATCAATGGAGACTATCACATCCTCCACAATCCCCTTAGTGGTCACTGTGGAGCAGTCTGCAAGTTGCAGAACTATTCTAGACTTCTTCAATGAACCTTGGAGGTTGAGCTTAAGCATGGTGTCCTTGGTCATCACATTAATGGAAGCCCCAATATTGATCAAAGTGCGTGGTAAAATGGTTTCATTGATGTGCACATCTACTACAGGGCTTCCAGGGTCCAAATAATTTGGACAGATTACCTGCCCCAACATTAAGTCAGACAGTTGTCTAATGACATTAATGGTAGGGGCATCTCTTTTTCGCCTCCCTGGATGCTTGAAGTACTTCTCCTTAATCAAGTTATTGTAAATAGGTACATCCTTAATAGCTTGGAGAAGTTGATTTTGACACATAGGTTTTTCAATTCTCCCAAAAGTTCAATCTCTTCTGAGGTAGGCTGGGGTGGTTGGGTTAATCTCTCAGGAAAGGGTGGTGGATTTACTTTAAGCATTCTTTCCTCTCTTTCTTCTTCAACCTTCTTGGGTGGAGGTAGATGTTGGTTGTCCTGAAGTACTCTCCCAGAGCAAAGACTAATTTCATGAATCTCCACAACATAAGCTAGATATGATGTCTCTCCACTATATAATTGCTATGCCTGTCTATTGTTCAGGTTCGGATTTGGCTAGGCAGGCATCTGGGGTTGTTTAGGTGGAGCATAATGTAAAATGTGTGGTTGGGTAGGTGGTGGAGGCAATAAAGCTGGAACATTGTTGTATTGGGGCCTCCACCCTTGGGGCGGTGCATTCCATTGAGGTTGTGACAGAGCATATGGTTGAAATGATTGGCTGGCTGGATGGGAATGATATTGAGGTGCAAAGGACCAAGGAGCAGGTGTAGACCAGGAAGGATGAGCAGGGGGTCCCCAAGAAGGTATGGATGTGGTCTAGTTGGGGTTGTAATGTGCATGGGATGACCCTTGCATGCCCTGTTGGTATGGTCTGGGCCCATGAGGTCTCCTTTGGTTTATGTAGAAGAGCTGGTCAGTGATCCCTTCAGCTCCTTGATAGACAAATTTGATTCTAGGTAAAGAGGGGCACTTTTCTGTGGAGTGGTTTTCTTCACAGATCGAGCAAATTTCAATAGAATTCAATGGACATTCGTTCCTAGGGTGCCTCCTGGTGCATCTAGGACAAAAAATGGCCAAGGCTCTCTCTGCTTCCTCCTACTTTATCTTAATGTGCATAGTGTCCATCTGCAGGGAAAGGGTTTGCAACATCTCACTTTTGAAATCCTCCAACATATTTCGAATTTCACCCTTGATGGATGAATTGGAAGTGGATGGACTGACCATAGGTTGACTACCCCTACCATTTTTCCTGACTGCCCTAGAATGGTTTCTAAAGACAGACTTGATATCCTCATAGGGTAACTGGTAGATATCCCCTCCTGATAACAAGTGTAGGGTATCGAGAAGGTCTTCCCATACTCCTCTAAGCAGGACCAACTTCAGTGACTCAGGGTCAAGTGTGCACCTGGCCCTTTTGTAGCTAAGCTGGAATCTTTCTTCATAATCCACTAGGGATTCATCATTGCCTAAGGTCATCCTAAAAATTTCCACTTTAGTGTCTTTAGACCTACAGTAGTCTTGAAAGTTTTTGTCGAAGGCTTGCTACATCTGGGCCCAAGTTGTAATGTTATCTCAAGGTAAACCCATGAACCAAGTCAAAGCTGCATCCTTGAGAGTGGATGGAAATAGTTTCAACTTATGTTCATCATTTGTATAGTCATAGGTTTGACATATGACAACAAAATCAAACAAGAAAGTGTCTAGGTCTTATGTGGCCAGGACATGGAAATGAGGAAGGGAAGAAGGGCTTATATTTTTCATCTTAGTATCCCCATTGGTTTCCCTGATGGGGAAGGCACCCTCAACTCTTTCTCTATTTCCCCTGTCATTTTTGTTTTTAGCCATAGGTTCAGTAGGAATGGGTTCTCCTTCTTCTTCTTCCCCTGTAGGTTCTTCAAATATGTTTGGTTTCTCACCTAAGGGTTCCTCCAGTTCACAGCCACCGAAGAAGAGGGAAGGTTGGTTGTTTGAAGCAGTGGGGGTATTTGGAAAAAATTTCCCTAAGTTATCCCTATTCCTACGAGGCATGAAAATAAATGTTTTTGTTTGGTTTTGTGTTTTTTTCAAACTTTGAAAGTGATTGCAGAATTGAAATTGTAGACTGAATGAAAAAATTAACTACTTGATTGAAATCTTACTTGCAGAATGGAAAGGAAAGCAAAGAATGCAGAATGAAAAAGGAAGTAAACTAAATTACTCTTGTAGAAATGAAACTAAGAGAAAATTATTAGAAACAAGGAATAAAAGAAAGAAAGCAGTAATCACATAGTACTCAGACACCTCCCCGAAAACGATGCCAAAAAGTGATGAGCACCATTATTGCAACAAGAATGCTGCAACTCCTGGAGCTACCATCTTTACTTTATCAACCCAGGGTTCGTACAAACTTGGAGGTGATAGTGCTGTATACACAAGTAAAAGTGATGGTTCTGCCTTTTGTCACTGTTTAGCTGGTGAGAGACCACTAGGGTTTTCAAGCCAAAATTATATGGATTCAAAAGAAGCTTGATTGTTGATGAAAAAAGAGAGATCTACTCTAGGAGAAAGCTTATCTACTACAAATAAGGAAAATGACTCAAATCCTATGCTAAAAACACACCCTTCTCTAACTAACTACTGAGAAACTATGCTTTACAGAAATGCCAAGCCAACATGTATCAAATGCTACTATCTAGAGCATGGAAATTCAAGACATCAGACATCACTACTGTGCATGTAAGGTTCTGAAATAAATCTATTTTGTTCTTTTTATTCTTTTTCTAGAAAGTCAAGTGTAAACCCTAATCTCTTTTGGTGATGTGATAGGTGGTTTAGTGATGATGCTGGATGGTTGGGAGGTTTGGGATATGGTTGTAAGGTTTGGGAGATCCTTGGGTGACCTGGTGTGGCTTCTTAGAGGTTTTCCCTAAATTTGACCTCAAAACAGGCCACTACAGGAAAACCTGCAGGATGTACTAGAAACCCACAAGATTCCTTGTATTTCTACAGGATACAGTTGAGAGAAAAATGATGGTTACTAGAGGTGATGGAAGGCTCAGGGAAGGTGGTGGATGGGTGGAATGGAGTGAGAAAATTCCTAGGATCACTTAGAACTCAATACCAAGGTTAGGAGATGGTTGGATTCGTTCAACATGCTTGGAGGAATTTCTATGTAAAATGATGAGATTGGTGGAGATTTTGGTGAAAGCAAGGGATGATTATGAATGGATGAAGTTGGAAGGTGGTTTCCTGATATGAGATCCCTTTAGATTTCTAAAGCACCCACTATTACACAACATTGTGTCACTGTCCCTGTACTCCCCGTTCCTTGATCCTAGAGGACCTCTACAAGGAACCCCGCATGCTTTGCCTTCATGAAGAAACTCCCATTGTGTCCCTCTTCATGGGCAAATCAATTCCATTTTGCACCATTTTCCTTGAAAATTCTGTTTTTCCCAGTTTACAAGACCGGCGCTAATGACTTTTATCTCCCCCATGCCGATGTGCAGAGATTAGCACTACTCCTCACGCTGACCGGAGCGACTGAGCTGTGTTTCAGTTGCACCGGTCCTGTTATGGAAAGGTTTTTAAATTAGGAGCTGAAGCTTCTAGCTATAGAAGCTTTGTAATGGAATTCTGGTAAATGGTTTGGCCGAATGGGGTCAGGGATGTCAATTTGGGCTCCTTTCCCCTATTATTATGGATCTACCTGAAGGGATAATCCCTTCTCCTATGAGAAGAGGATCCCTCTCCCATCCATTTTTCCTATATAAACCTCCCTTCTTCCCAAGCACAAGCTAGTGTTGAGAGTTAATATTGGTGTGCTTATGCCATTTTGGTTTGGAGTAGACAACACACTATTACTAGTTGTAGCTATCTAGTTGTGTGAGGGAGAAGTGTGATTTGTTTTGTAGTGAAGCCTAAATGGAAGAGCCTTAAAACTATTGTTGATCGAGGCCATCATGGAATACTTGCAAAAGTGTGTGGGAACCTGGTCTTGTCAGAGGAGGACTGCAACGTCAAGACAAATGGTTTTAATATCTCTTTGATATTAATATATGCAACTATCGATTGGTTTCCTACATGTTTTGTCATCTTACATATTCATGGCCTAATGTTTCTTGAC
The DNA here is from genome assembly GCA_031772625.1 of Pinus tabuliformis. NCBI lineage: Eukaryota > Viridiplantae > Streptophyta > Pinopsida > Pinales > Pinaceae > Pinus > Pinus tabuliformis. Next base: position 256,188,058 of record CM062820.1, on the reverse strand, counting down.
TTGTTAAGTAGGTTGAATTAGAATTTGTCTATTATCACGTTTGTTGTTTGCTGTTGTTTAGTTGTTTCAGCTGCTTGAAGAAGGAAGAGAGGAATAGCTGGAGCGAGCAAGAAAGGACATCATCAAACAGGATAAGAAGACTAAGAGGTAGGCCCTCTTAATTGGTTCTAACCTAAGGAAATTTTCCATAGAATGTATATGTTGTGGCTAGACCCATCATCAGGCTAGAGGAATTTGTTCCTATTCGCACTTATAATTTTACTTCACCACAAATTGACGACTCCACTGGGGATCCCAATCCTTTTGTTTGTCTTGGATTTCATGATTTCGTGAGAAATTTTCTAGTTCCACTTTTTCCCTTTGGTTCTGTTTCTTTTCTCCTGCTTATTGGTTTGAGTCTAAAATTCATAGTAGCATAACTGGTCCTTGTTTCAAGATTTTTTTATTTTTCCTTAGATCCCTCGATCAACGCACTTAATTCGCTGACAGTCGCGCCGATCAACGCGAGTTGCTGAGGAACAGTCATGTCGACCAACCTCTAGTGCTTGTTGTCAGTTAGGCAGTTGCGTTGATGCCTGTAAGTGAAGATTAGGGCCAGACCCCAATCTTGTCCAGTGTATTCTTCTCTTATGGTTTTGACCCCGTAAGCCTTTTGGACCTTTTTCTCCCTGATTAGAAAGCTATTTTTTGTTTGGTTTTGTTTGCTTGTTGGCTTATCATCTTTCTGCTTGATTGATTGAGTCATTGAGTGGCCAATGACACTAGGGCATCTAGTTGGTTGTCCATTCAGCAGTTTGTGAACTCAGTAAGTCGGGTTGTAGGTGTACTTACTCTTTGCATTTTGTTTTTTGGTCCTTTTATGACTTTGACCTCTTTTACACAAGTTTGAAAAGTTTTTGTTTGCTTGCCTAAACGTTTCTTTTCTAGCATGGATTACATTGTTTGTCTTGTGATTGGTAAAGTCGGTGTTTCATTAGTCTGAATGAGTTTCTCTTTTCATGTGTTCATTTGCTTGAAGAGCTTATTGTCTCAAGAACTTTTTCACTGAAAGATTAATATGCGAAAAGTTTGTTTCGTGGTTTCATGAAAGAGTATGAAATTCTAGCTTGTTGCATCATTACGTTACGATAACTTGCATCATTAAAAGACTAGGATTGCATCAACATTTGAAAAAGGAAGAGAACTTGTTTGCTTTTGAAAGGACTAATAGATAAGTGCTTATCAGGAAATTAGGAATTGGAATGCATTTTTCATTAGTTTATTTTTTGAAAAAGTAAGGTAGTGAAAGATCATTTCATTTTCAGTTGCTTGATTGTTTGCATTTGATTGAGTAGTTTCTACCTTATCTAGTGTAGGCATTTCATCGAATTGAAATGGTCTTGTCTCATTTAGTGGAATTTAAGGTTTTTGAGTTGCATCGCTAAGACTTGAAAACTGAAACATAACTCAAGATCAACTTTAAAATGAATTCAATTAACCTAAGGTGCATTTGACATTAACGATCATATCTAGAAGGTCTAGGCTAGAGATGTGTTCCGATGTCTTTAAACCTAGCAGCTGTCATTAGCTTCGACATTAGACAACGCTAGTATGGATTTGTGCTCCCCGTACCATCGAGTGTATAACGGGAGACCCCACTAGGCTACAATACTTTTATCCTTTCGAAGCTGAGTTGGCCGCCTTGCAAATGTGATACACCGAACACAACATTTAGGGAGATTGCCTGCTCATACTTCTTGGTTCGCTGGGAGGTATTATGCAGTTCACAGTTGCCTGGTAATATTTTTTACCTAGATCATCCAGAGCAGTCATTTGATCTTTTTGACTTATTAAACTTAAAATATCATTCGAGCACTTGACCTTTCGAGCTCGTTTCCAATCGAAAGCGATAGAGTTATCTTTGTTTCTTTCTCGACTCTTAAAAAATGAAAGAGCACCAGTCTTTAATGCATCTTAATAATTGATTTCCCACGATCCAAGAACACCTTGTTAGTCCTTTCTGAGACCAAATCGTGAGTTTCCCTTAAAAGAACATTTTAAAGCCTTGAAGTTAATTGTTTTGTTATGAACACAACTTCCCAATATGTTGTTACCTCAGTCCTGGTGCAAACCACCATTCTGAATACTCTTGTATCGTCAATCCCAATTACCCGTCAGGCACAACCGACAGTTTCAAAGATTGTCTCTGTCTGTTCCTTCGTCCCGCTAGTCAGTGGCGAGGTTGTGCCACTGCCTGTGGGGAAGAACTTGAATGTTTTTATGGTGTTAGGTTCCACTAATGTGAGCGGCTCACAGGCTCACATGCTTAATATAAACCAGTCTTTTTCTGGTATTATTTATAACCCTGCGGATCCCACAAGATCAACCAATGTCTATTACCAATAGGTTCAGAATCCTGTTGGTTTGTCTCGATTGAGAAATGCTCAGTATCAGCAGCCCTATTGGGCTCAGGTCCAATACCAAAATCCTTACGTTCCATATGGTTCTAAAGGAATAGTTAATCAACCTTACACCCTCCAATCTGGGCAGTACATCTAGCCTGGTTATGGCCAGATTCAGTTTGGTAATTTCCCGGGCATTGTTCAAGTACCCTTGCAACAAAAACGGTAGCCTCTTCAACAACAAGGGCAGCCTTTATTACCCCAAGGGAAACCTTTGTTGCAGCAAGGGCTCTCTGCGCAACAGCAAGGGCAAGTTATCCCGCAACAAGGTCAACTGTAACAACTGCAATGTCAATCCTTACAACAGTTGTAGCAAGCCACATAGCAGCAAATGCAATATGCTCCACACACCTCTCAACCCATGTCCTCGTAGGGCCAACCTCTGCAACCCCAGGGACAAATTTTGCAACCACAAGGTCAACCCTTGCAATAGCAAAACCAACCAGGGCAGCAACAACCCTTGTATACATATCAACAAGGTCAACCCTTGCAGGGGCAGGGTCAAGGTCAAGTCTTGCAGCAGCAGGCTCAAAATCCTCATGTCCTAGGTCAACAGGTTTAGAATCCTGCCAGCCAAGGGCATCAGGTACAAAATCCCTATGTCCAAGGGCAATAAGTGTATCAACCTTATGCCCAAGGACTGCAGGTCCAAAACCCTCTTGTTCAAGGACAATAGGTTCATCAGCCGTATGTTCAAGGACAACAGGTCCCATATCCATATGTCCAAGGTCAACAGGCTCAATAGCCTTTTAACCCATACGTTGCTTATCAACAACCTATGGCTGGATAGTTCCAAGGTATTCAAGGTCAAAATCCTCCCTATGGTCAAGGTAATCCACAATGGGGGCAGCCTCAGATGCCATATGGCCAAAATCCCCCACTGTGGGGCCAAAATCCTTACCAGCAGGGATGGGCTCCTCCCTATGGGCCCGCTTATCGACCTCCCATGCCTTTTAACACCCAATTTCCATTCTTGGCCTACACTTGAGTTGCCAGATGTATCTCGCCTTATGAATGATCCGATCCTTCATTTGCCATACTGGCCTCCGATGCCATCCAAGATACCAAGTGATTGCCCAAAGTTCGATGGGAAAGCTAAAGAATATCCTTAGGCCCATGTGATGACATATCACCTCTGGTGCTCATCGAACTCGTATGTGGATGATTCCATTTGTCTCCATCTTTTCCAATGAACTCTCATGGGTGCTGCAGCAAAGTGGTACATTGAGCTACCTCGAAGTACTTACCATGACTATTTCCTCACTAATTTTCAGTTGCAGATTCGCTATGAAATTGGCACCTATTTGCTCACGTCGCTTAAGAAAGATATTGCAACACACATCTCTGATCACATCCGTGAATGGAGATGTAGGTGTCACCTGATCAAATTCAAGATTGTTGATCAGTTCCTCACTGAATGGTTTACCAAATCATTTGTGGCCCTAATTGCTCGTGTTATAGTTGTGGATAGATGCGTCACTGAAGAGTAGGCCATTGCTCGTGCCCAGTACTTGGATCTAGTTTACTCTTAATCTGGCACTTTATATGAGTTATTACCCAATGCTCCATGGCCATCATCCGATCCCGTAGCATCAAAGTCACCAGTTGTTCCTCCCGTCGATGGAGTTATTGGTTCAGTATCCCAGACCCCTGCTAAAACTTCTTCCAAACAAAAGTCGGTCTCAAATGCTGTTCCTAATAGTTCATCCCAGAATCCACCTGGCCCTGGTAAAATCTCAGAGGTCCACGCTGTCCGGTCTACTGCAGCAGACAAATCCTCCAAAGGAAAGAAAAAGGCTAAAGGCAAAGCTAAAGCCGATGCCCCGAAACAAGGTCCTCCCAAATCGTCTGTTGGAGAATATTTGCAATGGAAACCTAAGTGTCCCTACCTCATTTGCGAGGAATATCACTACACTAAGGATTGTCCCCAACGATCCGAAGTTAGTTGCCTGCTCAAAGGGACCCCTACTATCCTTAAAGAGCCGTTTCTGTCTCATCAAACCCAAATGGTAGACCAACCCCAATCTTCTTCCTCTGGATATCAAGAGTTCATGATGAGTATGCCTATTAATGTGGCTACTAGGTCGAAAGAATATCAAACTCCTGCTATGGGAGCTAGGAAAGAGAAAGAAGCTGCACCTTCTTCTTCTACCCTGAGTTCTGGCCCTCTGCATATTGAGCACCCTAACCATGATTCCACTATGCGGCCACCCTCTCGAGGTGTACTGTGGAAATCCTCATACAATCCCAACACCTGAGCTGCTCAACACTACAATATTTTTGAGGATTTGGCTCAGGAACCGTAAGCCATGTCGGCTCTCGAGGTAATCCAAAGCTGGCCGTCACATCGGAAATCTTTGCTGTCAACCATCGAGGGCATCGATCCCACCGATTCCAATTTCATATGTTTTGATCTAGAGAACCATGTTCCGCGACTCCCTCATTGTTGGCATTATGATTCAAGTGTTGTCCTTGATGGCAACTCACTCAGAGGTTGGTACAGGTGCTCAGAGGTTGGTACAGGTGATGGCAACTTAATCAGAGGACAGATCTCAGTACAGCAGGACAAGAAAGAGATATACGCAGGTTCATCAAGGAGAATCGGCGTGTACACGCAGGTTGGCTTCAGTAAAAGCGCATACATGTGAAAAGTACCTTTGGTCCGTGGCAGTTAGTCCTTGGAAGTTGTGCCTATGGTTTTGGACCATGGTGTCTCGACGGACGTGTTGATCCCTAGTTTTGAGGTTGATGGTATTGTGTTTCTATGGTTTTGGCTCTTGGTATTGAACAAGGCCTAAGGCTATATAAGGAGAAGATCATTAGGCAAAGAGATAAGTATTGTGTGTCTGATGAAGTAAGAGGATCTGGTATTACTGGTTATCTGTTCGGGACGTTTGGCAAGGGTCGGATATGACAGCGAAGGTATAAGAATCTATTTCTAGATCTGCACGCGGATTGCCTTTGGTGAAAGCGCGTATACACGCGGTTTTGGTACAGTGAAGTAGCGTATGCATAATAAGATTTGATATTTCAGGTTGCTACTGATTCTGGTGGTTGTTGCAGAGTTCTGGGCTCTGGTTTGGGTTCTGTGATCTTGATGACAGGGTTTCAGTGATTCAGTATTGGGTTGTTTAATGAATTATGATGCAAGTATAAGTTGATGATTGTATTGCAGTAATGTTTGTTTTGTACTCTTGGATCTAGTCTGAAAATTGATGAAACGTGGTCCCTGAAGGTTGTAGGGTCAGCACCTACGTACTAGTAAATGGATCAGCTAGTACAAGAGCTGAGGGGGTTGTAGCTCCCTTCCAGAAGTAGTTGGAAAACGAGAGAGGGTTGTAGCCCTCTGCAGGTTGTAGCCTGCGTGCTGGTAAAGGACTGCACCAGTACATTGTAAAAGAAGTTTCTTGTTAAAGAAGAAAGAGACGAATTGCAGCAGGTGGTTTTCACCCACATTGGGTTTCCACCTTATATCATGGTGTTCATGTGTGTGGTTTTTATGTGATGGTCTGTTCTGTTAATATGCTTAATAATGTTCTGATGCATTTACTGAAGATAAGATTAACTGAACCATAAGATCTCTGAATATACGCTAGTTGCTTTAGACACAGTTGCGTGTACACGCGGGTTCACTTAACTGAAGTCGCGTATATGTTTCTGAGCATGAAATTGAAAAGGCTTTACTGATCTGATAATACTGATTCACCCCCCCCTCTCAGTATTATTTCCAACACTTGGTATCAGAGCAGGTCCTTCAGAGGAAGCTTGATCGCTTGAAGGAAAATATCCATCAGTATGACTAATCCAGAAAGAGAGGCACACATCAGGCCACCAGTCTTTGACGGGAACAATTTTACTCACTGGAAGATAAGAACCACTGCATATCTACAATCACTTGGAGCAGAAGTTTGGGGAATCGTAGAAGGAGGATACAAATTTCCATCAGCAACTCCTACAGATCCAGCAGAGAAAAAGCAATATGAGCTCAATGCCAAAGCTGTTACTGTCCTATTGAGCAGTTTGACACAATCAGAATTTATGAAGATCATGCATTTCAAATCAGCTAAGGAAATATGGGACAAAATCGTCACAAGCTACGAAGGAGATGATCAGGTAAAAAGAGCAAAGCTTCAAACTCTCAGAATCCGGTATGAAACTCTTAAGATGCATAATAATGAAAGCGTAGCTAATTATTTCCTGCGTATGGATGAGATTGTGAATTGTATGAGGGATCTGGGTGAAGAATTTGAGGAAGTTGTCTTAGTTGAAAAAGTTTTGAGATCTATATCTGCTAAATTTGATTCTAAAGTATCTGCTATAGAAGAAAAGGAGAATGTGCAGAAAATCACCATGTCACAGCTTCACGGGATCTTAACTGCTTTTGAAATGCGACAAGAGGTACCACCAGAAGCCGCATTCGAAGTGTCAGAGGAAGAAGATGAGGTAAATTTTGTCAAGAATCTTGAACGGGGAACTGGACAGTTCAAAGGTAAGCTACCTTTCAAGTGTTTTGTATGTGGTAGAGTTGGTCACTATGCTCCTAGATGCCCTCATAACAAAGGAAATACATTTGAAGAAGATGGTAGAAGCTATTATACCCATATTACAAGTTCATTCAATGATAGTGAAGATATTAGAAGTCTCATGGCACGTGAAAAGAAGAATGCTTCATCCAATAATAGCAAAGATATTAAAAGTCTCATGGCACATGAAAAGAAGAATGTAGAAACTAAAGAAGTTACCAAATTGAATGAACAATTGGAGACAGTAACCAGGGTAGGGGAGCAATTGCAGGATGTAGTAAAGGATCAAAGCATAACTATTCAAAGGCTTGAATCAAAGATCCTCTCTCTAAAAGAAGATCTTGAAGATCAAGAACATGAAGTGATCAAACTAAAGCGACAAGTGGAAGAAGGGAGAAAAGCTGAAGAAGACCTAAGGAATCAGTATCTGAAAAAGGAAGGACAACATCAAGTTGAGGTAAATATCTTGAAAGGTAAAATAGAAGAAAAGGATAAGCTTTTACGATTTCAAGATAGTACTAAAGTCCTGGATGATATTCTTAATAGTCAAAGGTCTCCTGCTATCAAAACTGGTCTTGGTTTTCATGAATATGTTGAAGGTGAATCTAGTTCACAAGGTGAGGCAAGAAACTCTAATGAGAAATCTGAAATGCCCAACAAGGAACAACCAAGGAAAGAAATTCCTCAAGGAAGATTCTTTACTCCTAACTATGGACGTGATAGACGATTATTTCCTCCACTGAATAAAGTTGAATGTTATGTATGTCATAATCTTGGACATGTTGCAGCCAGATGTAGAAGTAGAATGGTGCAAGAAAGATCATTGCATCCCAGGTATTTCAGAGGATATTGCTTTGCCTGCAATGCATATGGACACAAAGCAATTGATTGTGTTAGAAGGAACATGAAAAATGTAAGGTGTTATACATGCAACAACTATGGGCATAAAGCAAGGGAATGCAGGAGCAGATTTCAAAATTTAAGACAAGAGGACCATACATCATCACAGTTGCAGGAATTGAAGAAGACAGAGACAGAAAGGTGTGGCATAACTCAGTCAGCTGACATAACAGACACAGGGGAATCTGAAAGTGATGAAATTCAGTATTCCATCCTGCATACGCTGATATAATGAAGACAAGTCGCGTATATACGCGAGTTACAGGCTGCAAAGTCGCGTATATGGAGAAAGGGCAGCAGAACAGACCCAGGTTCAGTCATGGTTGGCTCAAGCTCAGGGGGAGCATAAAGGGCAGCAGAACAGACTCAGGAAATGGTTCAGTCATGGTTGGCTCACACTCAGGGGGAGCATATACTTCAAATAATTCATTGTTGGCATTATGGATTGCTGATGAAACTAAATGATACATCTTGTTGTTTGATCAAAGGAATAGTATTGTAGGTTGATGCTTATGGTACAGATCTGAATGGCTGGTCTTAGAAACTGCATCTGCTCAGGGGGAGCATGGATAGATTGGTACACTTTGGCATATACAAAGGGGGAGCCAAATCAGGATCTTCAGCATGTACTCAGGGGGAGTATGGACAACAGTATGGACAACAGAAGGTATACCAAAGAAGAGAACATCTTGGTCCGCCCTTTGCCCTTGATGTCAAAGGGGGAGAGTGACTTGGTGTGGTGGTTGCCATCAAGTCCAAAGGGGGAGATTGTTGGCATTATGATTCAAGTGTTGTCCTTGATGGCAACTCACTCAGAGGTTGGTACAGGTGCTCAGAGGTTGGTATAGGTGATGGCAACTTAATCAGAGGACAGATCTCAGTACAGCAGGACAAGAAAGAGATATACGCAGGTTCATCAAGGAGAATCGGCGTGTACACGCAGGTTGGCTTCAGTAAAAGCGCGTACATGTGAAAAGTACCTTTGGTCCGTGGCAGTTAGTCCTTGGAAGTTGTGCCTATGGTTTTGGACCATGGTGTCTCGACGGACGTGTTGATCCCTAGTTTCGAGGTTGATGGTATTGTGTTTCTATGGTTTTGGCTCTTGGTATTGAACAAGGCCTAAGGCTATATAAGGAGAAGATCATTAGGCAAAGAGATAAGTATTGTGTGTTTGACGAAGTAAGAGGATCTGGTATTACTGGTTATCTGTTCGGGACGTTTGGCAAGGGTCGGATCTGACAGCGAAGGTATAAGAATCTATTTCTAGATCTGCACGCGGATTGCCTTTGGTGAAAGCGCGTATACACGCGGTTTTGGTACAGTGAAGTAGCGTATGCATAATAAGATTTGATATTTCAGGTTGCTACTGATTCTGGTGGTTGTTGCAAAGTTCTGGGCTCTGGTTTGGGTTCTGTGATCTTGATGACAGGGTTTTAGTGATTCAGTATTGGGTTGTTTAATGAATTATGATGCAAGTATAAGTTGATGATTGTATTGCAGTAATGTTTGTTTTGTACTCTTGGATCCAGTCTGAAAATTGATGAAACGTGGTCCCTGAAGGTTGTAGGGTCAGCACCTACGTACTAGTAAATGGATCAGCTAGTACAAGAGCTGAGGGGGTTGTAGCTCCCTTCCAGAAGTAGTTCGAAAACGAGAGAGGGTTGTAGCCCTCTACAGGTTGTAGCCTGTGTGCTGGTAAAGGACTGCACCAGTACATTGTAAAAGAAGTTTCTTGTTAAAGAAGAAAGAGACGAATTGCAGCAGGTGGTTTTCACCCACATTGGGTTTCCACCTTATATCATGGTGTTCATGTGTGTGGTTTTTATGTGATGGTCTGTTCTGTTATACTGCACCTGTTTACTGTTAATATGCTTAATAATGTTCTGATGCATTTACTGAAGATAAGATTAACTGAATCATAAGATCTCTGAATATACGCTAGTTGCTTTAGACACAGTTGCGTGTACACGCGGGTTCACTTAACTGAAGTCGCGTATATGTTTCTGAGCATGAAATTGAAAAGGCTTTACTGATATGATAATACTGATTCACCCCCCCCTCTCAGTATTATTTCCAACACTCATTATATTGCCTTTCTTATTCAGGTAATCATTAATGAGAAGACCAACCACCGAACTGTCATCAATGAAGGTGCTTCCACCTTCATCATGTCAACCGCATGTTGGAAGGCTATTGGTTCTCCTACACTGAACCAATCTATGCACACTTTGGAAGCTTTTGATGGGTGCGATTCACGACCCTTCGGTGTCTTACCTAACCTTGCCATCACCATGGAAGGCAAGACAATGCAAGTCAATGTAGAAATCGTTGACACCAATCTCAATTATAATCTTGTACTTGGATGAAGTTGGACTCATGCCATGCATGCCATGGCCTCCTCTTTATTTCGTGTGATTCCTTTTCCCCATCAAGGGAAGATTGTCATTATCGACCAGTTGTCTTTCTTTGCCTCTTCCTCCTCGGATGGCATTGTTCTGCACGTCAAGCACACTGGTGCTCCCTATGAGAGTGTGGGGGAAGGTCTCTTCAAAGATTCTGCCTTAATGGGAATTTTTCCACTTCCACCTCCTCATGTTGCCTCTATCAACATGATCTCGATCAAGTCTGATCCTTGGGTGATACCTGCATTGGATCATGTTGATACTTGGGGTGAGGTTATGTTGCTTAGTCCCGCCGAAGTCAATTATGTGGAAATTGTTTCGGCTTCGAACTCTGTATCCTCTGATTCTCATATGCTAAAGACCTCTTTCGATACGTACTCTCAATCCCTGTGGCTTGGCACTTTGGAATCGCCTGATCCCTTAGCTGAGACCTTTGTTGTTGATGAAGGTATCATGGAAATGATGTCTCTCAAGGAACCACCTTGTATTGATACTCATCATCGCTCCTCATTCCTGCCTCGCCCGGTGGTCATGTCTACCGCTTTCGAAGAGTCTTCTTCTCAACTGTCTCTTGACGTATCAGTTTATCCTGACATAATCAATATCTTTCAACTAAGGGCACCTTTATCCCTTCATGGATTCAATATTTTTCACCCTCCCCAAGTTTTTATCAATTGCCCATTATTGCAATGGGATTTCCATCTGACTCGTAACCCTCCCTCACCCAGGGGGCATGGGGGCAAAGCCTTATATGAGTTCTACTCCATTATTTGGCTAAGTCAATGCTTACTCGTCATGACAACGGTAAAACTCCAGTGTCCTTCTGTGTTGATTGATTACTCGAGTCCCAGCATGGACTCCTACCTCAAGAAGTACTATGCTTAGGTCATCTTGCATGGTTACTTGTGTACATTAGTGTGTGATTCATTTTTGTACAACGTGGTTTTGTGTGATAGTTTTCAAACAAATTTCCTGTTTACTATGCTTTTCTTGCTTTGCAGATGTCTGCGACTCCCCACGTTGGTTTCACTGATGGTGCTTGCCATAGTACCCAGAACCTATCATCCGTGGCATGGGCTATTTATGACCCTAACGGTGAGTTGATTGACTTTCAAGGTATCTATCTAGGTCGCACAACCAACAACATTGCCAAATACAATGCGGTCATCGAATTATTGTCAGAAGCCATTGCTCTAGGCATCAGAAAATTGGTTGTCAACCTAGATTCACAGCTTGTCCTTCAACTCAACAGGCAATATTCCATCAAAAACCATCAAATATTGAGAATGTATCTCTGTATTTGTCTATTTGAAAGGCATTTTGATTACATTACATATCATCATATTCCTAGACCCATGAATACATTAGCAAATGCATTAGCTAATCATGTGTTGGATAGACATTTACGAAACATGTAAAAGATAAAACAAACCATTTGCACCATAGTAGACATTAAAATACAACACACACACACACACACACACACACACACACACACACACACACATATATATATATGGTGATAATGGTTGATACATCAGAACCCAAAAAAATAATAGGTGTTTCTAAAATAACATCGGTGGCTCGCGGGCCTCATATATCCGTGGCACGCAAGCCTCAAAAATATGTAAGTGCTGGACCTAGGAACTAATTAGCATGGTGATCATGGTAACATGATAGGGTTCGTGCAACATGAGTCAGCAATCAATGGATCCGCTCTGACCCTCCCACCATGTGTCTCTAGTACTAATGAGGAATGTCTCCTACTCGAGCATACTCTGGGATACCATGAGTAAACCCCTCAAGGTTCCTCGCGATCTCCTCCTCACTGTCACTCCCCTCCTGATAAGGAGTGACAACATCGATAGGGCGGGGGACGAACCTAGCTATTGGGGACATCCCAGCAGGCCGCTCTGGTCTAATGTCTGCATTAACAAGAGAAATGTTATAAGCACATATATACCAAAAACAATTAAAAAATCTCAAAATTAAAAAGTTTGGTTTTTTACCTTCTTCATCAAAGTCCTCTCCATCTAGTAAGGGCATGTCTGGATGTCCACGACAATCAGTGCCACTGTATGACCAGTCCTCCACGACGATCTTCTGTTATCGTAGCCATGAAAAGAATGTGGGTTGGTATGACATGTGCTGACCCTCAGTGATCCTGGGCATCAAAAGGCTCCAGTGGGCCATCCGCGGATTGTGTGGCATAGTAGGATCTACCTCAATCAGTTGATACTGGAACAATGGTACTGGTTCCAGGAGGAAGGTCACAAGCACTGATTTGAAGCCAAATTGCTTCAAATTCCCCGCCTTAGATTTGGACAGTTAGCGCTTGATGTTCATGTTCATGGCCTCTGCCCAGTTGAAGATCATAGGAGTTGTGCAGTCAATAGCATAAAGGAACTTCAACTTGTTAGTCTCACATTCTGCCTGGGACCACGCCACTCTGTTGCTAGTCAACAGAAGCACCCTCACTGTCAAATCTCACACACTGGAAATTTATATCTTCCCACTCTTGGATTTTAGGGCCTCAAGGTAGTGTTCGACAAGCAAGGAAGATATGCTTTCCCCAATTAGACGTGACCCATACAAGTTCACTGGCTCCCCTCTGCGGGACAATCCAGTGATGAAGTATATATCTGAAGTTTCCAACTCCAGCTCCTGGTCGCCAATGACAAAAATCTCCCGATTAATGTCCCAAAGACTAATCAGGTACCAAAGCAACTCGGGCTGGGCCTGCATCCCTGGCGTAAGAAAGAATTTGAGGAGCCTGCAAGCCCTCAAAGCCTCTAGGCAATTTGGGTCATTCATTGCCTGGGTGTCAACATATTCATGTTCCCGTTCTTTCTAGTCCACCATTTTCAGTGATTCTCTCCTACAAAAGCCATTAATTTGAGTCAATAATCATCCTTGGCACATAAAATTTAAGTTTAAATGGTTAGTTTTTGAGAAAATAGGGTTTTTCCCTATCCATGGCACCGACACACCTGTTTTAAAAACAGTTGTTCCAATCGCCATGGATGGCTTTGTTAATCACCCTTGGCTGGCATGATTCCATGCCCAAAAATTGCGCCGACCGTGGATGAAAAAGATTTTCAAAAACCTCCTCAAAAATCTAAAAAGGTGGCTAAAAGTAGAAATAAATAACATGAAAATGGAGCTCAAGGCTTTGGCTGTTACTTGGAACTGGCAGCTCATCGATTGACCTCCCGGATGTCCCGCAATCTGCTCCAGAAAAATTAGGGCAAAAGTGAGTAAAAAGTCTTCACAGCAAAGGTAAAATGGTAAATGGTAAAAATATATTTACTTTTCCCCCTTTTATTCATTTTTCATGAAAATATCAGGTTTCTTTAAATATTTTGACCTATTTTGCCTCAAGGAATCGATAATACACTTTACTTGTGCAGCTACATGTGATGGATGTTTGACGACGATGATGAGTCACGTTTCGGCTTTTTTCTTGACTCGTTAAAATCATATGAAAATATTACCGAGTATTTTTTCCCTTTTTGACTCGTTAAAGAGAATAAAAACAGGGGGTCCACTTTCAGCTCTTTTTTGACCCTTTAAAAGTGAAAATATGGTCAAGCCCTTGTCATTTCAAACTCGTTAATGGATGCGAAACATCATGCATCCAATATAAGTTTACCCCTTTTTCGGGTTGGGAGGCACTATTTACGAAAAAGGTACTCCTTGATTTAAATGGTCAAGCGGTTCTCTCGAATATCGTTTTCTACCTTTTTGGGCTTGAGAGACACAAACGTATGAAAAGGGACCATGTGGATTTTTCTTTTACGTGTCTTTTTCAAACTCTATAAACATGAAAAAGATACCTAGTTACACCTTTGTCAGACTCATCAAAATATTAAACAACATCATATTTATCACCATGACGAACATGAGCTTCTCCTTCCTAGGGATCATTAAACTTGCTAGGTTGGATTCGTTCAAATATGAACTTACAGTGGAAGCATATGTTATCCCCTTCAAACTTGTGATTAAAAAATAATTAGGGTACTTGCCAGAAATGGTGGGGGAAAATTTGAAAATCTATCAGTTGTGTTGGCAAGTCACTCTTGAACATGACACTCTTTGCTTCATTTCAGGTTGGGATATCCTGCATTGTATCATTGACCTTCCTAGGTTTGGGCCGTTAATTTTTGCCTTCCATTTGATCTCTGCCATGTCATCATGACCACCGATCCTATGGATCCAAAAGCTGCCAAACTTCCAGTTGTGTCACCGATATGTTCAAGAGTTTTCCTTCTTTAGTTACACTTACCTTTGATTCTCTGTATCATCCAAAATCATTTTGCATCCTCTCGTCTCACATCAATGATGTGGGACTCATTATGGCCCTCCTTCGACATGGTCACTTTTCATCAACTTCAACTCATTATCTGGGAAGTTAATCGAGAGACTCCCTTCCAGTACCTTAGAGCAAGTATGCCCTAATGGAAAGTTCTTCACACTCGACGACAAGTTCACATCATTGGCTTTCGATCGAGTGATTTCATGGGTGTTCAACTTCATTTCCTCTATTCACATTCCATGGATTGTGCTAATGGTACCTTGAGGACCATTGTCATTATTGGTGGTTTCTCTCGTGCTTGTTAACAGTTTACATCATTGACTGGTAATCAAGCGACTTTCTAGCATGTTCGACATCAACACCTCTATTCACATGTTAGAATCTATACTTTGATCAGGTCATGTTGGAGCGCAAGACCCTAGACTCAGATCACACAAGTCCAGGTTGTGAAGTGGTCGGACATGGTTATGATGATATGCATGTCTCTATCATATGGCTAGATGCGACCAAACCATGAGTTATCATATGTGATCCTTCTCATTACTGGATGGTTGCAACCATACCGTGGTTTCGTTATGATCCTCTTTGACGAATGGATGCGCCCATACCTGGATCCATTTACATGATCATTCTTTGGATGGTTGCATCCATGCCACGATTCATGTATCATTTGACAGAGATCTCAGTTTATGTATTTGTATCTGTACTTGCTTGCAGGTTTTCCGATGGCACACCGATTCCCCACACTGATTTATAAAGCATTTCATCCCTCACTCCAGTTCGGCCTTCACGCTTTAGGGGGCATCTGTTACACAACATTTTTTTAATGTCCCTGTACTCCCCGTTCCTTGATCCTGTAGTACCTCTACAGTGAACCCTGCATTCTTTGCCTTCATGAAGAAACTCCCATTGTGTCCCTCTTCATGAGCAGATCAATTCCTTTTGCACCATTTTCGCTGAATCTTTTGTTTTGCCTAGTTTACAAGATCAATGCTAATGACCTTTGTCTCCCCTTCACTGATGTGCAAAGATTAGCACTACTCCTTGTGCCGACTATAGCGACTGAGCTGTGTTTCAGTCACGCCATGTAGAAATTCTCACTGTAGATTAATCTGATTATGAAATGTACTAAAGAAAAATACTTAATCTACTTCTATAATCAAACTTGCGAAAGCTTAATCGATTTGAGAAATATCAAACATAGCACATATAACAGAGAAGAAGAATCAATCACACATGAAACACAGAAGAATGCTCTAGGGAAAGCCTCAACTAAAAACCCCGCTATCTGTATTATCATACAATTGGAAATATCTCAGGATTACACAAAGCTTTAGCTCTCACAGCTATCCATCTCTCAGTACAATCCCTCTCACTGCTCATAGACAGACTAGATAACTCATATGCCTTTCCTTCTGTCCTCCAAGCCTCCTATTTCCTTGAGTTGTTTTCCCTGGGTGCTCCTGCTGTAACCTTGTGTGACACCGGTCTCTCACACTACTCCAACACACTGTAAAACTATGCAATCCTCAAGGAATAAATTCCTTCTACATGCAAGAGATTTTCTTATAGGAAAATTCTTGCAACTGATAGTACACTGTCCCTGCCTTTAATCTCAACTGGGTCTTTGTCTGAACTGACATGCATGAGTTATTTATGAGAGAATATTCAATTATCTAGAGTACACTAGTTTCATGCATGCATGCATTAACTAACTGAACTCACAATCAGTTCCACAAACTATTTGGAACTAATCTAACTAGACTTAACTCAATTAACTGAGCTAACTAATTACAACTCATCCTTATCTCCTTAATTAAGGGATAACTTCCTCAATCAAAGGGATAACTGTTGCATGACTTCAGAAAGACTTCATGTTTGAATTTCTCCAACTAATTAACTCAGGATGAGTTAATTAATTGTTTTTCAAACAACTGGTGAGACTAAATTCAAATTTTATTTCTCAATTTTAATTTTTAATTCAAGGAAAAATTAAAATTGGAATATATCCTGAAATCATATCTATAGAAATGTTATTTTTATCATTTCTTGTTGTTATTTTCAACACTCCTTCTCAACAAGAAAGGGATTATCTGCCACCCCAATCATGTCTCTATGGAACTCGAATTTACACTTTGATAATGCCTTAGTCAAAATGTCAGCATCTTGCTCCTCGGTTGAAATATACTGCAACAACATGATCCTCCTCACCACACAGTCTTTGAGATGATGATACTGAATGTCGATATGCTTGGACCTGTCATGAAATACTAGATTCTCAGAGAGTTTGATACAACTCTGATTATCACAATAGATCACAGTTGGATCCATCCTCTGATCAAACAAACCAACTAGAATTTTCCTCATCCAAATGATTTCACATGCTGCCTGACTTGCAGCCATGTATTCAGCCTTTGCTGAGCTAAGTTCAACTAACCTATTTTTCCTGCTGTACCAAGAAATTGCAGCTGAACCAAGGTTGAAAATTCCTTCTAGTGTGCTCTTCTGATCTGATGGATTCCCTGCCCAATTTGCATCTGTGAAGCCCTATAGCTTCACTCCCTCTAACCGTTTGTACCATAATCCATACTAAGATGTGCCTCTGAGGTATCTCAAAACATGCTTAGCTGCCTTCCAAAACAACTTGGTAGGATGAACCATAGCTTGACTTAGCTGGTTCACCGCATAGCACAAATTTGGTTGTGTGTTCACTAAGTACATCAGTGAACCCACAAGCTGCCGATACACAATAGATTCTACTACTTCTCCTGAAGTAGCATCCTCCTTCCTCCAATTACCTCCTAGAGGAATCTGCATGGGCTTGCAGTTCTCCATGTGGAATCTTCTGAGTATCTCATTGGCATACTTTCCTTGAGACACAAACAACTCCCCATCCTTCTACCACACTTCCATGCCTAGAAAGTAGTGCATGAGACCCATGTATTTCATCTCTAACTCTCTTGCAAGGTCCTCCTTTCAAGACATGATCAACTGATCATCACCTGTCAATATCAAATCATCAACATAAAGAACAATGATCAACTACTTATCTTCCACCATGATGTGGTACAAGTTCGCATCCACTTCACTCTTTGTGAAGCCCAACCCGGTGAAGTAGTTTTCGATCCTGGTGTACCAAGCATGAGGTTCTTGCTTTAGCATGTACAAAGCTCTCTTGAGTCGGCACACATGCGACTCATGATCGAAGGTATCAAAACCTTCTGGTTGCTCTATGTACACCTCTTCCTCAATCTTGCCATTGAGGAAGGTAGTCTTCACATCCATTTGATGGATCTTCCAACCCACCTGTGCTGATAGTTACAACATCGATCTAATAGGTGAGTACCTTGCTATAGGAGGAAAAGTCTCATCATAGTCAATCCCCTTGACCTGTGAGAAACCATGGGTAACAAATCTTGCCTTATGTTTCTCCACACTAACATCAGCAACTTTCTTTACCTTGTAAAGCCAATGGGAACTCACAACTGACTTGTTCTCTAGTCTTGGAACAACATTCCAAACATTGTTCCGAACTATGGAGTCATACTCCTCCACCATAGCATCAACCCAAATCGGCTGCTGCACTGCTTGCTTAAAGGAAGATGGCTTGGTCTCAACACATTCCCCAACCTCCTCTGTCTACACTGAGAAGATGTTTATCCCACATTCTCTCTCGCATCCGACAACAATCTGTTAGCTTCTCGCGTGTTTTTCCACCCATCTCTAGAAGACTCTGCTTGAGTGGATGTCTCCACTCCCAAAACCTCTGCATGCAACTGCTCCACATCGGTCTGAGGCTCCTCCTCCTTAGGAACCAAAAGTTCCTCCACAACCTATAGTTGGAGCTCCCTCTCGAGGGAAACTCGCATGGCCTTCTTCTCATCAAACTTAAGATCTCTGCAAACCACTGTCTTCCGACTGGTAGGCAAATACACCCGATAGTTGTGGGGTGTATTAGTGTACCCCACAAGTATCCCCAACTCTGTTGTCAGCTCAAGTTTCTTCCAGGCATCCTTGGTCAGATGGAAATATACCAATGAGCCAAAGATCCCGAAGTGACCCACATCTAGTCTCTTCCTGGAGAAAGCTTCCTCTGATTTCTTCATCCCAAGAATGTGATGCGGGCTTCTATTATGCAAATAGAACACTGTGTTGCATGCCTCAGCCCACAAATGAAGTGGTAGGCCTTGGTCATGCAACATCACCCGAGCTTCCCCCACAATCGTTATGTTCTTCCTCTCGGCCACCCCATTCTGTTGTGGGTTTTGAGGTTCTGTCAACTTCCATTTAATTCCTTCCACTACACAGAAGTCATTAAACTCTTGAGATACATACTCTCCACCATTGTCGCTTGTTAAGGCCCTGATCTTCTTCCCTGATTCTTTCTCAACCAAAGCTTTGAACTCACAAAACTTTGAGAAGGTTTGATCCTTCTTCTGCATGAAATATATCCAGCATTTACAAGAAAAATCATCAATGAAAATCACATAATACCTTTGTTTAGCAGTGGAGGCTGTCGAGAATGGTCCACACACATCTGTATGAACTCACTCTAAGATTGCTTCAGCTCTACTGTCTCGATTATGAAAGGAAGATTTTTCATACTTACCCAAGGTACAACCTTTGCATGTGTCCACTTGCTCAAGTTTACCTTTGGGAAGTCTGGTAGAAATCTGTTGCATTATCTTCAAGGCCCCATGATGCAAGTGGCCCAACCTCCTATGCCATAACTCGCTAATATCTTGGCTTTGCACTAATTCTGCTTTGGAACTCAATGCAGCACAGTCATCTACCTCCAACTTGTAGAGATTCTTCACTTGAATCCCAATCCTCTTAGTCTAACCCGTGGCTATGTGTCTCAGGAACACCTTTCTTTTACTGAAGACTACATCATAGCCTCTGTCTTCTAACATCGCGACTGATACCAAATTTTTCTTCAATCCAGGTACATACTTTACATCAGTCAGGGTGAGAGGAGCTCCTTGCTCCCTCTGAAACACAACTGTGCCTTCACCTTAAACATGGTACTTTCCACCATCGCCCATCTCTATGCGCATCTTGACGTCTTTCTCCTCCAAGGTACTGAATAAACTCTTATCGCCGGTCATGTGGAATGAGGCTCCACTGTCCAGGTACCAAACTCAACCCACCATCGATGAAACCATACATGTGATGAGGGTAAATCCAATTCGAACTGAGAGGCCAGTGCCTCACCTTTTGATCCCTTTGAGGATCCCTTCTTGGATTTCTTCAATGGACAATTAGTTGCATAATGGCCCACCTCATGACAATTAAAGCATCTCACTTTAGATTTGTTAATCTTCTTCCCACCATGATAAGAACTCGATTTGGAATGGGAAGCCTTCCCTTTCCCTTTCCTTGCCTTACTCTCTAAGGCTAGATTTTCTTCATCATCATGCTTAGATGAAGAACCATCTCTGGTACTCCTCCTGATCTCCTCCTGCATTAGATTCGACCACAATCGTTCCCAATCTGGTAGTTTCTCTCTTCCATCCATTGAGTCCTGGTAGCTATGCCAACTCTTAGGAAGACCAAGGAGAGCAAGACTCACCATGTCATCATCAGCTGCCATTATTCCTACACTTCCAAGATCATCTGTGCAAGTGGTGAGCTTGTTCAGATATGTAGAAATAGTGTTACCCTTTTCACACTTTGTTTTCCGAAGCTTGTCCTTCAGCGCCAATTTCCTCTGGTCGCTACCGTTCTGAGATAGGTCCTTCAATGTCTTCCACATTGAGAATGGAGTCTCCTTCCCATGGAGACTCGAGACAATATGGTCTTGAACTCCCTCCAGAAGAATCCTCCTCGCCTTCGCCACACACTTCTTCCATTCCGCCAATTCTTGGGCATTAGCTGCTGCTGGCTTGGGGATTTCTTGATCAATTTAATCCTTTAAACCATTGTCTTCTAATACCGCTTCCATGCGATCCTTCAATGCTATGTAATTCGAGCTGCCATCCAGTACATACTTGAGTCTCAAGCCATTGAATGCCATTGGTGAAATTTTAGGTGTGATAAGAATTCGATTTTGTACCCGCAATCAAGAAGTTCAAACTTTGACTTTTCCCTTCTCAGTATGTTGTTCACAGCTCTGATCTCCTTTGCTATGATACCATGTAGAAATTCTCACTGTAGATTAATATGATTATGCAATGTACTAAAGCAAAATACTTAATCTACTTCTACAATCAAACTTGCGAAAGCTTAATCGATTTGAGCAAGATCAAACAGAACACATATAACATAGAAGAAGAATCAATCACACATGAAACACAGAAGAATACTCTGTGGAAAGCCTTAGCTAAAAACCCCGCTATCTGTATTATCATACAAGTGGAAATATCTCAGGATTACACAAAGCTTTAGGCCTCACAACTATCGATCTCTCAGTACAATCCCTCTCACTTCTCATAGACAGACTAGACAACTCATATGCCTTTCCTTCTGTCCTCCAAGCCTCCTATTTCCTTGCGTTTTTTCCCTGGGTTCTCCTACTGTAACCTTGTTTGACACTGGTCTCTCACACTGCTCCAACACACTGTAAAACTGAGCAATCCTCAAGGAATAAATTCCTTCTGCATGCAAGAGATTTTCTTACAGGAAAATTCTTGCAATTGATAGTACATTGTCCCTGCCTTTAATCTCAACTGGGTCTTTGTCTGAACTGACAGGCATGAGTTATTTATGCAAGAATATTCAGTTATCTATAGTACACTAGTTTCATGCATGCATGCATTAACTAACTGAACTCACAATCAGTTCCAAAAACTGTTTGGAACTAATGTAACTGGACTTAACTTAGTTAACTGAGCTAACTAATTACAACTCAAAAACAACTCATCCTTATCTCCTTAATTAAGGGATAACTTCCTCAATAAAAGGGATAACTATTGCATGACTTCACAAAGACTTCATGTTTGAATTTCTCCAACTAATTAACTCAGGATGAATTAATTAATTATTTTTCAAACAACTGGTGAGACTAAATTCGAATTTTAATTCTCAATTTTAATTCAAGGACAAATTAAAATTGGAATATATCTTGAAATGTTATCTATAGAAATGCTATTTGTATCATTTCTATTTTTAGCATTTCTTGTTGCTATTTTCAACACGCCGGTCCTATTATGGAAAGTTTTTAAACTTAGGAGTCGAAGCTTCCAGCTCTAGAAGCTTTGTAACAGAAGTTTGGTAAATGGTTTGGCCGGACGGGGTCGAGGACGTCAATTTGGGCTCCTTTACCCTATAATTATGGAACTACCTCAAGGGATAAGCCCTTCTCCCATGAGAAGAGGATCCATCTCCCATTCATTTTTCCTATATAAACCTCCTTTATTCCCAAGCACAAGCTAGTGTTGAGTGTTAATATTGGTGTGCTTATGCTATTTTGTTTTGGACTAGACAGCAAGATGTTACTAGTTGTAGCTATCTAGTTGCGTGAGGGAGATGTGTGATTTGGTTTGGAGTGAAGCCTAAAGGGAAGAGCCTTAAAACTATTGTTGATTGAGGCCATCATGGAATACTAGCAGAAGTGTGTGGGAACCTGGTCTTATCAGAGGAGGACTAAAACGTCAAGACAAATGGTTGTAATCTCTCTTTGATATTAATATATGCAACTATCGATTGATTTCCTACATGTTTTGTCATCTTACATATTCATGGCTTAATGTTTCTTGACTTGTTAAGTAGGTTGAATTACAATCTTTCTATTATCATGTTTGTTGTTTACTTGTTTCAGGTTCTTGAAGAAGGAAGCGAGGAATAGTTGGAGCGAGCAAGCAAGGACATCATCAAATAGGATAAGCGGACTAAGAGGTAGGCCCTATTAATTAGTTCTAACCTAAGTAAATCTTCCATGGAATGTATCTGTTGTGGCTAGACCCATCATCAGGCTATAGGAATTCATTCGTGTCCACACTTATAATTTTACTTCACCACAAATTGGTGGAGATTTTGGTGAAAGCAAGGGATGATTATGAATTGATGAAGTTGGAAGGTGGTTGCCTAATATGAGATCCCTTTAGATTTCTAAAGCATCCACCCTACATCAAACATTTATAATTGCCACAAAGTCATGTAAACAAGAAGAATTCTAACAGGCTAAAAAAGTATAATTTAATGAACTAGCTGTCTACTTCATGCATGAAGAAAATTGTTGAATAAAATGGAATCATGGATGAGATCTACTGAAAATATGAAGATGGAAGAGATGGAAACTAAATCCTACACTTGAAAAAATGATCAAATGCTAGTTTAAGTACAGTAAATTCTAAATCTTATGAGAAAATGGAGATCTGTCATTTTGGGGCTGCTTAAGAGTCTTTTCCTCAAATCATGATCCCTGAAGGAAGAGGTGAGGCCAAGACACCTACTGACAGCTTTGTGGTGCTCCTTTTATCTCTTCTAACTTGCTACTGAAGTAAAGCACAAATGGAAGCAAAATAATAAACAAATAATCAAATCCACAGTACTTGCAATGAAATACTTCTAGAGAAAATTTAACGATGAATCTATGAAACTAAGCTAAGCATACAAATATAAGAAGAGGAGCCTTTACTGCTAGGTTTGGGCCCTAACCCAAGAGATTCAGCCTAGCCCTCTGAGTTAACTCAGTGTTGGATCAAGAAAAAGCTCATTTTCATTATCAAAACAGAAAATTACATCAATGTCTTCCACAAGTCTGGAACTCGAAAATAACTATTGTTTTTGCAACAAAAATTTGAATCCTAATGAGGCTCTAGGCCTCTCTACTTATACAACTGAAGTCTCCAACGACTTCCTTAAACATAGGGAGGCTCGGCTACAAATCTTGAGATGAACTAAATCTTTGTTTATCACTTGCTTGACTACCTTTTGATCTTCATGACTTGGCTGCATGCATTCTGAGCTGGTGTGATTAATGGAGGAATATTCGAATGGGGAGAGGAGTAAATGAGGAGGATTTACCTCCTACAATCTCTCTCCCTTGTCCCATTCGAGTTTCAAACCTTAGTCTTGCCAAAATTCCTTGATTTTCTCTTCCAAACCTGCATTCAATGCATATTAGTCCACTATGTATAATATCTCACTTTAACTCATCTCATTAAACAAAATATAATAAGAACATGTAATAAGTTGTGAGAAGAGTTGATTTGAGTAAGCTAGGAGGTGAATTAAGGCCCATATAATTACCCAATGATGAGGCTCATCAAGACTAACATTGAATTTCTTTCAATTTGTGCTTGTACGCACTGAAATTTGACATGGCTATAGTTGATGCATGCATTGATGGCGTGGGAGGGTTTTGAGTCTCAAATATGTCTCATATAAATAATTCTAGAATCGTATTTGAGCTTAGAACTATTTTTCCTTGCCACCATAGTAGTGCTCAGAAAAATATTGATCTTTGAAGAGATTTTCAAATTCGTTCCAAGTCAATTCCTTCTCAAAAATTCCTCTAACACTTTTCAAATATTCCCACCATATGTCTACTTTTCCCTCTAAGCTATAGGTGGAAATCTTGGCTTTCATATTTTTAGAATAATCATGAATTTTGAAAAATTTCTTCATGCCAAGCAACCAAGCTTATGCCTCTTCTCATTTCTTCATATCCCCATCAAATGAAGGTGGTTTGGCCTTCTTTAATTCCTCGATCATATATTCATTTGCATTTCCTACACAATGATGATGATGGTGATGATGAGAGTGATGGTGGTGTCTCCGGGTAGTATAACTAGATGGTCCGCTAGAGTGGTGCACATAAGTGCTGGTTATTCCTCTAGGGGTGTTTAATCATGCATTTCCCTATAATGTATCATCACTTTCATACCTATAACACATATTTCATTAAATTTGAAATTAAATAGTGGATCTAGAATTTCAAAATAACCAAAAAACTCAATTCTAGTGAAGTCCTTGTAATACAAAACTTCCAAATTTAATGAAATATGTGTTCTATACCTATTCCTAGATCTTCTACCATCTACCCCATTTGTTTTCTCTCCTAACTCCCAAAGGGTCCTCCTATCTCTATGAAAAGACTTCATCTCAGGTTTCCTCTGTCTCTGTAAATATAAGAGACTTTAAAAAATGATTGCATTTACCTCAGCTTGTCTCTCTTGAGCTCCCAATAGTCTCTCATTATCTACCTTGAAGATTCTAACTTCAACCCTTAGGCTCCTCAGGGTATCCAGCCAATCAAGAGAGTTTTCCCCTCCCCCTTGGCCAACTGATCTTTCCTCTTCATTTGATCTAGCCTCTTCATCTCCATGCTATGACTGATCCTAACTATATTGCACCCTTTCGATCATTATTTCTTTGTTTGTATATGTCTACTATTGTTTGTAATGTGTGTTGAATCATACATAACTGTTAGTGTATACTAATTAAATAAACAACAAAATTATGCCCACATTCTTGCTCTCGTAGAGATGCTGTAATAGATTTTCCACATTATCACTTAGTTATCAACAAAGCAAAAAATAATTATCTGTAATATACATGCCTCTAGAATTAAAAAATGATTTAACTATCAATGCAACTATTAGTTCATTCATGACAATGAAACATGTCAATTGTTTAGTTTTTTGTTACTTAGATAAATCACAGAGTTAATGTATCAATTAAGCATGTAGTTAAGTAGTTTGGACCGAATTTTAACGCCTAAAAAATTATTTAGTTAATTTTATAAAAATTAATGTGAAATTCTCTTGAGGGTATCTCTGTACTCACTTGCTCATGATAGAACCCATCCAATCCAAGTATTGAGCTTGGATGCTCTGATACCACCTATAACACAACCCACTTCACTCCATGAGGTGGCCACTTACAAATCCAATTCCTCTTATGCTATTAGAAGAATGGGTATTTTTTTTTTAATCTCTTAAATCCAAATTTCCCATATACATTCTTTGTGCTCTAATTATATTTGTTGGTCATCATTAAACTCGTAATAATATATATATTGAAAAGATGTGTATGTGTGTGTGTGTGTGTTTGTATATATATATATATATATATATATATAGAGAGAGAGAGAGAGAGAGAGAGAGAAATGACCATATCCCACCCTCTGTTGGTGACTATACATTGACTCTTTATGTCTCGCAATGCCCATGTGTAGTGGGTCGCATGCCACCCTCAAATCTGATAGACACAATTGAGCAGGGAGAATCAAGGGTCAGCTGGTGGGTTGCACTAGGTCGATGTACTGAAGTGTTAATTGGTAGGCACCCTATCACTAACATGGCTCCATCCTGGGGTTCTGAGGCCCCCATCAAATGGTTCTTCTGCCCTGGCCCATCTGACAACTAATAACAATTGTACCAGCCCCGTCTGATCTCCATTGATCTCCATTGTCTTTTGGAACTATACTCTGCCCACGGTCAT
Source organism: Pinus tabuliformis (assembly GCA_031772625.1). Taxonomy (NCBI): domain Eukaryota; kingdom Viridiplantae; phylum Streptophyta; class Pinopsida; order Pinales; family Pinaceae; genus Pinus; species Pinus tabuliformis. The sequence continues at coordinate 256,162,089 of CM062820.1, read as the reverse complement.
GATGCATGGGAGTATAGATTAAGGCCAAAAATCTTCGCCCATGGTCACGGGTCATGGTTGCATGGGCCCCATTTCTCCAACCCCTCCCATGATACTTGCTTCGCCACATCATCCCGGTTTTGACATCCCAATGATCCCCCTCACACTCTCCCCTTGGTATTTTAGGGTGAAACTTCTAGGACATGTCATCTAGAATCCTCCTCATTACGCTTCATAATCAACTTTCAGGATACACCACCGGGGTATTACCTCTGGTTTTACGTGGATCGGTAGGCCATACCTTCACACAACTCTTGCTTCTGGTTGATCCACAATGTCGTAGTGCCACAACATCTTGTTCTGACTTATCCCGACCCTTCTTTGTTGCATTCACAATCAACTTTTCGGAAGATCCCTATGGCTTCAATTGTCTCGTGGCCCGCCATGCACCAATCCTAGTGAAACCGGGGTTATGTGGAGGCCACCCTGACATGGCCCTACACCATCCTGCTACTTCAAAGCGAGATCCCCTGTGGTAATTACGAGAAAATTGTTGTCAGTATGAGCTATAATATGGGCTCCATTCCCACCAACGGGAGATTAATCAGGTGCTTTGTTGTAATCTTTGTTGGCCGGATGCCTAGTCATCCATACAAGTCTCCTCATTTACTCCCCTTTAAACCTCCAAGAAGAAACCTCCAGGACATGTCATCTCGATCCTTACTAAATTACGATAAGGTGTAATCTAGGTAGCTAATCAATGTCTTCCAAGATAAGGTTTTTATCAGATCCTTGGGTAAGGTTTTATCTTACTAATTATATAAGACACGGGCTTTACTTGACTTTGTCACAAAACTGTCTTTAGTAGAACCATGCCATGGACTACTTATGGAGGCTATGTGAGAACACGAGCAATGTACTCGGTCTTGGATCTGATTGTTTTTCATGAAGTCCTACTCCCTTTGTTCATACTTCACGGCTCAAATGAGGCTTCGATTATGGCTTGATCATGCTAGCTTTCCAATTGTCTATATTTGTGCTAGTGATCATTCATGGTTAGCACAGTCTACTAACACATATAATGTTATTCCTCCTAAGCTTAAGCTAGAACCACTCTTCTTAAGTCATCAGGATTCATGAGGCACCATGAGGGCCATGAGGAGATCAAACCTCCTCAAAAGAATGAGAAATCCCTCTTTTGGGCAAGTGCACCATGGATAAGTTCTCGGCCTTCAAGTATTCCCCGTTTGAGGACAAGGAATTCCAGGCATTATTGTACTGGTGACCTTTCGGCCGCCCTTTTCTAAGGATTTGGTGACTCCTTAAGGGCATTTAGTTCTCCTGTCACACAATAAGGTCTGCCCCATGGTCTACTGCAACCCTGCAAGCAATACTATGACACTTATTTAGGGTTTTAGGGACATTTGGATACTAGAAGGGACACACAAACCATCCATTCTAGATGAGATACTATCACTGGGAAACACCATGGATGCTACTAGCCATTCATACAAGAAGTTGCCACAACATCTCAGTGTCAAGATGATACATAGGAGATGGCTTCCAGCCTACGAAGGTCCATCGTTAATGAAAATGAGCAAAACACATCCTATAGTGAATACAAGAAGGTAAATCTAGCCAGTCCCTCTTATGAGGCCATGCTCTTTTCAAGAATGCACATAGGTCCATTGGACCAAATCCTAGTCATGTGAAAATGAAGACCCAATACTAGGGCACTTATCATAGTAGGCTAAAGAGTCTCCTTATGTAAGATCACAGGTCCTTAAGATAAGAAAGGAGAAATTCCTCAACATTATTACAATGCAGTGCAACAATAACAAGGGCTTGTGCCCAGCACCTTCAAGTCCTTACACATGGACCCTATCAACACAAGTTTTACTCCATGTAACCATTAAATTGTAATAAATAATTATTATATTAAGTGTTGTCATGATTTAATTCTAATTCTCATAAACCGTTCCAAACAATGTAAACTTTGAAACGGGAACTGTAAACTCAAAACGAGAACTCTAGCAAAAAAACCCAAAAAAACATGAAAACCAACACGAAAACAAAAAGTGTTGATGTTGGAATAACTTTTTTTCCTGGGGTAAATTTTCAACATTTTTTAAAAATGACAGTGAAAACCCATTTTTTTGTGCAAAAAACAGTGGGAACACCAATTTGTTTTTTTAAGGATAACTTTTCAACATTTTGAAATAATGGTGTAAAAGATAAAATATCATGACTCTGAAAAACCTTAAAATTAAAATAGAAAAATGGAAACAAAAATTTACCAAAAAAAAAATAAATAAAACAATGAAAAAATAATAAACATATATATTAGGAAAAAAACATAAAATTTAAAAAATACAAAAAAATACTTTCAAAAAACATAATTAAAGAAAAAAAACCAAAGAAACAAAAAAAAATTAAAAGAAAATAAATATTACTTTATGGGACAATTAAAAAAAACAACCAAACAAAATAAAAAACATTAAAATATATAAATATATAATATATTAAAAAACACTTAAAAAAATCAATAAAAAATACAAAATAATACATTAAACAACAAAAAATAAAACATTTAATAAAAAAAACAATCATTTTTTTAAATAAATAAGGAAAAAAACATAAAAAAAAATAAATTAAAAATATTTAAGAAATAAAAAATTAAAATAATAATGACAGTTATTACAATTAGTCTAAAAAAGAGGACACGCTAAAAGGAGGATTTCGTAGGAGATGGGTTCGACCAGGGTTTGGAGTTTAGGTTTTCAGGTGGATCTCTGTTCTGGTCACGGATAAGTCTATGCGGGTGAATCCTTGCCACTGTTCTGGTGCAGGCGCGGGAATCTTTTTCTTTTCTGACTGGCTTCTGGAGGTGGCAGACGGTGCAAGCTTTTTACTGCGTAGGCGTTTTTGCAAGAAGGGTATATCTACGGGCTTTCTTACCTTTTATCGTTTCCTGGGTTCTCGGGCGCAGATAATACCCTGTCTTTGTCTGTAGCTGTCGGTTTTTCAACGAACGCTCCGTCAAACTATGGTTAACCCAAGCGAGTTGGTGGACTTAGACCCTGAGTTGGAGGATATACTCTGTATGTGGGGTATGGAACCCACTGTGCAAAACGTTGAGCATTTCTTTGGGGGTTATAAGCTCTCGAAGCAGTCGGGGTCTTCTCGGGAGTCAAAACCCTCGTTCTTAGTTCAAGGCAGCGGCTCAGTCAGGGGAAGTATCAAACATCGCCAACAGGACCTTTGTAATATACAGGAAATAAGGGTAGACGAGGAGGATGGGCCATCATCTGGAGGGTTTCTTTCTGCGCATAAGGAAAACCAAGGCCCGGGCCGGCTCTTTTCTCTAAAGGGTTTTGAGGACACAGGGTTTTTGGGGCCATCCGCGGGCCCTGGATCTGGAAGGGGTCCCGGAGGGGTTTCTCCTCTTTCAAGGTTTTCATTGCCAAGGGTCGATTCGATCCCGATCTTTAGTGATGGTTATGGGGGAAATCTGGGCGGAAACGCCGGTGGATTGAGGGGGTATAATGAACTGGTCCAGAACCATTCTCCCCCTAAGGATTCATCTTATAATATCTCAGCCCCTGAACAGCCGCAGCAGGAGGTAGATTCACAAGCGAACCTAGTTCAAGAAGACCAAGCTTGGAAGGGAGTAGCCGGAGAAACAAGAGCACCTGTTGAAGATACAAGGAGAAAGGGCGGTAAGCGAAAAACTCAAGGACAGATCGGTTCTCAGGAGTTGGTAGGGAATCTCGTGCTAGGTATGGATATCTCCATTGACGAATCATTGGAAGTAGCAGAGAAAACCCTTGTTGGAAGGGTAAGGAGAAAGAAATTCTCGTCTGAATTTATTCAAGCATGGGGCGATCAAGTCTTCGTTGCGGAAAGCCCTATCAAGTTCGAGGCCCAAGTCCTGGCCAAAGGCTGGTTTATACTTCGTTTTGGAGAAAAAAGAGATGCAGAATGGGTGCTGGAGCGCAATTGGAGCATTGAACACATCCCGGTACTGCTGAAACATTGGAGTCCCCTCTTCGACGCTATGAAAGAAAGAACAGACGAGTTTCCTGTGTGGGTAAGGGCTCCGGGCCTCCCGTTTTTCTTATGGACTGAATCGGTGTTTAAGGCAATTGGTGACAGATTGGGTACTTACTTGGAGGCCGATATGTCTTTCTTGAAAACGAAGAATCGGGCTATGGCTCGTATCCTGGTGAGTCTCAATCCTAGTGTAGGGCTTCCTCAAAAGATAAATCTAGAGTATAAAGAGTACCTCTTTGAGCAGCTCCTTGACTATGAACACCTGCCCTTTCGGTGTCATATCTGCCACGAGTATGGGCACCTTGCCAAGGGATGCCCTCTGTCCAGAAGGAGGAGAAGATTCCGCAGAAACCCGGTGTTTAGAGATTTTTTCTTCAATGGGGCTCCACAACCCCAGGACAGAGCTGGTCATGAGGTTCGGGTAGCGGAAGACATGGAGACTGAGGGAACAGTAAAAGAGCCAGTAGTGGAAGAGGAACCTCTCTACGAGCAGAATCAGATAATTGCCTCTCCGAGCTTTGCACCAATGGAGGAGGTTTCAAAGGAAGCAGTGGAAGATCTTCAACCCTTCAGCGATCAGGAAAATGGCATGCGCTCAGGATCGCCTCCTATTTCTCTTCAAGATCCTGAGCACGTTTCAAACAATATGCATATATCTCCTTCTGTTATTTCCCATCATATTTCGGGTCAAAATAACATCGATGTAACTCTTAATAATAAGTATGACATTGATTCTATCTCGGATGCATTACCATCCCTCGATTTGAACAGTGAAGAGGTTTGGCCCCCTCTGGTTTCCCCTCCTTCTCATAATCCATGCCCTTACTACCTTAGGTCGATGGGGGGAAAATCTGTATCGTCTGCTGTTGTTGGGGGTTTGGGTAAAACTCTTAGCTGTAGCACTGCAAAAAATAAGAGAGGTAGGAAATCAGATCTTTCAAAGGCGAAGTTGAAAGCAAAGCTGGATGTGGCCGATGGAAAACAACACTCAATTCCCGGGGTTCTTAGAGCGGTGCAAACCCCTGAACAGGTTATTAAATGATCTTGTCATCCTGGAATTGTAGAGGTTTAGCCAATAAACCTAAAAAATTGGCTTTGCGTGATTGGATTCTAAACTCAAAAGCAGACATTGTGTTGCTCCAAGAAACTCTAGGGAAGGGCGCTGAGGTGGAAGATATGCTTAGGACTCTGTTACCGGGATGGGTTTTTTCTGCCATTGACTCATCCGGTCACTCAGGGGGACTAGCAATTGGATGCAAAGAAGGAAGAATAAAAATAATAAATCAGTGGGGTACAAAGCAGGTTATGGGTATGGAGGTCTTTACTCCTGTTTTTCCTCGTCCCTTCACCATTATAAACGTCTATGGTCCTTGCCAAGGAAGAGAATCCTTTTGGGTGGATATGATGACAAAGTCTTTTATGCAGGCCTCTATGCTGATTGTGGGTGGTGATCTGAATTTTTCTATGGGTAGAGCTGAGGCTTGGGGTCCCTCAGCTAGAGAGGATCCTCTGTCGGACTTCTTTCGCAATCTTCTTGAAGATTATCACCTCACAGATCCTCTTCCATTAAAGCTAAAACCGACCTGGAGGAACAGAAGAGTAGGGGAGGACAGGATAGCAAAGAGACTAGACCGTTTTCTCCTATCTGAGGCCCTCATTTCTAATGCTCCTATGTTCAGACAGTGGGTGGAGGAAATTGGTAACTCTGATCACTTTCCGATCTTTCTGGATATTGCCTTCCCTCCACAAAAACCCCCGGCTCCTTTTAAATTCAACCCCTCATGGCTTCAGGACCCTTCCTTTAGCGCTCTTTTCAAAGATACTTGGATTCATCCGGGGTTAAATGCTAGAGAGGATAAAGGCTTTTTGTTCATGGAGAACCTCAAGAGATTAAAAAGAGCAACCATTATTTGGGCAAAAGATAGGAGGATGAGACAAAATGAAGAACTACACAAAATCAGGGAGGAACTGAAGATACTGGAAAACCCTGAGGAGGATGGCTATCATTCACAAGCTTCAAAAGACAGAATCCTTCATTTGGAAAAGAGTCAAAATAAAATTCTTTTAGATAAGGAAGAAGAATGGAGGATAAAGAGCCGGGCCATATGGTTGAAATCTGGTGATGAGAATACTAGGTTTTTTCACAACTATGCAAGAGGAAGAAAATCAGTAAATACCATTTGGAGCCTCAAGGATGAAGAAGGAAGGGAGGTCAGCTCCTTTTCGGATCTTTCCAGTTTAGGGAAGAGGCACTTTGAAAGAATCTTTTCTGATCCAGGGGAGGCCACTATAGCAGAAGTCCTTAGAACGGCACAATGTTTTCCGAGGTTTGTGGAGGAGGAAGAAGCTGAGGACCTCTCTAGTCCTGTCACCAAGGAGGAGGTTGAAGCAGCAATGAAAATAATGGCAAAAGACAAGAGTCCTGGCCCGGATGGCTGGACAATTGAACTTTTTCTCTACTTTTTTGACTTGTTGGGCTCTGAAATCACTGATGTTATAGAAGAATCAAGATTGAAGGGAGAGGTTTACAGGCCCTTTAACTCCACTTTTATCGCCCTCATTCCAAAAAAAGATGATCCGGGGACCTTTGAAGATTTCAGACCGATCTCTTTGTGCAACTGTATTTATAAAATCATAGCAAAAGTGATTGCTATTCGAATCTTTCCTATCTTGTCTCGGAACATATCTATGGAACAGTTCGGGTTTCTAGATGGCAGGCAAATCCATGAAGCAATTGGGGTAGCGCAGGAGGTTATCCACAGTGTCAGACAAAAGAAAAAGAAGGGAGCGGTCTTAAAAATAGATTTATCAAAAGCCTATGATCGGGTCAATTGGCTTTACCTGAGAATGCTGCTGACTCATTTGGGGTTCAATTACACTTTCACCAGCTGGATCATGGGCTGTATATCAAGTGTCAGTTTTGCAGTGCTGATCAATGGTTCTGCTTCCTCCTTTTTCAACAGCCAAAGAGGTCTCAGGCAAGGATGCCCTTTATCGCCGCTTTTATTCCTGTTAGTGGCAGAAGGATTGAGCAGATTGATTCATAAGGCAAGAAGAGAAGGAAAGGTAAAAGGTATTGAGGTAGCAATCAACCTCTTTATCTCTCATTTGCTTTTTGTCGATGATATTCTGATCTTTACAAATGGTACATCTATCGAAATTAAGGAATATAAAACCATTTTTGATCTCTTTATGCAAGCCACCGGAATGCAGATAAACACTAGAAAGTCTCAAATATGTGCAGCTGAACTTGACAGAAGGGAAGAAGTAAGAATTTCCAATCTTTTTGCTTTTCCTCTTCAGCCCTTGGACACTCCCTTTAAATATTTGGGGTTTTGGTTAAAGCCAGTTGCCTACAAGAAAGAGGATTGGAATTGGCTTATAGCAAAGATTGAAGCTAGAATAAACCACTGGAGCTTCAGGTGGCTTTCCAGAGCAGGCAGATTGACTCTACTCAAATCTGTCTTGTTAGCCATCCCAGTTTATTGGGCTGCCCTTACCTGGGTCCCAAAAGGAGTGCTGGAAAAGATAAGGAAGATTTGTAGTAGATTCTTATGGGCAGGTGCGCCAAAGGACTCCTCGGTTCTTCCATGGGTGGCTTGGGATAAGATTGCAAGACCTAAAGATTGGGGAGGGTGGGGAATCAAGAGGCTCCCCGATTTCAGTTTGTCTTTGGCAGCAAAGTCTGGGTGGAGGTTAATTTCGATGGAGAACCTCTGGACAAAGGTGGTCAAAAGGAAGTACATAGACCCAATTCCTTTGGAAGATTGGATCAGAAGCCAGCAAAAGAATCAGAAAAACAGTTCTGTCATTTGGAAGGCTACCCTGGAGGCTTTCACTTTGATAGAACAAGGACTTGCATGGAAAGTTGGAGATGGCAGACACATAAGAGTTGGAAGGGACCCGTGGGTGGGCTGTAGCGAAGCATATGCTCTATCTCCGGGTCTCCTTAGACACCTTGACAGCAAAGGAATAGTCACGCTTAACCAGGTGGAGAAAGTGGGCCTTTCTACTTTATGGGGACAGGCTTGGAAGAGTGATGAAGATCTTGGTCTAAATATCCGTTGGAGGAATGAATGGGCCTCTTACATTCAAGAACTCCACCGCTCACATGTAAGACTTAAAGATGACCCTGACAAGCTGATCTGGGCATTGGGTAAAACAGGAGAATACTGCCCCAAAGAAGGTTACTCTTTCCTAATGAACCAGAAAGGATGGGATCACCCCGAATGGTGGTCTAAAAGTTTATGGAAATTGACTAGTCCGGCAAAAGCCCGTATTTTCCTTTGGTGTATGCTAAAAGGTAAAATTCCAACATGGGACAGACTGCAAGCTAGATACCTTATCGGTCCAGGTAGATGCCCTTTATGTAAATCAGAAGAAGAATCTATCAGACACCTTTTTATTTCGTGCCCTGTTTCTTTAAAGATTTGGGAGGAACTTACTGGGTTGCTCAATATCAAGGCACAATGGGGACCTGAACCTCTGGAAGTGGCTTGGAAAAACTGGTGGCAAAAGCATCCGGATGGAGCACTGAGAAACTTGCCTCCCATTTTCTTCTGGGGAGTATGGCTAGCAAGAAACAATAGCATCTTTCATGATAAATCCTCCCCAACATCAGTTGTCGCTTCGAACTGTGCAGCAATATATACCGCTATTCCTGTGCCCGAGGTAAAAACCATTCCTAGACGAGACAAGGCTTTCACCATAAGGGAAGACATTCCTTGGGCTTTTTATGATGGAGCCTCACAGAACAATAGGGCCGGTGCTGGCATGAGCATTCATCTATCTGCCGAACATCTTCTAAAGGCTTCTGTTGGATTAGGCTCCGGGACTAATAACTATGCCGAGCTATCTGCTTTACACCTCCTGCTGTGTTGGCTTCTCCAGAGGAACATTTACACCATCCAAATTTTCGGTGATTCACAAAATGTCTCCAAATGGGTTAATGGCAATGCAACATGTCACAATCAAATTTTAAAGCCTCTTTTAGATGAAATTTTGTTACTAAAGTCGTCCTTTAACAGTTTTCAGCTATGTCATATCTACAGGGAAAATAATGAAGAGGCCGACCAGCTTTCTAAAGCTGGCCTTCAACAGGATTTGGGCGGATGGGCGATAGAGGAATCTCTACAGGGGCATAAAACCTTTTCACAGCAGCCACCATTCGCTCCACCTATATGAATGGGGAGACGGTTCCTCCTTTTTACTTCTTTCAGTTTTTGTTATACCTACAGGTTCCAAACACTCTGTTTTTATTTTTCTCTTTTTGTAAATATATATCTCAGGCCGTATTAGGAAGTTTTTTACAAAACTCAGACATATTATATCTGCGTTTTGTTCATTTGCACAGTATATGTATGTGCGGGGTTGTTTTCCTTCATAGAAGGAGGCCCCATTTTTGTGGTCTTTAAGACAAAAAACAGTTATGTTAATACGTTTCAGCAGAAAAAAGGGATTGCTGGACAGTTTTGCTGGATAGAGCAGCTGCTTGTTTGTTTTTACACAAGCACAAATCGTTTTCAGACAGTATTATGTGCCCAGCTCTAGGGGGGCAAACTTCTTCGGAAGTGATATAAACAGATTGTAAAACTTTTTATTTTGCTAATAAAAAGTTTTTGTTTTTTCCTCGGAAAAAAAAAAAATTAAAATAACAAAAAAAACCATTAAAACAAAAAAAATATAAACTAATTAAAATTTTAAAAAATAACAATAATGTGTGTATATGTGTGTATATATATATATATATATATATATATAATTGAAAAAATAAATTGTAGCACCTCGGCCTTGTGCGGGCTAAATCCGATTCACGGAATTAGATTGAGCCTCAATCCGATTCTGAGAATCAGATTTATCCCACCCAAGGGGCCCGAGCAGTCGCTGCCTTGGCTGGGTGGAGTTGGCATGCAGCTCCACCCGCGGAGGGAAAGGGGTTGCCTGGGCCCTAAGCGGGTTAAGGCAGATTCTTAGAATCAGCCTTAGCTCGCTTAAGGCCCAAGCGGACACCACCCTGAGCGGGTGGAGCTGCAAGTAAGCTCCAATCGACCAGGGCGGCAACCACTTGGACCTTGAGCAGACTAACACAGCTCCACCCGCCCACGGAGGTGGCCGCTTAGGCCCCTGTGCAGGCTAAATATGATTCTTGGAATCAAATTGAGACTCAATTCGATCCCGAGAATCAGATTTAGCCCGCCCAGGGGCCGAGGTGCTGATTTTTTGTTTTTTGTTTTTAAATTATTGTTATTTTTTATAAAATTTTATTTAGTTTTATAAAAACAATATAAGCAATTAAAAAATAAATATAAAATTGCGCCCTCGAGCCCTATGCGGGCTCAATCCGATTCTAGAATGAGATTGAGCCCACCTAGGGCTCAAGGGTGTAGTGTTTATATATATAATTTCTTAATTATTATTAGTATTATTATATATGTTTCTTTTATTTTAATGAATTTAGGCCTCTGTGATCCCTATCAAATTTTTGAAGATTTTTCAGCGAAAATCACATAGAGATACTTTTGTCAAATCTATGTGATTTTCGCCGAAAAATCTTCAAAAATTCTTTTATTTTTTTAAATGGTTGTTTTTTAATGTCTTTTTATTTTATTTTATCATTTTTTTTTTATTTTTTAAATTTAATTTTTTCAATGTTTGTTGTTTGTTTTGTTTTTATTTTTTTTATGTCTGCTTTATTTTTAATGGGTTTTTTTATAACCTAATTGTATTTTTAATTTTTTAATTTTTTATGTGTTTGATTTTTATTGTTTTTTAGATTGTATGATTTTTTTATTTTTTTTTTTTCACTTAAAATTTTACCTCAATCATTTTTCGTAGAATTTTTATTTTTCAAATGTCATCATTTTTTATATAAATTCATAAAATTTGTTATTTTTCCAAAAAAAATTATTCAAATTTTCCATAAATTTCTTTTATTTAACATATCATTTTTAGTGAAAATGTCCTAAAATGCATATTTTTTTTAATTATATCTTATGCAAAATGTGTATTTTTTGTCTAGTTTTTAAAATTATTATTTTTTAGTGACAATTATTTTATGTGTATTGAAATATTAATTAACGATATATAAATATTAAAAAAATCCTAACTTCAAAATATTAATTTTATTATTTTTTTAAACTTTGCAAAAAAAATTAAAAATTTCATTATAAAAAAAACATTGCAAAGGAAAATAAAAATAAAAATTGGAAAACCCTTAAAAACCAAATATCTTAGGACGAAAAACATGAAGAGGAATAAGACAATTTGAAAATTGGTTAAATAATCAATATTTAAAAAAAAAAATATGTATACTTAGGACATGAGAAAATTCAAAATGTAAAAAATATGCCTTAAAAAAATTTATTGGTGTTTTGGAAAATCCATGTGAAAATCACCAACATTTGAAAAACATTATCCACAATTAATACATTAGAAAAATTAAAGTGTCAAAGAGAAGCCCTCTAAAGAAAGGGGTTGACACCACATCAACATTTTTCAAAATTAACATGAAAATCACTAATGTTTTAAAAAAAATGTTCATACTTGATAAATATGAAAATTTAAAGTGTCAAAAATATGCTCTAAAAAAAAGAGGTGTATTCAGAATCAACACTTTTCAAAATCAAATGATTTTTTGCTACCACAAAAAAGCAGGTACTCAGTACAGTTCCCGTTTCAAAGTTTAGATTGTTTCCAATGCCTTTAAACATTTCCCATTATGTTATTCATTATGTCATATCAGAAAACATTCATGTATTTTATTCAACAACACCATATCAAACTAGGAATGCAACATACATTCAATATAAGTTTCCTAATTCGTGCCACTTGTTAAATGTCTTAAGTTTGCTTCACAACTTCTCATGGTGCTTAAATTACTTGTCTAAATCTCTAATTGAGACTACAACCCTCCAACATCTATAACTTTTCAAACTCTTCAACCTTTGTTAGATTCTTCTTAGACGTGCACTCATGCCTGAAGCAGAACCTAACACTAACATCCTGAATGTGCATGTTCATTCCCTCTTTTAATGCCTCATTGAAACCACATTATCACACTGCTTAAAATGAAATTTTCATGTCTTAAGGAAAAGCACCTACTTTGATTATAACAACCTAAACTATGTTAATGACTAGGAGAGAAATCCATTTTCTCAAGATGAAAACATAGGGTCTTCAAACCCCAGTTGCACAAAAATTTGAATATATTTAACCTAAAGAAGGATGTGCCCTACTCCTTCCAAATTTGACATATGAATTTTAATAAACTAACACTTGTTTTTAACTATTAGTATGTATCCCTTCGTAGACTTAGTAGTCATATCGATGTGTGGAGATGGGTCCGTTATCCCACAAACAAGGGGGTCTCATACATCAATTTGGTGTTTGGCTTAGCCGTGACCTTAAAATTGGATAATAATAATACATACTCTATTTTATTTTTACTCACCTAATATGCAAGAACACCTAAATGTTTTCAATACAACCAAGTTAAAATTAGTTGTTTCCTTCCAACATCTCACATTTTTCCTCCATAAACTTTAATAGCAAAATCATTGCATAAAATTATAACCTTAAATTTAGATTATTATTATTTTTATTATTATAATAAACATTGCCTAATATCATAACCAAAAACATGTAAAAAACTATTAATGTTATTATATTATTATTATTTTTATTATTATAATAAATACTACCTAATATCACAACCAACAACATGTAAAAGCCTTTTAATTTCTCAAATACAATTAAAATATGTAAGTGAAAATAAAATATAGTATTTTTTTAGCATTGGAAAATTTTAAGCCTTTTTTGAAATTTAACCTTTAATTTTTCTTTACAATACCCCTCCCAACCACAAACCAAACTGTTCATAGTGCGGGAAAATGACATATTAGAGAGTTGTGAATTATGGTTCTATGACTAGATGACCCGGCATGAATGTTTAGTCCATTGATCGCGCCAGACCCAATATCGAATGCCACCATCGATTCTTCTGTCGATTGATTGCCGCAGATCCAATATCGAATGCTACCATTGAATCTTCATTCAAAAACTCAGAGGCATCTATTCTCATTGTGGTTGGAAATATCTATCTTCTTGTCCTCCTCTCGATGTATTCAAAACATGGTGAGTCATTCCTAGCTTTTAGTTCATCTTTAAAAGCATGAGACTACCATTCTGGTACAGATTAGGGTTTGATTTATACTATAAAAACTATCCCATTCTCGCTTCCAGACATGAATCCGCAGATAAATGCCATAGATCTTATTTGTAAATTCCATTTGGAGCCCAATCTAACACTCCAAACTATTTTTCTATGGAAACCAAATCCCAAAAACTAAAATTTCCATCACATTGTGATCCATATGGGTTAAGGCCTCCTCTCACTCATAAAATCCTTAAGTTGGTTGAATCCATTGTCAGCATCTTCCCATAAGGCTGAAAGTAGATTGGCCCCTGCCTAAGGGATAAGTTGAGGGTGAATTGCATTGATATGTTGTCAGTGGAGGTTGCCACAGTGATCCCTGAGGTGAGTCCAGCCTTTGTTGCAACGAAAGCTAAGGAAAAGCATGTGAGTATTGCCACTTTGGTTGGGATCCATTCCTCTGCATTCAGAAGTGCCTTCATGCCATTCCCAAGCTTTCCAAAGATGACATGGAATATTTTCTATGGATGATAAGTGCATGTCGATTAGATTTAAACAATTTTATTCAAAATTTACCATTGGATGATGCTCATTTTTGGTTACTTGAATATAACTCCATTCTTGATTTCAAGTCTAAGAGGTATCTAGTAATGGTTATGCTTCTAGAACCATAAGAAGATCATGATGAACAACATGAAATTGTAGTTCATAAATCTCAACTTCTTGTGGATTCATTTGAGCCACTTGCTTATGTAGAAGCTAATGTTTTACAGGGATGTTTTAACTGCAACGATTCCTTTTGCAATTAGGAGATTCAATATTACAAAGATTCACTTTTTTAGACTCTACTGTAGAAGAAAACATATAATCCATATCATTAAAACTCTCCTCTTGCAAATAATTTAAAATATTTTCCCTTAGATGAAATAGAGGAACAATCATACCAGAATCCTCCACAAATATAACTAAATACTTGAAAGCCATGTTTCCATACATTTGATCATTTCAACTTGGAAAAGGGGATTTTTTTTTAATTTATTTTTTATTTTTTATTTTTTATTTTATTATTATTATTATTATTATTATTATTATTATTATTATTTTATTTTTTTATTTTTTTTTGGAGGATGCAGAGAAATTTTAGCATACTCTTGAGATCCTTCAAATTTTCTCTTAAAATTTCCTAAAAGTTGTAAAAAAGAAAGCTAAGGGTCTTGCTGAAACCCTGAGGATGAAATTTGAAAACTGATTGAACTGCTACTTGCACATCAATAAGCTTCATCGATCCTAAGAACATGCAAGACAATTTATTTTTCAATGGATTAAAATTTGAGACCAAAATCTTGTTGAAACCATTGACAACTTCCCAACATCAATGCCAGATCCATGATTGTTGAGCATGATAAGCTTCATGTTAGAAGTAAAGCCCTTTTTCTCCTTCCCTCATACTAATTCTTATTGTGCAAAGAATAGTAACGGTGCCCATATTCCTAGTCTAAGGTCCTTTTCATGTACATTGGTAGAGGCCTTGAGAGTTTTAGCAGTTTGGGAAGTCATCCCAAGCTACCAAATGGTACACCTTGGAGAATATTCAAGATAACCTTCCCCAACCGGTAGGATAGTTGTTGGTGATCAATGACTCTTGAAAGGGGGAGGTTTGAGCTTGGAAGGATTCAAAGATTGACTGAATTTGTTAACTAAATAAATTGTGTCTATGAGAGTATTCAAGGAGATTTTAAGTATGTTTACACTGTATTCATTGTAACAGAGGTGCAGAGTTACATAGAACTAGAAGCGTAGGATCTTCAATATAGAGGTGAGTTTCAATCATGCATCATAATGAAAATTTAGTGTTGTGTTGTAGATAGGTTTATAACACAATAGCCTAATAACATACTAGTTTAGAGCACTAATTAACCTATAGCATACTGGTTTCCATTTTTCTAATTTAGGGAACAATTCCTTGTAATCAAGGAGGAAGAGGTGATAATAATACTAGGTGACAACTGGAAACTGGGAATGTATCACAGTGTATTTGTAAACATGTAATTGTAACTCCCGTGTTTAGGAGATAAACAACCACCAATGATCCCATTTGCTTTTCCACCATTTACTCCATTAATTGACTTCATTATATTTTTGACTTTATGTACTACAATATATCTGCATTTGTGGCATTCCTCTTTTGTAGTATTCCATTTATTTTTTAAATTCCACTTATATTACTTCAAGGAAAAGGAAGAATTAGTTACAGTTGATATCATCATCTTATTTTCATAAGTCTTCTAGTCTTTGTTTGTAAGAACATATAAGATTTTGGGCAAAATCTTTCCATATTTTAGCAACAAATCGATCTATTGTCAATTGATTAACACAAGCTAATGTGCATATTTTACCCATCCAAGATAATGTGGGTTGGGAGGTTGGTAACTTAAACTCCTTTTCCAATGGAAGCAAGAAAAGTTTATTTTGGTTGCTATTATCAATGACCATATATGCTAGTTTGTGCTTGATTTAACAGTTCTATGTACAAAGAGCTTCCTTGTTGTTGACAAGGTTATCTTTGGGCATTAGCATCAAGTGTGGATCAATGTAGTTGGGATTGTTGAAATCAACCTCTAAGTCTCCAACCTCTCAATAATTCCGATAAAGGAATTATTTTTCCTTTTGGAGATCTTTAGCCTAAATGTTTGACATTCCTCATTGGAATGGGCAAGATTCTTATGATAGGTGCCATATTTTGTCTTCCCACAATGGATAGAGTATATGGAAAATGTTTCTCCTTTGTTCTACCCTATATTGTTGGGCTGAGTAATTAGTAGAAACAAAATGAGGATGAAATTCCCTTCATCTAAAAGAATTGAATGGTCTTATGTAACTTAGCTTCAATCATGGAACCAATTTGCATAAAATGGTCCAAGGAGGAAATAGAAGAAACTCTAACTTATTTCTAATACTAGGGAAGAACCCACAAAATAATTTGGTGTAGAGGGTATATTTTGGGCCCTTTGAGACTCTACCTTGAGTTGGGAGAGAGATCCATATCTGGCTCTCCATTCCTATAAAGATCTGGCCTCCATGGGTCATTCTGGTCAAAGAAAATATTGAGACTTTAGTTCCAACATTTCGAGATCATACATAGGAACAATTTTATGCTGGCCATCAACATCAATCTTGCGGACATGGGCTGTTTTATATGGGAAATTAAAGCTACCTGAATATAATTTGTAGTTATGAGAACAACCTCCTTTGAATATCAATTTATTATAACTATGAACGAATAAGAGAAAAACATAGAAATGATTCTACTCACTGTGTAGTTAATGAATTATGGATTTGTAGAATTCCTCTTGTATGCCTGGATATTGGTTAGTTCTTCCAATATGACAAGACTATTTATCTTCAATAAGGATGCCTTCATCAAATGGAATGGATGTTTATGCCTTTGTCTCATATGGTTCGCAAAACAACTTGATATTATGATCAACCTTCTTTTCTTCCTCATTAGAGTCCATGTCATATGTAGGATGACTTTCAAAGCAAAAAATGTAGGATCTTGCACTGTTTTGTTCAAAATTAATAGGTAATGTTGATTGGAGATGCACATCATTATGGGTGCCAAAGTTTCTACCATATTCAAAATCACAGATAGAATTGTTGGTCTCTTGAACCTTAGAGGATTTCCCTTCATTAATGAGTGTCTTATTACTCCCATTCTCAAGGAAACTAGAACTATACTGTGTTATGCAACCAGCTCACAAAAGGATAGAAAGGATAGATCAACAACTTAAAAATAAGCCTCTTCGATGGGATAACATCCTTTACATTACACAAATGAATAATTATTGGATGATACAAATGACAAGACCTCCTTTCTATATATAGGAGTCTAAGGGGTCATAATATAATCAGAGTTGACATAACAATAATAATGTAAGGTCACAACAATAACAATAGTGGGCTTCTATGGGGCACAATAATAACAATATGAGGACTACATGGGCACAAAAATATAATAAGGGGGTTGCACTAATAACAATAATGGGTTACACTAGTAGTATAGGGACCTAACATGCCCCTCTCCTTCAAAAAGTGTTGTCCTCAATGCTTGAGTAGTTTTGGATGCTTCTGTATAAAATTCTCATCCTCCCATGCGGAATCTTCAACGGGTAAGTTCTTCCACTTGATGAGATACTCTAAAATTGATCGATTTTGTAGCTTTCGGGTTCTTATTTCCATGACTGCTTCAGGTTCTAATATGATTTTTCCTTCCTCGTCAAGTTCCGAAAATATTGTTTGAACTGGGAGCTTGTCACCTATAACCTTCTTTAAGCATGAAACATGGAAAACTGGGGGCACTCGGGAAGATGTAGGAAGCTCCAATTTGTATGCCACAGTACCAATCTTTTGCAGCACCTTATAAGGACCATAGTACTTTGGTGATAATTTATTATCCTTCTTAGCTTGCTTGAGGGACATTTGTTTGTATGGTTGTATTCGTAAAAATACCCAATCGCCTACATCAAAACTTCTTTCACTGCGATGTTGATCTACTTGTTGTTTCATTCGATTATGCACCAAAGTGGGGTTATCCTTTAAAAGTTGGAGAACTTGTTGTTGATGCTCGATGTGATCTTTCACTGCTTGAACCTTTTTCTTCTTGATATGTCCTTCTATCTTGAGAGTTTGAGGAGTGGTAATTCTTGCCAATATATTACAAGATATGGTCGGATTCATTTCTTGATGCTCAATGTGATCTTTCACTTCTTGAACCTTTTTCTCCTTGATATGTCCTTCTATCTTGAGAGTTTGAGGAGTGGTAATTCTTGCCAATGCTTTACAAGATATGGTCGGATTCATTTATTATTTCTCTATGGTTGGTTCCTGGTGTATATCCTCTTATTTTGATGTTTCTTGATCCTTTTCTTCCTCCTCTTCACAATCTATGTAAAATAATTTCTTATTAGCATGCTTATGACCTTTAGTGTATTTTCTATCACAACTGTAACAAAGCCATTTTTCTCTTTTCTCTTCCAATTGTTGTGGTGTAAACCTTTTAGGTTGTGGAAGGCTAGGAGAAAAACACTTCCATATTTATAGTTGTGAGTTGTATGATTCCTTGTTTCCATAATTTCGCTTTCAATTTTTCTTGCCAACCTGAATGCCTTCTCCAATGAATCACATTCCCAAAGACGAACCTCATGTTGAATGTTATCCTTTAAATTCCCTATGAAGACATCAATCCTTTGCTTCTCTGGAATATAATTTACCCTTATATTCAATTTTTGGAAGTCCTCGATGTGCTCCATCATTGAACCCTTTTGTTTGAGATTTATCAATTGGCTAAAAAAATTGTTGCTCTTTGTATTCTCATAATGTGGTATTATTTCCTCCATGGAAATTGACCAGGTGACAAGTGGTTTACGAGAAAAAATCCCTCTATACCATACAATTTGATTTGGTTCTAAATATAAAGATGTAATATGTACATTTTGTAGCAATTGTACATCATGTAGATCGAAATATTGCTCCATCTGTAGTATCCAATTTACCAGATCCTTACCATCAAACTTAATCATATCACTTTTTCTTGATTTTAGGAGCTCGATCTTGAATCTATTGTATATTTGAAATTTTGGATCTCCAAGGTCTAACATTTCAACTTGTGGTATCCTTCTGCATCCTCTTTCCAATGCAACTAGTCTGATTGGAATTGGATTCTCCAAGAAATAGTTATGTCCAATCTCCCAACATGAACTGATTATATAATTTTTCAGTATAGTGAAATTGTACGAAGTTCCAAGTGTCATTGTTTTGACCTTCGAACCTGAAACTACTACAAAGAAAACTATAGTTTATCCTCTGTCTGTAACTTCTTACGAAATTTCAATCTGATGCTCAGAAAGAAAGTTATGACAATTTTCCCCAGGTTATCTGTTTGAGATATAATTCAGGATCCTGCAAAAACCCTAACTTCCTTAGATCATATCTCCAAATATATAGTGAAACAATATCTAAAATTTGGACCCAAGGATAGTCGTGATTTCGGCTCAAATGGGTTTTTTTTTAGCTTCTAAAACATTGCAGAAAAAAAGTTATAGTGAAAATACCATGATGATGTGTTTGGAGCAGCGAAACCCTAGAATCCAAAGCTTTGATACCAAATGCTATGAAACCAACTCACAAAAAGATAGAAAGTATAGATCAACAAATTAAAAATAAGCCTCTTCGAGGGGGAAACCTCCTTTACATTACACAAATGAACAATTCTTGGATGATAAAAATGACAAGACCTCCTTTCTATATATATGACTCTAAGGGGTCATAATATAATCAGAGCTAACATAACAATAATATTGTAAGGGAAGAACAATAACAATAGTGGGCTTCTATGGGACACAATAATAACAATATGGGGACTACATGGGCACAAAAATGTAATAAGGAGGCTGCACTAATAACAATAAGGGGTTACACTAGCACTATAGGGACCTAGCATAGTCTAGTCCACTATCTCCATCTCCACTTAAGATTTTGTCATATTTTGGTTGAATTTCAATTTTAAATTTTGAAAAATCTTGCCATCTTTTAGCAACAGTTCGATCTATTGTCAATTGATTAGAACAATCTAATGTTCATCTTTTACCCATCCCAGATAATGTGAGTTGTGATGATTTTAGGTTGGTAACTTAAGTTCCTTTTCCGATTGAAGCAATAAAATGTTATTTTGGTTGTCATTATCAATGACCATATGCTAGTTTGTGCTTGATTTGACAGTTGTATGTACAAAGAGCTTCCTTGTTCATGGCAAGGCTATCTTTGGGCATTAGCATCAAGTGTGGATAAATTTAATTGGGATTGTTGACATCAAACTCTAAGTCTCCAACCTCTCAATAATGCTTAGAAAGGAAGAATTTTTCCTTTTGGAGCTTTTTGGCCTAACTGTTTGACATTCCTCATTGGAATGGGCAAGCTTCCTATTATAGGTGCCATATTTCTTCTTCCCACAGTGGGTAGAGGATATGGAATTGGGTTCTCCTTTTTTCTACAAAATATTGTTGGGCTGAATAATTAGTCGAAAGAAAATGAGGATGCAATTCCATTCATCTAAAAGAATTGAATGGCCTTATGTAACTTGGCTTCAATCTTAGAACTAATTTACATAAAATGCTCTGAGGAGGAAATAGAAGAAAATCTAACTTATCTCTAATACTAGGGAATGACACACAAAAGAATTTGGTGTAGAGGGTATATTTTGGGCCCTTTTAGAATCTGCCTTGAGTTGAGAGAGAAATCCATATCTCGCTCTCCATTCCTATAAAGATCTGGTCTCCTTGGGTCATTATGGTATAAGGAAATATTGAGACTTTAGTTCCAACGTTTCTGGATCAAACATAGGAACAATTTTATGCTAGCCATAAACATCATTGTTGCAAACATGGGGCTGTTTTGTATGAGAAATTAAATTTACCTGAATATAGCTTTTAGTTAGGAGAACAACCTCCTTTGAAGGTCAATTATCATAACTATGAACAATAAGAGAAAAACATGGAAATGATTCTACTCACTATGTAGTTAATCAATTATGGGTTTGCAAAAGTCCACTTGTATGCCTGGATATTGGTTAGTTCTTCCAATATGAAAAGACTATTCATCTTCAATAAGGATGCCTTCAACAAATTGAATGGACCTTTCTGCCTTTGTCTCATATGGTTCACAAAACAACTTGATAATATAATCATACTTCTTTTCTTCCTCATTAGAGTCCATGTCATATTTAGGATGACTGTCAAAGAAAAAAATATAGGATCTTGTATTGTTTTGTTCAAACTTAATAGGTAATGCTGATTGGAGATGCACATCATTATGGTTGCCAAAGTTTCTACCATATTCAAAATCACAGATAGGAGTGTTCGTCTCTTGAACCTTAGGGTATATTTAGGACTTCCCTTCATTAATGATTGTCTTATTACTCTCATTCCCAGGGAAACTAGAACTATAGTTTGGTCCATTATCTCCCTCTGCACTCAGGATTTTCTCATATGATGGTTGAATTTCAATTTTCAATTTTGCAAAATCTTACCATATTTTAGCAACAGCTCTATCTATCGTCAACTGATTAGCAAAAGCTAATGTGCATATTTTACCATCCAATATAATGTGATTTCTAATGAGTTGAGGTTGGTAAATTAAGTTCCTTTTCCAATTGAAGCAAGAAAATGTTATTTTGGTTGCCATTATCAATGACCAGATATGCTAGTTTGTGCTTGATTTGATAGTTCTATGTAAAAAGAGCTTCCTTGTTGCCGGCAAGGCTATCTTCGGGCATTAGCATCTTGTGTGGATCAATGTAGCTGGGATTATTGACATCAACCTCTAAGTCTCCAACCTCTCAATAATGCTTATAGAGGAAGTGTTTTTCCTTTTAGAGCTCTTTGGCCTAAATGTTTGACATTCCTCATTGGAATGGGCAAGCTTCCTATGATAGGTTCCATATTTCATCTTCCCACAGTGGCTAGAGGATATGGAATTGGTTTCTCCTTTGTTCTACCAAATATTGTGGGGCTGAGTAATTAGTAGAACGAAAATGAGGATGAAATTCCCTTCATCTAAAAGAATTAAATGGTCTTATGTAACTTGGCTTCAATCTTGGAACCAATTTGCATAAAATGCTCTGAGGAGGAAATAGAATAAACTCTAACTTATTTCTAATACTAGGGAAAAACCCACAAATAATTTGGTGTAGACTGTAGAGGGTATATTTTGGGCCCTTTGAGACTCTACCTTGAGTTGGGACAGAGATCCATATCTAGCTCTCCATTCCTATAAGAATCTGGTCTCCTTGGGTCATTATGGTCAAAGGAAATATTGAGACTTTAGTTCCAAAGCTTTTGGATCAAACATAGGAAAAATTCTATGCTGGCCGTTAGAATCAGTATTATGGACAAGGGGCTTTTTATATGGGAAATTAAAGCTACCTGAATATAATTTGTAGTTAGGAGAACAACCTCCTTTGAAGATCAATTATCATAACTATGAACAATAAGAGAAAAACCTGGAAATGATTCTACTCACTGTGTAGTTAATAAATTATGGGTTTGCAGAAGTCCTCTTGTATGCCTGGATATTGGTTAGTTCTTCCAATATGACAAGACTATTCATCTTCAATAAGGATGCCTTCAACAAATGGAATGGACCTTTCTGCCTTTGTCTCATATGGTTCACAAAACAACTTGATAATATGATCAACCTTATTTTCTTCCTCATTAGAGTCCATGTCATATGTAGGATGATTGTCAAAGAAAAAAATATAGGATCTTGCACTGTTCTGTTCAAACTTAATAGGTAATGCTGATTGGAGATGCACATCATTATGGGTGCCAAAGTTTCTACCATATTCAAAATCACAGATAGGAGTGTTGGTCTCTTGAACCTTAGGGGATCTTCAGGATTTCCGTTCATTAATGAGTGTCTTATTACTCTCATTCTTAGGGAAACTAGAACTATAGTCTGGTCCATTATCTCCATCTGCACTCAGGTTTTTGTCATATGTTGGTTGAATTTCAATTTTCAATTTTGCAAAATCTTTCCATCTTTTAGCAACAACTTGATCTATTGTCAACTGATTAGCACAAGCTAATGTGCATCTTTTACCCATCCAAACTAATGTGAGTTGTGATGAGTTGAGGTTGGTAACTTAAGTTCCTTTTCCGATTGAAGCAAGAAAAGGTTATTTTGGTTGCCACTATCAATGACCGTATATGCTAGTTTCTGCTTGATTTGACAGTTCTATGTACAAATAGCTTCCTTGTTGCTGACAAGGCTATCTTTGGGCATTACGTCAAGTGTGGATCAATGTAGCAGGGAATGTTGACATCAACACCTAAGTCTCCAACCTCTCAATAATGCTTAGAAAAGAAGTATTTTCCATTTTGGAGCTCTTTGGCCTAAATGTTTGACATTCCTCATTGGAATGGGAAAGTTTCCTATGATAGTTGCCATATTTATTCTTCCCACAATGGCTAGAGGAAATGGAATTAGTTTCTCCTTTGTTCTACCCAATATTGTTGGGCTGAGTAATTAATAGAAGGAAAATGAGGACGAAATTCCCTTCATCTAAAAGAATTGAACGGTCTTATGTAACTTGGCTTCAATCTTGGAACCAATTTGAATAAAATGCTCCGAGGAGGAAATAGAAGAAGCTCTAACTTATTTTTAATACTATGGAACAACCCACAAAATAATTTAGAATAGAGGGTATATTTTGGGCCCTTTGAGTCTCTACCTTGAGTTTGGAGAGAGATCCATATCTGACTCTCCATTCCTATAAAAATCTGGTCTCCTTGGGTCATTCTGGTCGAAGAAAATATTGAGACTTTAGTTCCAACGTTTTTGGATCAAAAATAGGAACAATTTTATGCTGGCCATCAACATTAATGTTGTGGACAAGGGGCTATTTTATATGTGAAATTAAAGCTACCTGAATATAATTTGTAGTTATGAGAACAACCTCCTTTGAAGATCAATTATCATAATTATGAACAATAAGAGAAAAACATGGAAATGGTTCTACTCATTGTGTAGTTAATAAATTATGGGTTTGCAAAAGTCCTCTTGTATGCCTAGATATTGGTTAGTTCTTCCAATATGACAAGACTATTCATCTTCAATAAGGAAACTACTATGAGTGTCTTATTACTATCATTCTTAGGGAAACTAAAACTATATTCTGGTCCATTAGTTCCATTTGCACTCAGGATTTTGTCATATGTTGGTTGAATTTCAATTTTCTAGTGTAGAAAAAAGGCATGGCATGATACCCCTGTCATCACGTGCTAAGTCTTCTCGGGTGATTGCAATATTGGTAGAAAGTTGTTTCCTACCCTCATGCTGATATTCCTCCTTTGCATTCAGGACCTTTTCTCACACTATCAATCATTTGGAAATCTGGATTGTTTTCAAGGGGGAATCAAATGAAGAGAAATGTAGCATATCCCTCTCCAAGTGTAGCAAGCCAGCTGAGCAAGACAAAAAACTTGTAGGAAATTGTTCTTTGTCTTCTTCAATAGGGTGGTCATTAACACTACATCAAAATGAGTACTGGCTATACTGAATCATCCCGCTATTTGCACTTTAAAATATGTCTTAGGAATAAACCTCTCTTTATCTCTACCACACTCATCATCAGCATCAAAATGCAGTGTAGGTATTATATTTTTGTTTTTCTCAAACTCAGAATGTAATTTTGAGCCACAAAATGTGTTTCCATGAATGTCGATAGCTTTATTACCCTCACTTAGCCTTCTACATGATATGTTTATATACATGTTTATGAGGGTGTCCTATTATTGTATTCTTCTTTGCTTCATTTTAAGCTAGATTTAGCTTTGGCATTTTCTAGGAGTTCCATTTGCACTCGCACATTGTACTTGTAGTACTTAGGATAGGCCCTCGACATTGGTCGAGTTAGGAGAGGCAATCAACACTCATAGCAGAGGCCTTTGCCTAGATTTGATTGTGTCCCTTCCAGTTTCAAAATATAAAACAAAGTTATTCTCAAGAAGGAAAAACATAGATGATCAGTAAGCATATTGTTTTTCTCCTCCTTTGTTGTTTGGTGTTTGTATTCTAGCCTATATTTTGCTTAATCTGGAGTACATTTATATTTGTTTTTATCAGGAAGCAATTTTCCAATTGAACAGGATTGGGGGAAAAAGGTTAGTAGCATTTTGTAGTAATAAAAATCATTAATTTCATCCCTTTAGAACATACTCTCAAGTTCACCAGCAAACTCCAGGAAAAACTCCTTGTCATGTGACTAATAACTAGTATGGATGGCAAGAAGTTGCAAATATATTCAATTTTTATACAAAACACATCCAATCAATAGGAAACAAATTCATTTGAGAATAATGACATTAGCAAAAACATTTATACTTTTCCTTAGTACAGTAAGGTATGTCTTATGGATTTGTTTTGATATGTTTTTGCATTTTTATTGAGGATGAAAAGTATTGAGTTCCTTGGAATATGAAAACAATTTAGCTCCTAAATTGGGGAAATGTAAAGAAAGAAGACAAAAAAATCCATACAAGAATGAAAGGACAGGAAAAAATGAAGCTAAGTTGACATGTTTGAAATTCGAATTCTAGGTGCTACTAAATTGCTAATCCACTATGTTGCATGGATACGTCTGGGTGCAGGTACAGTAAGGTGAAAACTTATTGAACAAGGGTTATGAGGGTATGGTAACTTTAGCTTATAAAGGTGGAGAACATCAAGGTGCAGGTGTGATGGGTATGGGTACAACTCATTGCAAGATAGAAGTTGTAACCGTACTAATAAATAACAACCATAAATTAAAGACTTCAAAGTGTTCTTACAAACAAGGTACTGAAGAGTTGCATGAGTATGGTGAGCGATTTTTGTCAAACTCAAAATAGTCTAAGACTCTACCAACCAATTTTTTTTTAAGATTGTAAATCTACATGACCTCTAAGATTCCACATTCACATGTCTGTGTTTAGAATACCTAGTGCCTCATGTCCTCAAGGCAATCCTTCTTCTCTTCTCCTTAATATTCCTCTTGTTTTGATCCCTCGAGTGACTATCCAATACAGTGAATCTTTTAATCTTCAACCTAGCCACTAACTTTTTCTCTTGGATCCATAAAAAAAATCGACAAGCTATCCATCTATAAAAAACTAACCAGCCCTTCAACCAATTGGACTCTAGTTGGTTTGTTGCGGAGGGTGGAATTTCTTGAAGCTAAAAAACCAACATCTCCATTGAGAAGTAATCGACCTCAAGTAGCTAGTCTTTGTAATGAAAACATGAGAAAATTGTATTTACATAAATCAATTGGGGATCCCCCTATGCTCCAAAAACAAATTCTGAACATTAAAAATTTACAGGAAGAATGAAATTACAACAAGCCATTTTTAAATAGAAGAAAGAAATATAACATGAAACACATAATTCTTAGGTTGATGTGGTTTGGAAAAGGAGCAACCTCCCCTTCTTACTATGGTCAAAGGGGTGGTACAGGAAAACTTGAACGAAGAATGCATTGTCAAGCCCAAGAGCTCAATCTGAGAGTATGTGGGCTCCCCCCTCTTGTGACTCCTTCATTTCCCTATAGCTAGGCACCTCCTTTCTTCATGACACTCTAGATCTAAAGGATCTCATCCTTGAGTAGACTTGGGTGGGCCCCAACTCCATGCTCTTCCTAGTGACAATGGAATCTTGTGGGATTACTCCAATGGAGCTACCAAGATGGGGCTACATCTTGAGGCTTGGGCTTTATAATTTTTCTTGTCGAACTCACACTATTGAATTCAAATCCAGCTTCAAATTTGACACAAACAATAAGGGCGAGCTTTCAGCATTGTTCTATGCATTGAAGATGACAATGAGAAGGAAGATTATATATGTTTTCATGGATTAATTGTTGGTCATCAATTGGAAGTTATGGTTGTTGCAGGTGAATAATATATCTATGCTGGCACTTATGCAACAGGTCATAAATGTCTCCTGTCAGTTTGATCATAGTAGTTTCTCTCATATCTATCATGAATTGAATGAGAGGGTAGATCATCTCTCTAAATAGGGATTTCTTATGGCTACTTCGCATTAATCTTGGTGCTAAGAGGGTAGATAGGTTGATGGTAGGCTAGATTTTTAAATATGTTGTAGGTTTGAGACTTTCTTTATAATCTGTTTAATCAGTCATTTATATAAGATTAGAACAATTATGATAGTGGAGAAGATTCTTTTCTTTTCTTTTCTTTTGTGAAGTAATGGTCCAAGGTCTGTCTAGTTTGAAGGGTTCCTAAGCCCATTTTCTGGCAGTGCCAAAGGCACCTCAAGAATGTACCTTTGAATTCATCTCAAATAAGAGGTATATTTTTCCTTAGGTAGAAAACAATTAGAAAAAAAACATAATGGTAAGTTGAAGACGACATAGATTAGTGAGCCAATTTCCTGATGGGATAATGATGATGATTGGTATTCTTATGCTATGATACCAAAACAAAAAATCATTCTCATGCACCCATGGTCTTTAGACTCAACTATGTCATTACAAGTGATTTTTAATTGTGGTTTAAGTTGTTTCACATGGTGTCTCTGAACGTAGCTTCTATATCCACAATACTTTTCTTTAACCTCATCTACATCACTAGAATCAGATTGCATACTAGAAATGAATAGTGACTCTCAGACAAATTGTTAATTAAGCACCCCATATATTTTACTCTTTTGTATACTTTTTCAACCCCCTATACTGGTAACCTTGGCATTGATAAACTCAGCAAGTTTAACTTGCAGTCTTTTCCTACATTATAACTTAGTGTTTCAGTATTTCATGTCATCTCAATAGAAACCTGAAGCCTGCCATGCTTATGAATCTAAGCATTGTAGTGTCATGGTAGACTAAATGTCTTGCCTTGCCTGCTAGACACACTTCTTCTCAACAATTCTTGATCCTATAACAACATTTCCTGTTGATATGGCACAAATTCTTCACCTCTAGGAATTAGCCTCAACTAACTGGTCAGACTTCCTAATAGAAGACTTCAAACCATCCCTTTTGCAAGTGAAACCACACTTTGGATGAGACTCTTACAAGCTCATTTGTACTTGTTGGATTTGCCAAAATCACCCCAAAAACTTACAACCAATGATTTATGCTCTTTCTCATTCTCGTTTCCTAGGTTATGGAAATGCTACCGTGCCACTTAATGAAGTCATAAATGGAGGAAAATAAATTCAATGGATCATGGCTCAAGAGAAAATAATTTGTAATATTGATACCAAAACATTGGCAATGCATTGGTTTTAGGTTTGGAAAACCCACAATTGTTGTTTGAGATTGAAGTTGATCTCTCACCAATTCATAGTGCCTTTTGCCATCAATTGATCTGTATGAAATTTACCTTAGTCATCACTAAGGCATATATATACAACATGTCATGAAAAAGGTCATTTCTTCATGTCATATTTCAATCTATGCTATTGAAGTCTAAAGGGTTTGAATTACTATCTCCCAAATGTCGCATAGGCTCCTTCCAAGTTTTCCTAAAAATTATACATCCAAATAACCAATGACCAAAAGGTTGAGTAATGGTCTCAAGACATCACACAAATATATAAATTTTGTTGAAGCACTCCATAAGCTAAATGGCATAATCAACAAGTCATGCAATCCTTGCATTATTTTGAAAGTAGTCTTCCAAGTATCATGCTACCCACAAAAATAGATGGAAAACAAAGCTACCAATATCTAGGAATAACCAAATATCAAGAAAAGCGTACTTACATTCATTAGAAGAATTTATATATGCTACATACATTAGGAAAATTAAAAATTTAATTTAAGATCGAGCAATCAGTGGTCACCCATGTTATTCTACTTCAATAAAATGTTTTTCAAAACTTTCCTTAACTTTGTCCCTGGTCATTTAGTCCAAATAATAGAGTAATTATGATTCATTGTTTCCACATGCACATGCTATCCCAAATAAATTTCTTATTTATTAAAGGCCTCCAAGTCATAGAACCTTGAATGAATAATCATTCATATCAGAGGCAACATTGTGCACCTCTTCACAATGGGAAATATTGTTCCATAAAATATAGAATAACTTAAAATCATCTTAACTGGGATAAAGGTACATGATATCATGAACAAAATAATACAATCATTTTATGGGATCTAAGAACCTTAATCGTCGAACTTTAGAGGGGAACAAGAACTACTTCCTATCAACTCCTTTTGACAAAGTGCTCCCAACCAATCTCTTTACCACAATCACCACACGTAACTTTACCAGGGAGCTTCACTTCACTTTGAAGCAGGAGATTTACATGAATCTTGTTATTACATTGCCGAGTCATATTGTGTACAAGGAAATGTCACAGTTGTACAATCTATGCTCCATAGGATGAATCTTGTTATTAGATTTTTGGTTTATGCCCTATACTGTAACTCTGTTTGCATTGTTGAAATTTTAGTCATTAGCATGATTCCTGTTACTCCTACAAGTGTTTTCCAAAATAGCTTTAGCATACCCTCAAAATTCATGGTAAACTGACAAGTGGTATAGTGGTTTGATATCTAAAATACATTAATGGCATGATAAGCATA
Source organism: Pinus tabuliformis (assembly GCA_031772625.1). Lineage (NCBI taxonomy): Eukaryota > Viridiplantae > Streptophyta > Pinopsida > Pinales > Pinaceae > Pinus > Pinus tabuliformis. Next base: position 256,132,759 of record CM062820.1, on the reverse strand, counting down.
ATATTGTAGCTTCGAGGTTATGCATGGCTAGTCATACTAATTGGTATGTCTTCCCAAAGTGTCAGTAGTAGCGTTTGCAATATAAGCTTCTCAAATTATTGGATCTCTTTTGATGCTGAGATCCATTCATCATGGAGGACACAATCTGTTCTCTCTAGGCATTTCTTCTATGGAGGAACAACTGCAAGTTATTCATCTTGCTAGTCCAGTACTTCTAAAACTGATGTCTAAGGTGGCATTTTACACATTTATTATATACATGGGTACTTCCTTGGGAGAAATTACACTTTTAGCGCACTAGGTCATGATTGGGATCTATTTTATGTGCACTGTTTCTGGAGAACCTTTGGCACAAACAACTCAATTATTCATGCCTAACTTGACTTCTAATGTTAACTACAACTCAAGTATGGCACAATAGTTGCTTCCCTAACTACTCATAGGAACGCCATTTTTATTTTCATTAGGATGTATTGCTAGAACAATGCAATAGTTCTTCCCCCAAATATATACAAGAGATGCAACCATTATTAATCAAATGTGAGGAGTAATAGTGCACTTTTTTCTTAGTATGTTGATTACACCACCCACACTAAGCCTAGAGGGAACATTATTGGGAGAAAGAGATTTGAAATAACTTAGCTTTAGCATGGTGCCATGATTTTATTAGAGGGTGCATTTCACTTCCACTCTTAAACAACATCGGTTTTTTCTCTTGGGAAGCTGGTGGAATGTTTTCCTTACACAACAACATGCATATTGATGCTTGGTCTCTAGGTTCACAGGTCCCTGCTCAAAGACTTAATTAGTGGATGATGTTGCAAAATAATCAACTTGGACAAGCATCACAAGGCAATTCCTCATCCCATAATCTTTCCATCCTTGACATATGGAGTATAAACATTTAGCCCTTGATATGTCTAGGGTCAATTGTTTTAGGTGGAGTTGTGGCTGAAACTAGACTCCATCCTAAGGAATACTGGAAAAAGAATATAAAATTAGATTTTACCCATTGTGAACTCTCTCACCTCTCAAAGACTACAACAACATGGAATTGGTCACTTTCTTAGTTCTCCTAAACAGAAGCTTGAATTCCAGTTTTGCATGTTTTTTTTTGTCTCTGTTATTTGATAATACTTTCCATGTTTTTTTATTGAATCACTGAAAACTTGTTTTTTTTTTTTTTTTTTCTATTCTGATTCTTTTATATTCCCTAATTATCAATATTCGATAATAATCACTTTATTGGACTTGAAAAGCTTTCTTTTGGTTCATTGTCTACTTTGTTGTAGATTTTGTTTTCATAAATAGGTACTTTCTAGGAGCAGCTACAAGTGGTATTGGAGAAACCTTTTTTGTCTAGTCAAAGGAACTTCCAAATACTTGGGAGGACTGATAATCCAAGAAAATAAAAGTATGGTAATGTTCATTCAATGTGATCTGGAGAAGGTCATTGATGATATACATTCTACATGGATTGTACTAATATGTCTAGAAAGATAGAAACTCAAGAAACTAGATATTAAGAACTAACATTAGAGGCAAAAAGTAATGGGGTTTGTGGATGCAAATTATTGGATATTTGTGGAAAAATGGTTGAGTGATTAATAAAGGCCATGACCAAGTTCTCTTTAGAAGAAAAATGGCATCCTGATTTTTTAATGGTTGGTCTTTATTGCCTTAGAGTTCAGTTAAAACATCAAACATATTTTCATTATGGATCATACCATGTGACAAAGACATTTTACTGCTATCAGAAATTCAGAATGGAATGAGTTGCATTTATGTCATCACTATTTCCACCTAAAGAGGGATGACGACTTTAGTGGAGGCTAGTAGACTATGATATGATGCACTTGGTGACATATTTTTCCTTTTCTACATATTCTGATACATGTTCTTCCATAGAGGAGAATCTTCTGATGTATTTCACACTTCACTAGTAAAAACTACATATTTGGAGTTGTTTCTCACCACTTTGCACCATCTCACATTACACGAGTCATTTCTACATATTTGGAGGCTTGACTCATCTTCTAGTGGGCTTTACAAAGTAATGGGGAGTTTTATATAGAGCGTCATTCATGAGATGGTGGCAGGTGACATTTAAAACTCTTCTTTGAAGGTCAAAGATACATCTTAGGAGGAGCACCCATCATCGTAGAATATTTTTGGAGGACTGTCACATGCACCAAAGAAGAGGTGCATCCCAGTACAAAAATTCTCTATGGGTTTTCAAAGAAAATAAAGGCATCGTGAAATGCCAACATACCTTATTTGAGAGAATTCCCTAGCTAGAGAGAAAACACATGGTACCTATGCATTATTTAAAGAAGGATTATAGCATAATTTGAGGAGCACTCCACCTTTTCTTGAGTTCTCTTGCTATTTTGTTAAGAGTAAACTTCTAGATGGTCATTCTTGAAGACCACCCAAGTGAGGAAGGTGACACACGCTAGCAAGGAAGTATCTAGGACATTCCCCAATCCTAAAGAAGAACCTCTATGAGCGCTCTCCTTCAAGGATGCTTATAGGCCTTATGTATATTTTAGAATTGTGTTTTGAGGAAAATGGGAATCCATAACTTTGTAGAGAATTCATGATAATTGATGAAAGAAGCCACAAAAGGAGGAGCCCTTCTCATTTGCAAGGCATGGTCAGTTGAATGGGATTTTCCCTCCAAGCTTAATTGTAGATCTCTTCATAGAAAGAAGTTAAGGGTCAAGTTTAATGTAGGGTTTCTCCATTTCTTGATTCTTTTGCATGGATGGTCAAGATTTTTTAAGTATTTCCATTGTATGTTGTTGTTGGAATATTATTTGTAGAAGGGAATTATTGCTCCAATAAGAGGATGTTAGGAATAAGGTCCAAAAAATTGAGATTTGTAAATTTCCATGGTTGGAATTTTTTCTTTTGTTTTAAATTCATTTTCCCCCAGGCCTCATAGAAAATTCCATCTTGTAATGCTAAATTGTTATTATGCAGAACTTTGGTTCCCTAGAACAATAGTAAAAACAAAATCATGTGGTAGTTCAACAATTCCTTGATTTACAAAATATGCCCCCTCAGAGTTCATCTCAACTTCAGAAATACCTAGAAGTGCAACCTCAGAATTGGACACAGGTTCAAATAGAGTCTAAACTCATGGAACCTCGGCCCATTAACAAATGAAGTAAGATTCTCAAGCACAAAATAAACACCAAGAGAGGCAACAAAAGGATCAGAATCAAGGACAATAACAATTACAACAATGAGACCACTAGGAACGAAAAATGCCATTTGTTTCTCCACTTCAATCAGAGGCACAATAGCTCAAGCCTAATGCTAATATTGAATGTTTCATGCCAAGAGACTCTTTCTGGCATTGTAATGCTACTAGTGAAATTATCCAAGTGTGCTTCTATTAAATGGATTCTTTCAAAATTGTTTGTCATGATTTCATATGGATATATGCATATGGACATATATGGACATGTCTACAATGCTAGAGAAAAAATAGTCAAAAGGAAAATATTTAACCTGTGTTTTAAAATTTTGTTAAAATGGTGGAAATCATCATGTTGTTTGTGATGTTTGGTGATTTCAGATTTCCTTATAGTTGAGATTTGTGATTAATGACCTTGCTTCCATCTAGCATCACAATTCATCACTGGAATAGTTTCACAAAAACAGGGAATTGACTCAGCATAACTTATAAAGGAAGCCAATTTTCTTATGGAAAAATTAAGGGAATAGGGAAACTTTTTTGAATGTTTAGTTAAGGTGCTTGCGGTTACATTATTTTCTTCCATGAGAACTATCTTTATATTCCATATGAGCAGGTTATATTATTTTCTTCCATGAGAACTATATTTATATTCCATATTAGCAATTTACATGTTTCAGTCCTCAAGGGACTACTGAGACTCAACAACACGACTCCAAGCCATTACAACAAAGCTCATCATGTCACTTGCAGGAATTGAACCTGGGTGGGGAGAATTACAATATTTCCTCCCAACCACCTGAGATAAACCCAATTAACTACTTGTGCTTACATTGTCTTGATATTTGTCAATTTAAAAGTATTTTGTGCCTCTTACTTGCATTGCCTATGAATGGTAAAAGAGTTTAAACTATGCTTAGTCATATGGATGTAGGGTTTAACATCATAACAATGTACAACATGAAGGTAATATTTTCAGCTCTAGTTAAATTTGACATCTCTCATTGATAATTAACATTGTAACATGCTTGTGAATGTGCATTCAAAAGAGGATTTGTTATTCTATATGTGTTTATTTAACCTTTTTCTACTTTGGAGATGTTGTTGTCTGAGTGCTATTGTTCTTTTAATCTGCAGCTATGGTATTCACACATGAAAGACCTTAGCCTTTGTGAATATGGTGATCGTTGCAATGATTTTAACATGTCCGATGTTGATCTCAAATTTGAAAACTATGAAGACATATTTGTTGGTTCCGAAGATCAGATTGTATTCTTGTTCGAGGATGTAGGAGCATATTGTTCTTCCACATAGATGAATGTTTCTTTTGCTGATTCAAGTGACCACATTGAGAGTGCCCCTAAGGTTTAATTACTTATAACCACATATTGTGTGAACCAATGACTGATAAAAGTATTATGTTGGTATTATTTCTAGTGCATGCCTATCCCCTGTAGGCTGTAATTATAGATGAAAGGGTCATTCTTGTCATCTGTAGCTATGGATCGGAAAAACATATTTTCCTTCATTGTCCAAATCTATGTAACATTATAACCTATTATAACTGTAATTAGTGAAAAGAAAATAATGACAATGATGGATGTTGTCTAACGCTTCCTTAAAGTTACATAAACTTCTCTAAAATGTTATGTATATTATATCAATTGTGTTCTAGTAGTTTTGTTGATTATATCAATATTCTAAAATTCTTTATGATACTTTCATTAGTATGAAGACAGTTGGAGGCTCAGGGTTGAATCTAGTGTTGACATCGAAGACTTGACATCCTACATATATTAATGGATCATCTAATATATTAGAGGCTTGTGTTTGATATAACTATGCATGGATCGATAGGTCATGTCATAGACACATCTTTCTTAGCCTCCTATTACGGAGCAAGCACACATGTTTTTTTCCTCCCGTTTTCTTTGCCTTGCATTTTGACCCTACTCGTACTCTTAACCCTACCTCTTTTCAAGTAGAGAATTTTTTGGATTTGTTTCACTACTCTCTCTTTATTTCCTTTTAAAGTCCTGTTTAGATCCATGTGACCCAATTTATTAAAATATTTTTTCATTGAGTGATTGGTTTTTTTGGGGTTTCCCTAATTTGAATTAATTATGATCTGTGCCAGTTTGTTAATTTCGATTCTAAATATTATGGAAACAAGACAACCGGAAACATGTAGGAAATTATTTGTATTTTTGGAGCTAAAGTTATGCATATTTGTAATAATTGGGTTGGGGATGAATGATAGAGGTAATTTGTGAAGAATTTGGATTGTGGATATCTATTCTATTGTGCATTGTTGCATTTTGTTGTTTAATACAATTTAAACAATGTTTCTTTGGATGTGATTTATTGTGGTGTCTATTAAGTAGCCCTGTCTCTTAGGCATCCCCATATAAGATTTACCATTGGAAGTTTGAGACATTTTCATTACCAACTAAAAAGTTTACAAAATAGCTTATGATCCTTGTCAACATTGGATAACTCCAAAGTTGGTATAAATCTAAGCAAGTACTTTTCACTTAGAAATGCTCTAATTATCTTATTATACTTGAAATGTGTGTGCATTTAAAAAGTTCATTAACTTTTCATTACTAGCTTCTCAATGTTAGCTATGTTTTAAATTATTAGTTTGACCCACATAGAGAGATTAATTGTTGTAAAATTATTTGCAGGTCGAACAAATGGGTTGTATAGGGATTACATTAGTCCACAAGCGGACTTATCCTTATTCATCATATCAGGATGACCAAAATGCAACGTAGATAGCGGTTGATTTCATGCTCGAATGGTATTACATGTGTTTGGTTTTAGGTCCTTACACTTTAATATAAGATTATTTTGTGGTTAGTTGTTTTTTTTTTAATTTTTTTATGTGCATAAATTTTCTATTATCATTTTTCCATATTTGTTTACAGTGCTTTGTTCCACCATTACTTTTTGTATGGTAGGTTTATTGATCTAGTAACGTCAGGGGACTGCCCATTTATAATGAGAGATAAGTTTGGTGACCATTTGCTAAGGTTCACTGAGTAACGATCTCAACAGTTAAAAGGATCCTTCGATTTCCTTATAATGAATTATTACACAAGTTAGTACATTTTCATACATGTAATTTACAAGCCAACTATCATATATTATTTATTATATGTTGTCTTTTTCTTTCCATTTGTTTTCATAAGTTATCTACATCGTGAGGTTTTTAGCATGTAGCTTAGTTGACATGACTGTGCTTAAGGTTTCTTTGAAGGTTGAATACTAAGTTACTAAGGTGTTGTTTCTATGGTGATGTTTTATTTTATTTGTTTATACAGGTCATCTGGCCACATAATGGACATGATCGCCCAACTAAAGAAAACTTGTTCAATTTTATTTATTTTATGGGGGAAAATGGCATTGACATTCCTAATGTTGAGGTATATGTCGCATAAATATTTTTTAGTCTACTTTAGTTTATATTCAAGTCTTAATCATATTTCATGCCTTATACTCTGCATTGTATCTTCTTTCGTTTTCAGGAGAGGAGCTCAATATTGATGGTAAGAAACAAGAATTGAAGAAAGAGGATAACAATAACATTGGAGCGACAAATGTAAAAAGAGAGAGAAGAAAACCAGTCTAGTGATACCTTTAGAGACAATATATTGCATAAGACACACATAGAGATTGATGGTCAAGTCTTCAGAGTTGGCGAATTCACTTGCATTTCCTTGACAACATAGTGATAATGTTTTGAAGTGATGAAACAATATTTCATGTGTAAATTGTAGTCCAACCAATATTAAGTTAGAAACTCATATTGTAATATTTGACATTTTATATAATAAAATTTATGTAGTTGAAATGATTTATATTTGCACTTGATATTATTTAGTATTGTAATTGACATATGTAACTTTGTGTTTTCATATTAGATGAAAATGCACATTGTATGGCATTTTTTTTAATTTAGTCACAAAATCATACTAGTTAATTTATGTTGATTAATAATAAACACATACAATCAGTCTAAAACTACTAAATTAGTAGTTTATATTGATTAATGTTGACCACAAATAACATGAATATATGACTAAATTAGTCGTTTATAATGATTATTAATGAAATTCAAGGAAATGAATAGAAACTACTACATGAGTCGTTTATATAATGAATATGAAACTACCAAAAAAATATAAGTGACTACTGCAAATGATAAATTTGTGATTACAAATGATGACTAAATTTTTCATATATACAACTATTAGTAGTTAATTTATAGTATCTTATAACACGACCGAAATTTACTCCTATTTCTTTGGTCATTAATTGGTTTCAAACGATGACTAAAGTTTTCGTATATATGACTATTAATAGCTAATTTACAGTATCTTATAACATGGCCAACATTTTGGTCATTTTTCTTTGGTAATTAATTGGTTTCCTCGAGTTATTATATAGTAATATGGTTTGTTGTATATTTTGTCATTAATTGCAATGATTAATGACTAAATAAATGACCAAATTTATGACTTTTTTTCTCGTACAAAAAGTCGTAATTTCTATTAAGTCAAGAGAAATTACATTCTGTAGATGCTGAGCATATGCATACTGAGGCTAGTTGCCTCTCCGGGCCTCTTTAAGAGACTGTTAATTGTTCCAAAAAAACTGAAACAGATAAACTTTCATGAAAGCATTCTTCTCCCCAAACTGTTTGTCCACGCAGGGAGTTTGGAGAGGTATATGTCAAAAATGATCATATAGTGAGAGATAAACACATTCAGGATTCCTTTGCAGTGGGGCTGTAGCTCACTGCCCAAAATATAACAGCAGAAAGTAAATAGCTATGTATGTCCGCCATGGTCGGTTACTGATCATATACAACAGTTTATATAAAAAAAGACATGAAAAAAAAACCCAGTATTTTAAGCATGTTGGGACCCCTTTCAAATATGAGCATCCCTTTGTGCCTGGTAGTCATCAAAGGGCCTGTGATAGTGTTGAAAGAAGGTTCCATCCAAATCTTCTTGAATTAACCAGTCCGCTTCTTGCCTCTGTGCTGCTTGCTTGGAAAGGTGGTCCGCCCGAGAGTTGCGCTCCCTGTATATATGGCGACAGTCAAAAAATTCAAATGCATCTGTTAGTCTGAGTGCCTCATCCAGTATGTGTCTCAAAGAGAAAGCAGAGCAAGTGGATTTTCTGGTGAGCCAATTGCAAACTATCTTTGAATCTCCAAACAGTTGAAGTTTTGTACAGCCTTTCTCAAGTGCAAAAGAAATGAGGTATTTTGCGGAGGAGAGTTCAGCATAATTGTTTGTGCCTCTTCCCAGGGGAATTTGAATCATGTAGTAGTGATTTTCTCTCAGATATAGGAGAGCTCCCCCCCCACAGCTTTCCTCTTGGGCAGAGCCATCAAAGTATGCCCAAGGGAAGGATTTGTCAATGAGTTCAGGGGTAATGGTCCGAGGGGGGGGTGGAGGAGGGTCTTCAGGTATGAGGGCAAGGTCAGCAAACATGTGGGCAATAATGACTGGCCAGTGGGGAGGTTTCTGATCAAAAATTGCACGGTTCCTAGCGGTCCAGATAGACCAGCACATGAGGAGAGGGATATTCTTGTTCTTTCCAGAGTGCTGTTCCTGCCAGTTTGTCCAGGCCTCGAAGATTGTTAAGCCATGCCATTGATGGAGGGAGGGGGAGAGTAAAAGGAGAGCAGACCATTGTTCTTTAACTACCGGACAGGTGAGGAAGAGATGTTCTGTATCTTCGTCGTTCCTTCTACATAAGTGGCACCAGAATGGTCCATAGAAGGATCTCTTCTTCAAGTTTGCCCCCGTTGGAATTTTATTGAACAGTATAGCCCACATGAGGAGTCTCGTTCTTGGTGCTGCCTTGAGGTGCCAAATTGCTTTCCACCACTGCTGTACATTGTCTGGCTGAAAGGTGTGCATTAACTGTAGGTATCCCTCCTTTGAGGAGTATGTACCATTTTTGGCTAGAGCCCAGACAATCTCGTCTTCCCCTTCTGTAATTCTGATGTGAGCTTGTGTGAGAGCCTCTGTGAATGCCTCCCATTCTTGTCTCCAGGGGATCGGAATATGGAGGTCTTGTGAAGTCTTCCAGGCCTGGTGGAGAAGGCTGGAGTTTTCTTGGTCTGCGATATGAGCAACATGAGTAGCACCATGGTCCCTTAGATGTGCTAGGAGCTGTCCTGATAATCTATGCATGTTTCCACATCCAATCCAGGGGTCAATTCCTAAGCGGACAGAGTCGCCCTGTTTTATCCTCCATGTCAGACCCTCCCGAATTAGGGGAAGAGAATTTATGACTAAGCTAAAAACGACTAAAAGTTGGTCCCATTATAAGATACTGTAAATTAGCTACTATTGGTCACCGACTGAAAAATGGTCATTTATATGCAAATTTTGGTCATTTTTTTAGTAACTAATTAGCCATTTTGTACTAGTGTTATCATGCAAAAAATTACACAAGAACACTTATCCTATAATCCTTTTAATAAACTAAGTCTTGGGCAAGGAATCTCCACCCAACCCTAGATAGTTGCAACAAGTTCTCACTTGTTACTATCACCCCTAAGCCAGATTTTAGAGTCTAAGGGGATATTACTCAGGGACTTCGCATAACTATTAGATGAACTAGGACCCTGAGATTTTTCCCTCTCCTCCCTTCATCTGAGCTGAAAATTGACCAGTGAACATATAGAATGAGGTTTCACATATATTAAGGGACTCCATAACTAAAACTAGATAAATAAACAACAGAGAGTCTCCAGAAAACTTCTAGGTATTTTTCGATGATTATTCCTCCACACGAACCCTCAAGAATTTCTAAGAAGGACAATCTCGGCACTCTTTGAGTCATGAGGACTCGAGAGGAAATTCCTCCTCACCTGAATGTTTTCGTCGAGACGCCTGCCAACCAAAGGATCTTGTCAATGTTTTTTTTTTTTTTCTCTCTTTTTTCTTTCCTTTCTTTTCTTCTACTCCCTTGCTCGAAGATAATCAAACTCCTCCCATGCTCTCTCCTTTTCCTCCTTTGTCCTTATTTCCTTGTAAGTTTTTCCCTAACATCTCATGGCCTTTGTCCTTCTCTTTCAGTCCAATTTAATTGATGACAAAGTCATCTAAGGATCAACAACTAGCCTTCAATGATTTTCAAATCAATTCAAATTTATTGCAACAAGGAAACCTTGAAAATTCCAAGCAAGTAACCTCCTCAACTCGGGAATCCGTGTCCCTTGAGTCAATTTTTTATTTTTTTTTGGTAAAAAAGTTGCATTACGTTTTGTGAGAGAAACATGGTTAGGGTTGTTACAAAATCACTTACTAGAAGCTCAACCAGATTTCAATATGTACTTATATATTCTTATAACAAGTTTATTATTTCATAGTTAAATTTCTAAAATGATATACTCATATATGATTTGATTCATAATTTCTCATGCATCTACACAAGGGAAGTTGATCGATCCAATTCAAATATGGAAATTTCAGTGTATAGAATAAGGTATCAAATCATTTTTTTATTGTGGAAAATCTATGTCATACTTGGTTAATACTTTAATAGGTTTGCTAGAAAAGCTCTAATTTCATCAGGGTTTGCTAGCATAAGCTCTAATTTCACCATCATTTAATTTTTTAAGAAAAATCAATTGTAACCTTGGTTCAAATCTGAATCTCCAACACTTTATACATTTCAAGAAAATTTATGAATTGGATTGTTGTTTCAAAGTATCAAATCACATTAAATATTGTTGTACACATATAAAGCAATTTAAATTTTCCTTGGAGGTTCACATTATTTTAATTTTAATCTGTAACCTAAAACAATAATAATAAATCATAATTTTATAATCAATAAGCCACACTCTATAATGATAAAGTTTAGTTTGACCATAAGGAAAACACACTTTGACTAAAGTTATATTTAGTGTAAAGTGAGAAAGATAAATTCATTAAGGTGATAATGGTGGTTTTCTTAAGTTGCCCTTAAGGTCTCATTACTTATTCTTAAGGAACTTTTGTACCATGTGAGAACTTGGAAGCTCACATTTTGCTGTCATTGCCAGAGACAAAGTCCATTACCATGTTCTAGAATAATTTAAATTCAATTTTATGAGGATTAAGTTAATTGACAATCAACACTTGAAATCATTTGGGACTCCACAAGGTGAACCTATGCCCAGGAGGTGTTCCACAAGGAATCCTCTCAAGACATGTTTCATTTGATCCTAGATATGGAAAAGTACCATCATAGATGAATTAATAAGATTCATAACCAAAACAACCTAGACTCCCTTGCCATAGAAGATATAGGGCATTATGAAGTGAGAACTAATTTATAATATTTGCGTTAATCTTCATATGGACACCTAGAATGAACTTTTCTTTTATGCACCTTCCTCAACTTCAATTCTATGTTATCAGATGCATGTCTACACCTACACAAGTTATATTTCATTATAAGCATATCTATATTATTGTAAGTAGGAAAAGTGATAAATGATATCATTACATGTGATTGATAAGTTGCATTTTAAAATAAAATGATAGGGAAGAACTCCTCCAAGACCACCTCTTTACAAACTAAAGAGAAATAAAAGTCATGATCACGCCATTATCATAGTCGAGTATCCTCCATTTGAGAAAGGCGTCCTTAAATAATGTTATGAACTTAAATTCATAAAAATTAATTAAAATATTAAAATATTATTTAAATAAGTAAATGATTAATTATAATCAATTAGCTAACAATTAATTAGTTAAATGAAGAGACATTAGTCCAAAGGGACATGTCTCTTTGATTACGTATGGCCAGTCAACTCCTATTAAAGGAGCACCGCCTCAGCCTTGTGATCATCATTCAATTATTATCAATCAATTAAATATATACATTCAGAAAATTCTATGTATTTCTTAGCAAACATTCTGCAATTAGAAATAAATAATTATAACAGTGGTATCAGAGCCAGAAATCATCTAGTGACACCCAAGATGTCCTGTTGGTTGTTAGGCCCTACAGGCCTCCCATTATTGGCTTGCTCTGTCGTTTTGCTGCTGCAAGTATCATTGGAACAATCAAGTTCCCGGTGCTCAGTGGCGTGGAAGAAGAGTGGTGTGGGAATTAGGCATCTATGGGTTCGACATGGAATGACTTTACTATGGTTCACTGAGCCAGTGGATTTGACTGGTTCGGTGGTGAGTGCTTAGTGGTGGGTATGAGTGTAATGACTGGTGCATGTGCCAGTGTATATTCCAGATGATCATGTCATGCTTGGTGCATGTGCTAATAGTCTTACTCTGCATCGATACACCCTATCCGTCAACAATCAAGCTGTCAATAACATGGCTGGTTTTCATTCTGAATGGTGGTTGTCAACAGACGGACCCCGTATCGATCATAACACAATGATTTTTTGGTGGGGTATAACATGATTAACAAATTTATATAATATAATTATATTATATATGTTACTTATAATTATATAATATATATATTATAATTACAAAAAAGAAAAAGAAAAATTGGGTCTTAAAAAAAAACGAAACAAAATGGAAGGCAACAACAATGACGATATGAAAAAAATTCAAGAGGATATTAGTAAGTTAAATAAACACTTGGATAACGTTGAGAAGTTAGTTAGTAAGTACGACCAGATGGCCAACGATATCTCTTATTTAAAAAAATTGATGAGCCGACGTTTTGGATAGACTGATCCACCTTCAGCTACAGAGAGCCCAAAGACTCTTGAAGGTGAGACTTCTCTAGAGCATGAGTTCCTGAGGCATGAGAAGCAGTGAATACCATAAATTCACTTCGAAGGAAGCCAATATTATACTAAATCTTCCAAAAGGAACCATCTTAAAATAAAAAATGAATTGCCTAAGTATGATGGTAAGAACTATAAGGGCGCTATCATATGGGTAAATAAGATGGATGCCATTTTTTTAGCAAACCCTCCACTCGGTGAGAAAGAAAGACTCATGACTACATTCAACTACTTAGAAGTAGAAGAATACGATTGGTTTTTATGGTGGTCGTCTAAATGTACGAGTTGCTCGTTCAATTAGAAAAACTTTAAAAACGCTCTGCTAAAAAGGTTTCATGAGAAGGAGGAAGATGAAGTCTATGAGATATTTGTTCACCTGAAACAAAAGGATCAGTGAATGAATAAAATCACAAGTGGGAAGTATTAGCAATAAGGTAGAGAGGCTTCTTAGATGAGGAGTTGCTAAATATGTATTGTTGTGGCCTTAAAGATTATATTCACGAAGAATTAAAATTTCATAAACCTAAAACCATTGAGGAAGCCAGACACGCAACCATAATTATTGAGTAGAAATATAAACTCCACATGGCACCATATTCTAGTAACTAGAGAACAAACAACTATTCCAAGGGGAAGGCAGGTAAACCCTCATCATAGAACACTAGCAAGTACATTCCACCACCATTGCGAAATGAGGGGAAACAAAAATCTAGTGTCGAAAAGAGAAAGGATAGAAAATTATGGAAGTGTAGAGACACGTGTTATGCAGGAAACAAATGTGCAACACAAAAATTATACAACTGCGAAGCCGAACGAGAAGAGGAATGTTTAGAAGAAAGCTCTAATGAAGAGGACAATGAAAATGCAAACCCTAGTCTAGAATCATAAGAAGATATGCCATGAATTTATTTAGCAGCCATCACGGGGATATCTCAACCATAGACACTGAAGCTTAAAGGTCACATCAAGAAGCAAAGCGTTATCGTTCTAGTAGACTCAGAAAGTACACACAACTTCATAGATGTCAATGTTGCAAAAAGACTGAACATTTTTGTTTACCTGGTAGCAGATTTAAAAGTTATGGTATCAGATGGAAAACGTATAGTTGGTGTAGGCAAGTGCCATAAGGTTACGTTGCAATTGAGAGAATACACAATGGAGTCCAATTTTTATACAGTTCCCCTAGGAGGAGTAGATGTCGTTTTAGGTGTACAATGGTTACGAACACTAGGCACATATCCAACAAATCACATAAAGCAGTTCACTAAATTCAAATGGGATGGAAGGAAATATAAGTTGTTCAGGTTTCAAGCACCACCAAATCAAGTCATCTCTGCTCAACAGATGAAGAAACTTATTCACAAGGGGGCACCAACATTTGTCGCACAACGTCAGCAGTTGGAGTTATTATTAGAAATTTCATCCTTGATTCAAAAATATGAGAAGGTTTTTCAAGATATATCAATGAAGTTACCTCCTGAGAGGCAAATTGAACACATTATCGAAGTCAAACCAGACTCAACACCAGTAAATGTTAAGCCATATCATTATCCCCATCACCACAAGACAGAAATAGAATGCTTAATACAAGACCTGCTGAAGCGTGAAATCATTACAAAAATTAGAAGTCCATACGCTGCACACGTAGTATTGGTCAAGAATAATGATGCATCCTTCTGATTATGTATAGATTACATAGGTTTAAACAAAATCACTATTAAACATAAGTTTCTGATTCCGTTCATTGATGAAAATCTAGATGAACTACACAGTGCATAATACTTTTCCAAATTAGATCTAAGATCAGGCTACTACCAAATATCAGTAAGGCTAGAAGACGTCGAAAAGACAACATTGAAGACTCATGAAGGGCATTATGATTTCAAGGTCACGCCATTTGGATTAACAAATGTGCCAGCCACCTTCCAAGCAACCATGAATGAACTATTTCACCCTTATCTATGAAAGTTTGTATTAGTTTTCTTCGATGATATTCTGGCCTACTGTAAGACGTGGAAAGAACATCTCAAGCGTTTGGAAGAAGTATTGTCTGTATTGGAGAAGAACTAGTTTTATGCCAAGCTATCAAAGTGTACGTTTGGGAAAAAGGAAGTTGAAAACTTAGGACATGTTATATCTAGGGAAGGAGTCCAAGTGGATCTCAACAAAATCAAGGCAATCAAAGAATGGCCCAAACCCAAGAATGTATCCAAACTAAGAGGATTTTTAGGTTTAACTGGGTATTATAGAAGATTTATAAAAAACTATGCACATCTGACAACACCCCTAACCAATTTGTTAAAGAAGAATGCTCTCCAGTGGAATGACCAAGCAGATAAGTGTTTTGAGAATTTAAAGGAAGTAATGTCAACCACACCAATACTAGCAACTCCTAACTTCTCCAAACTGTTCATAGTCGAATGTGATGCTTCTGGGTTCTGAATTGGAGTTTTATTAATGCAAGAAAACCACCCTATAGAATTTGAGAGCAGGAAACTTAATAAACGAGAAGGCTTAAAATCAAAATACCAGAAGGAGATGCTCGCCATCATACACGCTTTAATGAAGTGGCGCTAATATTTTCTTGGAAGTAAATTTTCAATCCAAACTGACCAAAACAATGTTCATTTCTTACTTCATTAAACGATATTATCAACAGAACAATAGAAATGGATGGAGAAATTGTTAGCTTTCAACATACAAATATTACACAAGAAATGAAAGGAGAACGACATAGCTAATGCACTCTCATGTAAGGATGATGACCACACAACATGTGTCGCCATGGTAACTATCCCGAATTGGTTGGACAAAATACGAGCCGAATATGCCAAGGATGAGGATTGTGACTCCATGATTAAGAATATTAGTTAGTATACCAATTCTGAGTGGAAGAATGACATCTTATGGTACAAGGGTAGAATATACCTAACACTTGCATCCAAATTTAAGGTGAGAATACTAAAAGTGTCTCATAATTCACCTATAGCCGAACATGTCAGATTCTACAGGACTTATTACAACATCCGATAGTCATTCTATGGGAACGGTATGAGCAAGGAAATTTATAAATATGTTGCAGAATGCGATATTTGTCAAAGAAACAAGAGAGAAAATGTTCCAACACCAGGATTACTACATCCACTACACATCCCCAATCAGAAGTGGGAAGAGATTTCGATGGATTTTATTGAAGGACTACCTGCATCTGACGGGAAGGATAAAATATTTTTAGTAGTCAACAAGCTCACTAAATATGCCCACTTTATGGCTATTAAAAAGATAGACACAACTAAAAAAATTGCTGATGTGTTTTATAAAAATATCTACAAACTACACGGGTTTCCTAACGTCATCATCAGCAATCGAGATGTAAGGTTTAAGGGAAAATTTTGGAAGGAATTCTGCCACCAAGTAGGGATATCCCTCAACATGAGTTTAGCGTATCACCCCCAAACATATGGGCAAACCAAAATTGTTAATAAGTGCTTGGAAACATATCTGTGTTGTTTCATTATAGATAAACAAAACAGATGGATCTAGTGGCTACACCTAGCAGAATGGTGGTATAATACCATGTACCACACGTCAGCTAAGATGACACCCTTCCAAGCCTCATATGGTTACGAGCCACCCAAGTGGAAATATTTTTCACTCCTTGATTCTAGGGTACCAGCAGTTCAAGACCACCTAGGAGAAAGTCAAAGGATCATCAATTTATTAAAAGAAAATATAACCATGGCTCGTAATGCAATGAAACAACAAGTTGACCAACACCACTCTGAAGGAGAGTTAGAGGAAGGAGAGTGGGTCTTTGTTATACTCCAACCTTACAAGAAGTTATCACTAAAACAATAGGGAAAGAATAAATTATCACCTAAATATTATGGACCGTATCAAATAATAAAAAATATAAGTAGTGTAGCTTATGGATTAAAGTTACCGGACAATTGACAAATCCATAATACCTTTCATATATCAAGTCTCAAAAGAGTATTAGGGCAAAACCAAATAGCACAAACAGAAATACCAGAGACCGATGAAGAAGGAATAATAATCCTTGAACCTGAAGGTATACTCGTGACCCGAGAAAAGGTTTTACGATCCAAGGCAATAAAGGAATACCTCATCAAATGGAAGAGGTTACTTGAGGAAGATTCATCTTGGAAATCAGAACATTTACTGCATCAACATGCAGGCTTACTTATGCTTTGAGGACAAAGCATCTTAAGGGGAAGGCAATGTTATGAACTTAAATTCATAAAAATTAATTAAAATATTAAAGTATTAAAATATTATTTAAATAGTAAATGATTAATTATGATTAATTAACTAACAATTAATTAGTTAAATGAACAAACATTAGTCCCAAGGGTCATGTCTCTTTGATTAGGCATGGCCAGTCAACTCTTTTTAAAGGAGCACCACCTCAGCCTTGTAATCATCATTCAATTGTTATCAATCAATTAAATAGATACATTCAAAAACTTCTATGTATTTCTCAGCAAACAGTTTGCAATTAGAAATAAATAATTCTAAAAAATAAACAAAAATCACTAATCCAAATGAGACTGTCTACTATTTGAATAAGAAAGACTTGATTAAAATAACATGGTATGAATTAAAGATAGGGTAGTAATAATCGTTAACTAAGATGGAGATAGTTCAATTTTTTATTTTATTATGGTGTTGATAGTGTTGGATGCCCCAACATACAGGGGTCTCCCAAATATGAAGTCCCAATTAGAACTCACAACATTTAGTGTAGGAGACCCATCTAGATATAAGGTTCGACCACCATTGTAAGATATTTTAGAGGTATGCCTTAGATGCCAGACACACATAAGAGATCATACACATAAATTTGGGGTAGAAAGTATATAATCTTTGTGGGGAATTAAGTTTAAGGTGTAAAAGGAGCTTCCACACGAGAGGGATAAGGGACAGGCCTCTAATAGAAAAATATTAGTACTACCCTAAGAGAGAAACATAAGAGAAAACAAGAGAGAATCATTGATTTACCTACAAATCAGTTCACAAGATAACAATCATCATATAAACACATAGCAACACCCATTCATAAGATTCATAGCTAAAGCAACTAACTGGTTCATTCTCTTTAGTATGCATAAAATAACATATATTACAAACATTTAAAGAATAGTCTCACAACATTTACGATACATGCATGAAAGAGTGTTGGCTCCAAGAGATTCTGATAGTTAATGAAAGGTCCAAGAACATTGTTACATTGATGAAACACTAACTCCAATAGTGGAACATGAAGCTACCACTTGCTTCTCCAAAATAATGATCTTCTCCCTTATGCACCACTAGAGAATCCATGGCCAAATCTCTAAAATTCCAAGACCTTTGTTTGAGTTATGATGACATATTTATAACAAATGATAATGACCCTTGAGCTTCCTCATAACTCTTTGACTTCTACAGCCTATGGAATTCTATGTGACTCTTCATATTCCACATGTGTCTCTTGGAATTCTTTTACATTAAACTTCTTATTCATAAAACACAAATTACATCAAAATGGTGGTTACATAAGACAAAACTTATAATAATAAAAAACTCCTCATGTAGGAGAAAAAGACAAATAAATGGCTTGAGAATGGAGTTCATGAGTGATGTATGAGTGACATGCTATGAAATCTATTGTGATAACTTTAACTTTGACTCATAGCTCTACAATGTACCACTTATTTACCTCCAATTCATATGATAATATAGATATGGAGTTTGAAATACTACTCCATAACATGGATAATTTCATGTGAATCTTAGTTGGCTCAATTGCATACTATAGAAAAACATTCTTGGTCACCTCCAAGCCTTCTTGATTTACTGCTCGTCTGATTTGTTGAATGAACTCTTGTAACTCCTTCATGGTGACATACTTACCCCTTATTTCTCCAAGTGAACTCACAGAAGGTATTCTATGTTTCTGTACCTATGACTCCAAACTACTATGCAGTTAAACATAAGCAGCTATAATTTTGGTCACCTATTCACCAACATCGGTATAACTCAAAGTATGTAGCCTTAACTATTCTCTATCCACCTTGACTTCTATCCTGTATTTCAGGACCAACCGCTCAAGAATGTTAATATATTTGATGCCCCAATCCTGCATCTAATCAACAACTATGCTTGCAACCTTTAGGACCACCAGGATCTCCTGAGATTTCCTATGAATTTGGACTAGGGGCACCACCACCTCACGCAGGAGAACCATCTTGTTGTACAATTGCTTCATGGTCTCTTCAATCGGCTTCAATTATTCAAGTATGAACATTTGTAGCCTGGTGTGCTGATGTTGGTGGAAGGAAACTTATGATTTTCTATGACAAGATGATCAACCTATTGTTTTATGGCAACCAACTCCTTTCACAATTGTGAATTCTCACTCAAAAGATGCTTTGTATTGTCTTATGTTGTTGTCACAAAAGACACATTTTCTACCATGATTTCTCAGGGATTCCTCTTGGTATTGGATGCTATTACCTTTTCTGTAGTTATGGAGACTGGATGAGAAGGATCATTAGGAAAATACCTTCATCTTTCTTGTGTAATACTCTTATTCATCTGATTGAAGGTGAAGCTAGATACATCCATGATCTTATCATCAGGTGAATGAGAAATTCCCATTTCAATGAATGTGAGATGACCACTAGTGAGAGGAGGTTTTGGCTAAGTGTGGGGTTCATCTGCAATTGGTTCAATGGAATCCTCCTTCTCCACCTCTGCTTCAATTTCACGAGCCATATTTTCTTCCTCCATCTTCTGTGTGGCTTCCTGCTCCTATTTGTTCTTCATTTCTTCTTCTCATGATTACTTATGTTGTTCTTCTTCCTCTATTCTCTTCATTTCCTCCTCTACTTTTCCCTTCTTCAGCAAGTCATCTTCCTTCTTCTTTTCCTCTTCTTCTTTGTGTAAGCGCTCCTTCTATATTTTTTTAGTTCTTCTTCTAGCTTATTCTCTACTTCTAACCTTATCTTCTCTTCCTCCCTTTGTTTCCTTTGCCACTCTGCCTCAGTTGCGACTTTGCATATTAGATAAACCTTTCACTTTCTACTGATTTTTTCCACTGTATATTTCTTTAGCCTCTTTCTAGGTGATACAATGTCAACTTGGGTAGTTACTTCATGTTGAATTTACTCCATTTATAAATTTGGTGATTGTGGAACCTGGGAGGGCCCTTCCCCATCTCCCTTCCGATTCTTCCTCAATGCATTGTACCAATTCTTGATATTTTCATCTGTAGATATGGCTAGGTATGATGCACCTTATTATAAAGTTTCCTAAAAACATTCCTAAAATCGTATCTATGAAATCCCATTGTTCCAAAATGAAGGCGCTTGAGTTTTTTAATTTCAACATCAACTATATTAAGTCTCTAATACATATAGGAAAAGTGATCCAAGGAGCCTTCTTCCTTCTCTGAAGTTGCGTAGACAATCCATTGCTCAACTGATAGGCAACCTCCTGTAAGAACACCTTATTGTTCACATACCTTGGCATGAGGTGAGGGGTTGTTTGACATCTGAAAAATCTGATGTATATTCCTTGTAATGAAGCAAACAAATTTATAATATCATAGAGTTCCTCCTTCACCTGATCTTTCATGCAAGGAGGTTCAATCTCAAATATCATGTTATACAACAATCCAAAGAAGTGCTTAGTAAATTTTGCATAAACTCCTCAAAAACTGACTTCTAATAATAATTTACAATGGAAGTAGATAGGTAACTTCTCATGAGGGGTCCATATCCACTTCATTCCTATGAACTCATAATGGCTACAAATTCCATCCAATAGATAAGTGGACATGTAAAACTCTAGAGCTTGTTTGGCTTGTAAAGTTTTTTGGATTTTTTTACGTGATGTTATAGCTCATGGGAGAGGATATCTTCCCAGTTGAAGAATTTTCATCTAGAATCATCTAGGTTGAGAAGATAAACCCAACTCTCATTAAAGTATTCAGCATTATTCCGCCCATGTAGTGTGTAGCACATCACCATGAGATATTGGTAAACCTTTCTCAAATATTTGGCTAGGTAGATTACACTTGGTCTCTAGCAGAATTTTGTAGGCTCTTGGCTCCAAAACTTGAGAATTTATTTGATATTCATATTTTCCCAAATTGCATAGAACTGAGTATTCAAATATTCCTTGGGAGTTACAAAAAAGTAACATGTTAACCATGAATTTCACATCACAACAATTTTCCTCTCCCAAAGTTTAGCCACATCATATCGAAGCTAAAAAACAAATTCCATTCATAGTCTTATTGACAATAACAACATGAATTTGAAAAATGAAACAAGGAAATCATGAGAATAAAAGAAAAAGGAAAATAATATGATGAAAACAAAAGGAAACAATGTGATGCAACTAACTAAATTGAATGTAACCTAATCTAAAGGCTAGAAGATCAATACTAAGTAAAAAGGAATTTCCAATTCAGCCATAGAAATTTCTCTCGACCGTTAAGTCAGAAGATATCATGGAGTGAAACCGAAATAACATAGTTTGTAGTAAGAAAAGTAAGCAACCAAGATATCTACACATAAACACAAAGGTATGAAGTGCAAGCAAAGTGGTGTAAGGTAAATGAAAACTCAATCTAATGATGGTGAGATGGATGAAGACAAGAGACACTAGAGCAACACCTCTTTGACTCAAATCCTTACAAAGTTTAATTAAATAAGTGAAGGTATTTGTTATGATCCATTGAACTCATTGGGTATGACTCTTCTAACCAATCTGCAATAGGGTCATAAAATAAACCAATTTGAAATATTTGCAAATACAAATTTACGATGAACATATCCATATCATGTGCAAGATAAAGATCATCCTATGAGACACATGCTGATTGGACATGATAAATACTGGTGTGTGGATCATACCTGGTGATGGGTGAAGATAGAGGGGTGACAGATCAAAATATTTGACAATCATTCAGCACACTCTTTTCTTCCAAGCTCTAAGTTAGAGATTAACATGTAGAAGGGTACTTCAGTTGAAGTTTATACATCTGATCCATGATTCTATCCTAAGGGCTAAAGGAATCAACATGAAGATATTGAACATCACTTAAGAAAGAATCCACATCCCATGAGAAAATATTGATAATGGAATTTTGTGAGAAAACTTTGATCTCACCAAATTCAAAAGTTTCATCAGGATAGGAAGAACCTAACATAAACATCAATGTAGATTGAAGTGCCTCAACTTCTCGACAAGACTCAGAAATTTCAAAATATGACTACTCAAAGTTTGAACACATGGTCAGTTCTATATCCGAACAACTTCCATCATTTGCATTAACAAAAGGGACTAAATCAGAGTTATCTAATCAAAGGATTTGTGGAATGACTAATTTCCATTAGACAAATTTACAATACTATGAAAGAAATCATCGATGAGTAGCATATCATTTTCTTGAAAATCTTCATCCGCTTGTGTTAGATTACCTGATTCACTACCAATATTTTGACACAAGGTTTGGCGAGTGGGGGTAGATATATCTGAAAGAAATTCCTCAATGATCAAATATGACTCCAATTGAAATTTATGCAAATTTAATTCCTCTTGTGAAAATAAAGATTCATCCATAAAACTTGAACAATCATTCAAAGGCATAGAAACAATATGATGGGAACAATGTTTATCCAAGGGTTTAAAATGATTAAAGTATTCAAGTTTTACAATTTGATTAACAAGACTACGAAATGAATCATTGATAGAATAGGAAGAACCATCATCTTAAGAAAGATAGGAGAGGAAAGGTAACTCCTCATCAATGGATTTATCAACATTAAGAATTCATGGATTTGACTTTTATATTTTCCAACTTGAATAGGATCAACACATGGTACAAGAAAAGGGGGAGGATAAGGGATAAAAGGATGTGTATATTCCTCCTCGGAATATTGATGTTCCTCTTAGGAAATATAATCTGGTGGATCTAATTGAAAAGAATTTCTTGAGATCCTAACCAAGAACATGAATTTCTCATCTAAATATTCCCAATCCACATTTTCATGAGAAAACTCATAAAAAAAGTGAAGAAATTGATCAATGAACTATTCTAAAGATTTATTTGATTTCATCCTAAGATGATAAATTCTATTACAAACATATTGTTATTCGTACCTGTTAAAAACTTGATGAAGTGCATTAACTGGTTGCTTAAAAGAATGGATTGAAGTAGCATGTAAAGAATAACACCATTGCTTGGCACGAACTTCCATTGTAAGGGTGAACAAGTGAGAAATAATATCTTTATGATAAACTTTGATTGAAAAACGTAATGAAAAAATTAAACCACATAATCAAGAACGATTGTTGGACCCTTTCCATAAAAATTTAAATGTGACAAGTTATGTGAAAAAATTGTTGGGATTGAAAGATCCAAAGCCTTTGAAAAAAACCTCAAGATTATGATTTGGGATGTAACCATTTAAGATAATATATTCAAATAGAATTTATAGGTTCATATTGTCATTTGACCCTCATTCTAGCTCCAAAATGTTGACGGTGATGGATGCCGCTAAATACAGGGCATCTCCTCGATGTGAAGTCCCAATTATACCTCATGTCATTTGGTGTAGGAGCCCCATCCAAATATAAGGTCTAGCCACTATTGCTAGAGATCTTAGAGGTATGCCTTCATTTCCAAAGACACATAAGAGATCATACGCATAAATTTTGGGTAGCAAGTATGTAAGATTTGTGAGCCATCAAGTGTAAGGTATAAAAGTAACTTCCACATGAGAGGGATAAGAGACATGCCTCAAATAGAAAAGTATTAGTACTATCTAAGAGGGACAGGTGAGAGAAAATGAGAAATAATCATTGATTAACCTACAAATCAATTCATAAGATAACAACGATCATATAAATGCATAACAACACCCATTCAACAAGATTCATAGTTAAAGAAACAAAATAGTTCATTCTCTTTACAATACATGCATGAAAGAGTGGTGGCTCCAAGATCTTCTGATAATTAATGAAAGGTCTAAGAACATTGTTACATTGATGAAACACTAGCTCCAATAGTGGAACATGGAGCTACCACCTGCAACTCTAAAAGAATGATATTCTCCCTTATGCACCACTATAGAAGCTAGGGCCAAATCTCTAAAATTCCAAGTCCTTTGTTTAAGTTATGAGGGAACATTTATAACAAATAATGATGACCCTTAAGGTTCCTCATGACTCTTTAACTTCTACAACCTATGGACTTATATGTGACTCTTCATATTCCACATGTGTCTCTTGGAAATTTTTTACATTGAATTCCTTATTCATAAAAGACAAATTATATCAAAATGATGGCTAAATAAGACAAAAATTATAATAAGACAAAACTCCTCATGTAGGAGAAAAAGACAAATAAATAGCTTGAGAAGGGAGTTCAATAGTGATGTATGAGTGCCATGCTTTGAACGTTACTGTGATAACTTTAACTCTGACTGGTAGCTCTACAATGTACCACATATTTATCTCCAATGTATATGATAATATGCATTTGGAGTTTTACTTTATACTACTCCACATCATGGATAACTTCATGTGAATATTAGCTAGCTCAATTTCATACTGTAGAACAACATTATTGGTCACCTTTAAGACTTCTTTATTTATTTTTCCCATGATTTGTTCAAAGAACTCTTTTAACTCCTTCATGATGACATCCTTACCCCTTATTTCTCCATGTGAACCCATAGAAGGTATTCTATGTTTCTGTACCTAGGACTCCAAACTACTATGTATTCAGACATAAGAAGCTATGGTGTTGGTTGCCTATTCACCAAGATGGGCGTAATTCTAATTATGTATCCTTAATTGTGCTCTATCCACCTCGGTTGTTATCCTATCCTTCTCGACCAACTGCTTGAGAAAGTTAAGATATTTGATGCCCCAATCTTGCATCAAATCAACAATTGTTATTGTAAACTTCAGTACCTTTAGGATCTCCTAATATTTATTCTAAATTTGGACCAGGGGCATCACTACCTCATGCAAGATAACCATCTCGCTATACAAATACTTCATGGTTTCTTCCATAAGCTTGAATTCTTCAAGTATTGACATTTGTAGCTCTATTGTGCTAATGCTAGTGGAAGAAAACCTCTAATTTTTTGTGGCAAGATGATCAACCTATTGTTTTTCGGTAGCCAACTCCTTTGGAAACTATGGATTCTCACTCAAAAGATGCTATGTATTGTCCTGTGTTTCTATCACAAAATCCACATTCGTTGCCATGACTACTCGAATATTCCTCCTGGTATTGGTTGCTATTACCATTTTTGTGGCTATGGAGGCTAGATGAATAGGATCATTGGGAAAGTACCTTTTCCTTTCTTGTATAATCCTCATCTTCAGCTAATTGAAGGTGAAGTTGGATACATCCATGACCATGTCATCAAGTGGAGGATAAATCCCCATTTCACTGAATGGGATATGACCACCAGTGAGAGGAGTTTCTATCCAAGTGTTGGGTTCATCTACAATAGGTTCAATGGCATTCTCCTCCTCCAACTTTTCTTCCATTTTATAGGCCATTTTTTCTTCCTCCATCTTCTATGTGGCTTCCTCCTCCTGTTTGTTCTTCATTTCTTCTTCCCGTGACTACTTTTGTTGTTATTCTTCCTTTATTCTCTTCCTTTCTTCCTTTTCTTTTCTCTTCTCTAACAAGTTATCTTTATTCTTCTTTTCTTCTTCTTCTTTGTGTAAGTGGTCCTCCTCTTTTTTGTGTTCTTCTTCTAGTTGCTTCTATACTTCTAACCTTCTCTTTTCTTCCTCCCTTTATTTCCTTTGCTTCTCTGCCTCAATTGCACCTTTTCACATTGGATCAACCTTGAAATTTCTACTTCTTTCTTCCACTAGATCTTACTTTAGCCTCTTTCTAGGTGATACAATGTCAACTTGGGAAGCTACTTCATGCTGAATTTCCCCCATTTCTATATATGGTACCTATGGAACCTAGGAGGTCCCTGCCTCATCTCCTTGTCTATTCTTCCTCAGTGTATTGTACCAATTATTGATCTTTTCATCTTCTGGAATAGTCATCGATACATATGGTCAAGTATATTGTATCTTATTACAATGCTTCCTGCAAACATTCCTAGAATCATATCTATGAAATCCCATTGTTCCAAAATAAAGGTGCCCGAGTTCTTAAATTTCAACATTAGTTTCCTTAAGGCTCTTAATCTCATAAATTCCAATATATAGGGGAAAATAAGGGCAAGGATCTTTCTTTCTTCTTTGAATTTGTTCAAAGAATCCATTGTTCAACTGATAGGCAACCTCATGCAAGACCACCGTGTTGGTTACAAACCTCAGCATGAGATGAGGGGTTGTCTAACATCCGAAACATCTGATGTATGTGCCCTGTGGTGAAGCAAACCAATATGAAATATCATAGAGTTCCTCCTTCACCTGATCTGTCATGCTAGGATGTTCAATCTCAAATATCATATTATACAACACTGCAAAGAAATGCTTAGCCAATTTCGCATAAACTACTCAAAAGTCGACTTATGATAGCAGTCTACAATGGAAGTAGATAGGTAACTTCTCATGAGGGGTCTAGTTCGAATTCATTCCTATTAACCCATATTGGGCACCGATTCCATCTAGTAGATAAGAATACATGTAAAACTATGGAGTTTGTTTGGCTTGTAAAGTTGTTTTGGCTTGCTATACATGACGCTGCAACTCATGGGAGAGGATATCTGCCGAGTTGAAGACTTTTCATCTAGAAACAACTAGGTTGAGCAGATAAACCCAACTGTCATCAAAGTATTATGCATTCTTCCACCCATGTATTTTGCAGCACATTGCTATGAGATGTTGGTAAACCTTTCTCAAATATTTAGTTATTTATACTGCACTTGGTCTTTGGTAGAATTTTGTAGGCTCTTGGCTCCACAACTTGAGAATTTATTTGGTATTAAGATTTTCCCAAATCACATAGAACTAAGTATTCAAATATTCCTTGGGAGTTACCATCTTTTAATAAGAATATATGCCATGTAGAAGGTAGGTGGTGATCTCATTCCCGCTCTCACTACTAAGAACTAGGTTCTTGCTATCCATATGTAACAAGATCCACTCAATAGCTTCTCCAAAAGGCATCACTAGGAATTTTCATGCCACTATATTTGTTCTAGACCTCTTGGTATTTATATACACTTCCATGCCTTCCAAGTTTTCTGGGAATTACTTCTGCATGAAAGCATCTTTGATATCCTGCCATGAGATTTTAAAGTATTTCTCAATGATGCACTGTGTGTCTAATAGAATAGGAACAATTGGCTTTATGTATTCCAATGCCTTATCAATACCTGCTTCTAACGATTCCTTTGTAGTAGTTGGTTGAGTGGTAGGAGGCATTATCTTGGCAGATCATGAGAGACAAATGTGTTCTGTATCCGTAGCACCTGCAAGTGGAAATTAACTCATGGTGAACAAAAATTAGTTTCAAGGAATCCCCTATCTATTACATGCAAAATATTCAAAAGACAATGATTAAGTACAGAACTACGCAAGCTAGGAGCACAAGCCTATAAGGAGTGACATAGGGAAGCTTTACTAGCCACTGGAAGTGTGCACTACGCCAAGGAAAGGGAGAGGGCACAAGTCGAGATCACAATGGGCATATAAGGCTTAATTGAGGCTTAAAATTGTTCCATGACCTCTTGTGGAGAGAGAGATACTTCTTTGACACAGGTCACAATCACAGTGACAAAGGAGGAGCACATTGTTGCTTGGAAGTGCGAAGTGCATCAGAGAGGCCTAGGGATGGCACAGGGCACAAGTTTAGTGGAAAGAGGTACCACAATGGTGCTTAGAAATGTGACATACACTCTGGAAGGGAGACTTTCTTATTGGGCACAGTTTTGAATCACAGAGGGTCTCTATTTTCCAAAAGTGCGCTTTGGCCAAAAGCAGTCTTAAACAACTAAGTAAAGGGTAGAAACAAGTTATGAACATAGTAACAATGAGATAGAATGGATGCAAGTGTTTATATATTTTGTCGCAATCATGACTGGAATGTGAAAGGTCATGGAATGAGAAGAGTCAATAGAAATTCCACTTGTGACAGCAAAATGACACTTGTAGGAGGAAGTACAGATGAAAACGACACTTTAAATGTGAAGACAAACTGAAACGTCACTAAGGAAAACAAAAGCACCACTAAAAATGACAAAAGAAAACAAAATGACAATTTGAAAAACTTATCGAGAATCCACGCACTTGTGACTAAGATTGAAGAAGAACTCCTTATGGTGAGAATATGTGCTCAACCCTTAGTGAGCAATGTGTGAGAATGAATGATGAAGTATGTTGCTTATAAAGAAAATGACATGAAAAGAAAGATAATACATGATCACCACTTCTTGACTAATGAGTGATTTAGTTACATTAAGTGAAGAGGGCCCCAATTTTCTAGGAATGGACTCAACATGAAAAGAATGAAGGGCACATGTGTGAGAGACAATAGGGTGCACCTTTTGAAGGCAAGGAGGGTGTAATTTTTAAGACCAAGGAGGGCACAATCTTTGTTGACAAGGATTCCGCTCTATTTTTTGGCAAGAAGTGTTCTTAACTAAGAGAAGAAAGTGTGCTCCATTGAGAGATAGAAGTGCACTTAGGATTAAGAGTGCATAGTTTCCTATGATAGTGCTTGTGTGGCCACTAAGTTTAGAAAGTGCACCTTTTTTAGGAGAAAAAGTTGTGCTTTCTTGCTTTTGTGTAGTATGCATGTTAAGGGAAGAAAGCTAACACTAAGTCAAAGAAAATCTAGTGCTTTTCCTATCTTTAGAAGGATGACACAAGAAATTTAAAGGTAAGAAGACAACATATAGGAAAATTTTACCTAGGAGCAAAGGCAACACTTAGGAATGATGAAAGGATGGTCGACACTTAGGAAAACATGAAAAAACAAAATAGCTTGAAACGACAGTTCATGTAGGCTCCAAAATTGACTAATTCAAAACTTTACGAGGAATTAGTGATAGTGACAATGAAATTTGATAGTTATAAATAGTTATGAACCTTATATGGTTATATTTATATGTATATATTTTTTTTTCATTTCAAAAGTTATTCAAATATTAATTTTTAAATTATCGATTATATGTGACAAAACGAAACAGAATTTTTCATTTTATGAAGATAAAATAGATAAAAATGCACATTAGTTGACTGGCCCTATAATTGGTCGAGGACCCTAGAGATTTTGACCACATTTTTCTTTCCAATTTTCATTTGTATAATTATTTAGAATTTAATTATCTTGAAAATCAATTTTTAAAGGAAAATTGAAGTGTATGTGTGATATTTCACCTTCCCATTTCATCCTTTATAAAATAAGGGAGGAGGACTAATGAATGGGGAAAATAGAAAGCATGTACAACTGTTCTTCAATTTCTACTTCATGAAAATTTACATTTTCTTATCCTTTTTATATCAAAAAATATTTTAAAAAATCTCCCTAAAAGGGATGTGGATATTCAATGAAATCAAGAACATTAGGTGAATCATGGTGTTGAGAATCAATATCATATGTGGAGTATGGTATCACAAAATCATAGAACCATGATTATGAATTTTCAATCCAAGATCCACATCATCAGGGCTTCAAGTCAACACCAAGTAACTACTACATTTCAATGATTTATATGAGGAAGTTTAATGATAAGACAAGCATAGATAAGCAAGAGCTCTTTACTCTAAAACAACATATTGTTTCTAGAGAGCCATATGGACCACATAGTTTTGCATGGAAGGGCTCAATATGGCCAACAAACTTGTATGATGGAAATTGAAGAAAAAGGGTTCAAGGCCACAATAATGTTTCTTTTCTTGCAAGTATTTTCCATATCTAGTGTTTACTTTAGTTGGTAGCCTTTATTTACTCTTAGTGGCATTTCTTCTTACTTTATTCACTTCATCTCAATTTTAAATAGGGACAAATTGGATGGATTGCAGGTACAACCAAATAGGTACCTATTAGATCTATCTTCGTCGAGTGAGGGAAGTTTAAGTAGAGTGGCTGAAGGTCAAAGATCTAGTATGGCTAATATACAAATATCAACTAGAGGTGAGAATATCAAAATAAAATTCCATAGACTCATGGATTTTTTATTGCTTTAGGGGGTCATGTTCTTATGATGCTAAGAGCATAGATGACATTGAGGTGGCCATGGGGTGCCAAAATCTAGTGAAAATATGGGTACCCAAGAACCTTCCTCAAGTAAAGACAAAATTTTGTCTCAACGAGAGGATATATCACATTGCTCCATTATCGCTACATGGTTTGGGGCTATTTTCCATGAACACCATAAAGGTTCCTTATGGTGGATGAACCGAATTGATGGAGTATGTCGAGCCTTGTTACAATTACAAAGATTGGTTGCAATTGGTATGATATATGCAAGGTATGCAAAGATATAGATTAGCTGCAAATTATATGCAACTATGAGAAAATGATAAAAACAAAGGAGAATTTATCTATATTGATGAAAGGCCAAAATCATATGGGAATATTGTAGGGTTTATAAATAGTACATAACCCAAGACAACAAGTAAGCAACCCAATTTCATATTTGAGGGGTGTGAATAAAACCATGTATTTGTATGTGCAATAAGATCAATAGCTAAAGGAGAAGAGTTTTTGATCAATTACAACTTGAATCAAATAGATGTAAAAGTTTCCATTATGGGGGTAGTACATAACCTCTCATTAATGATAACTATATGCTATGTTTATCATTCAGAAATCAATAATGTTTAATTTCATATATATGATTGCACTTAGAAATGAAAATTTGATCAAAAATATGTGTAGTTTACTATGATTCTCATCCTCACATTGACCATTACCCTTCTGCTAACTATGGCCCTCTTGTTGAGTGTGATTCTTCAATCGAGTATGTTCCTCAAAATGAACACAAATGTTGGAATGATTAATACCCTCAGAATTGACTCGGGTGCCACAACCAAGCTAAAATACATGGCCATGTCATTAAGGGTGATCAAAGGTTAAGTTAAGGAGTTAAAGGAAAATTAGGGGATCCTTTATCCGTCTCCCACTCCATGTCACCCTTCTTCCTAGCTTAGCTTTGAGCAATATTCTTTTCTCTGTTTGAAGTGAAAACAATTTTATCCTTGTGATCTTGTAGAAAAATAGATCCATGTGAAATAAGCTTAATTTACTATCTCCATTCCTCTTTCCAAGGCCTTTAAAGGTTAATGTCATCCATTGATTTCCAATATAAATACCTATTGATCACTCATTAAGCCTTAACCAAAAAGGGACATGAGTTGATTACTCCAATTATCAATATGAATAAAATCCTACATCAATAAGAAGTAGCATGGTAAGCTTAGAAATTAAGTATTAAAATGCTTTCTTCATTTTTTCCCTTTTCACTCAAATATTCTTAATTGTGTCGAAGAGTTGTTTCTCATAATGGTCCAAAATAAACCCCCAATAAAAATGGCTAGATGTTCTTCAATGTAGATACTTAGGACAAACCATGCTTATGTTCCAAATGTTTTCTTCCCTAGCGTAATCTAAAATTTATTTTCTTGTGGGTGAACAATATAACCTTAAAAGTTGAATTATGGTTATTATTGAGAGTCTTAATACTCAACTTTCTGGTTGTTCTTATTTGTTTTATCGAAACAAAAGGCCCATAACTTCCTTTTTCTAGAGATAATTAGCTACACCTACCAAAGGTTGACTCAAATTTGTGCTATTTTTTCTTGTCTCATAGTCCCATTTAGGCAAGTCCTTTTCCATAAAAAGCTAGGTTTTAAAATGCCATAATTACTCACATGCATGATATATGACTAGTACTTTATTTCTTATGTTTGTATGTGTTTACATGTCCATCAATTAAATATTTATGTTGATACCTATTCTTTAACATTTTTTAAAAATATTTAACGGCTTTAATATATTATTATGCAGTAAGTTGATTCGTGCGGAGATATTATGTTGTAATATTTAACGATTTCGATTTACATTTAATGTGATTTTTTTATTATTCGTTTATATAATTGAAATAATAACTTTTCTTTTGTTGAAATATGTAGTCTAAGCCCCATGTCGATGATGATGTTCTCGATGAGGAAGACTTGTGGTCATCCCCCAAAATTGACGTCAAATATGAAAGCATGTGAAGAAAAGAACAAGCAAATTGTGGATTTGATTCGCAATAGGGATCAAAGTCTTGTGATTAAGGTTAGGATCAATGAATTGAGCGAATATATTAAGACGTACAAGGTAATAACCATATTTTAAAGTGATTTTTTATGTCATAAGTTCAATTATGAAAGTTGTTTTTTAAATTTTACATTATCTAATCGAAAAAGAATTTTCTTTCTTATGTAAGGTTATGTAGAGACACTTTGTTTTCAGTCAGTTGATGCTCGACTTAGTGTTGGTACTAATGGAATTTTTAATACATGACATGAGAATATAGCCAACACTAACACCTTGCATATATCTGCGAGGAAATTATTCGATTCTCTGCCCTCTACTAGTCATAATCCTAGAAGTGACACTAGGTCCACACCATTGGTTGTGACCTAAGAGCACATGCCCGTTATAGACATATTTGGGCACTGCAACCCCAATCACATATGTCCATAAACTAAGGGCTTCTAAACCCCTAAAAGTGTTGTTTCATACCCTAAAGGAACAAGGTCAGCTGATTACATCATTTCCCAGAAGTTCTCCCTGAAAAATTGCTCAGAACTGGTCAAAACTGGACCATGCAGACTACTCCATGCTAAGGGTGCAATGCATCTCACCTGTTACACATGGGGGGTGTGATGCATACTGAAAAGCCCTTTTTTAGAGTGCGATGAGCGAGAACAGATAAATGGTAGGGGTAGCTTGCTAGGTGGAAAATCAAAGAATCTTCTAGAAGTTGCTCATATGACACTTTCCTCTCTGAATTCGCCCAGGGATGAGTAAGAGATTATGAAATCTCCAAGTGGAACCAAGAACTATCAATGAAATGACAATAATCAAAATCCCAGAAGCTGACTCACTCTCCTGCAAACATTTATATATGGATTCCTCATCGTAGAGATCCAAAGGCTAGAATTTTGTAATTTTTAAGGAAGTGCTATTGATTTCTCTTTGAGACATTGTATTGTTGGGTGATCTTGCTTTGTATGAGGTGAAGAGGGCTTTCATGCTAGGAGGATGATGCTGGATCAGACAGCTTGGTTGTAATCCTCTCTTCTACTACTTCTATCAATAAAGATATTTGAGTTTTCCTCCATATACTTGTGTATCTCTGAATCTTGTATTTACATATGCATTTATATGGTTAATGTACATCTGATCCTATATTGTTTATGGTTATAGATCTCTATGCTTTGATGGTATTTTGCTGCTTTGCCTCTACAGGTGTTATTTGAAGCGGGACAAGTGAGAAAGGATTGGTGAAAGCTCTATCAAAGGAGAGAGGAAACAAGCAAGGAGACTAGCGAAAGACTGAGGTTGGAACTATGGGACTCGCTGCTCATATGACACTTGCCTCTCTGAATTTGCCCAGGGATGAGTAAGAGATCATGAAATCTCCAAGTGGAAAAAACAACTATCAGTGAAATGACACTAATCAAAATCCCAGAAGCTGACTCACTCTCTTGCAAACATCTATACATGGATCCCTCATCCTAGAGATCCAGAGGCTGGAATTTTGTAATATGTAAGGAAGTGTTGTTGGTTTCTCTTTGAGACATTGTATTGTTGGGTGATCTTGCTTTGTATGAGGTGAAGAGGGCTTTCATGCTGGGAGGATGATGCTAGATTAGAAAACTTGGTGTTCTTTGAAGCGGGATAAGTGAGAAAGGAGTGGCAAAAGCTCTATCAAGGGAGAGAGGAAACAAGCAAGGAGACTAGCGAAAGACTGAGGTTAGTACTCTCTGCTTCTCTCTCATCTATCTCTCATAAAGGAAAACAAAAGTAACTTTAATTTGTTTGTTTCTAAGATAGCTACCCATCTTAGTGGGACTAGCAGCTCTAAATGGACAAGAGTTTTCTCGATAACAAAATGGCGACTCCACTAGGGAGCGAATATTTTGTTTGTTTTGTTACTATTCTTTTCTTTATAAACTATATATGGAGCCTGAAGTTAAGCCAGCTAACCTTCAAACTGCTTTTGCTATGATACTACAAAGTAGATCAACGCTGCTTCAGTCAATCTCTAGGTTAGTTTATGAACTAAACATCTGACTTGCAAACATCCTAAGTGCCCTGGTGGTAGCTCAAATAACCTCATTATATCAGCCCCTATACTTTTTGTTTATTGTCTATCATTAGCTCGGCCTAATTCCCTAAACTTAGCTGCAAACTGTGAGTGAGAACTAAGCTCAATCTCGTCCCTAGACCATCTCGCTATCTCTCATTGGAAATCTAGATGCATTGCACCTCCCGTGTGTTGCAGGTGAGATGCATCCCTATTTCCCTATGTTACAGGTGCGATGATTGAGTAAGACTGTTTCTACCTCCAGATTTTGGTTTTTCCTTCATT
The DNA here is from genome assembly GCA_031772625.1 of Pinus tabuliformis. Classification (NCBI taxonomy): domain Eukaryota; kingdom Viridiplantae; phylum Streptophyta; class Pinopsida; order Pinales; family Pinaceae; genus Pinus; species Pinus tabuliformis. The sequence goes on along the minus strand of CM062820.1, from coordinate 256,098,180 downwards.
GTCTTCAGCTTTATTCAGTAGTTTTGCTATCTATGATCAATATATCACTGTTGAAACCTCCTTCCTTTGCATTATTCAACCTTCATTGATAAAGAATTGTGAATGTTTTTTATGTATTTTTCACCATTTATAGTTCTCCTTTGCAAATAGTAGCTTAATCGAATTTTCGTCTTTTCATTTGAAAGTGTCGCAAGTGTCGTTTTCAGTCAAGAAAAACAGTGTCGTAAATTCTTCCTCTTTTAGATAGTCGATTACACTTTTGCCATTGTATTTGATTTGAATTAATAGTATTTCAAGTTTCGAAAGCAGTTTTAAATTCGAAATCGCAAAGCGTCATCTCAGTCTTCCTTTTGTTTTTTGAAGAAAAAATTTGTTAGTATTGTCACTTTGAAAGAAGATAGTTTAGATCTGTACTTAGTTTTATTTTTGTCATTCTCACATTAAGGAAACTAAAAAACAAATACATGCATGTGCATTTGCATTTAGACCGGATGCAGTAATTGATTTAGGAAAAGTGCATCTAGTGTGTGCTCTCTTCTCTATGTTGAAAGAATTTCATTTCTCTTTCCTTAGTAGCTAGGATTTTCATTGCTAAAAGAAAGTAAACAATTGTTTATCATCTTAGATTGCACATTTAGGAATTGTATATCTACATCACATGGTGAACCTTAAAGGCAAACTTCTTAAGAAAGATCAACTATAAAATAAACCTCAATGAACCTAAAAACGCTTTGGAACCTAACGCACAAAATTTAGAAGTCTAGGCTAGAGACATATTCTAGCGTCGTAAAGCTTGGTAACTATCATTTTCATCATAGGTTGGGTGATTCCTCCTCTTTGATACAACAAGTGCCAGTATGGACTTGTGCTCCCACGTACCGTTGAGTATATATTGGGAGACCACAATAGACTATATCCTTTATCCTTAGGAAGCTGTGTCTGCCACCCTATTGATCGTAATGCACTGAACACAACATTCGGGAAGATTGAATTCCATACCATCAAAAGTATTCTGTAGTTTTGCGATTGGTTTGGTAATCCCTCCGTCTAGATTTCTGGAGTAGTCACCTTTGTTCCTTTTCAGACTCCTTAAAAGAAAAGGTCCATCTGATCACTTTTCACTTTAGGCTCATTAAAAATCGAAGGCGGCTAGAGTCATCTTTAGATTTTTCTCGACTCTTAAAAATTGAAAAAGAAAGTTGTGTCAAAGCGTCATAAAATTTATTTTAATCAGAATAATGTCATTATTCCCTTGTTGGTCTTAGGATGAGAAAATGAAGTCTACCAACCAAAGATTTCCCCTTGGGGGAAATCCTAGTCCTTTCTCCTCTTGGGGAGATGTTGGTGCTCCGCACATGGCTACATTGTCCCTTCCAAGACTCACAATTGGCCTGCTAGTATGGCTTTTCTCGACCTCTGTCGTTCAAAACACTGTAATTCCTCAGCAATCAAATCAGCAACCAGATGATGCTAAAGTCGCTCCACCACCTTCTACTTCGTTTGTTTCTCCCTCTCCTTCTTCCTCTTTGCTTGTTGAAGCTAGTAACACTAAAAATCAACTGAGAAGAAGAAGAAAGGGAACGTTGCGAAAGGGGGCAACCATGCATCGTCTAGTGAAAGTCCACACACTGCACCATCCAAACCTAAATCTCCATGTGTCATTTTCAAAGGATACCACTATCATCGAGATTGTCCCTTCATTCCATGGATCTTAAGGGACCAATCTCCCCGTTTGCACAATCCGGTGTCTTCAACCTCTGACGATCATGTTGAGAGCACACCATCAATTAGTGAAAATGAAGTCAATGGAAAGAAAGGAAGATCTAAATTTCCTTGTAGACTGTGTGAAGGCGATCATGCCCTCCACCGTTGTCCTTTCCTGGACTAAGTGAAAAGAGTCTTGGATAACCATCCTGCTTCACAGCAGCGACTTCCTCCTGGATACAAGAAACTCTTGCCGAGTCCATCGCTAGTTGAAAATCTGACTAACACACCTTTGTTGTTGATCTAAGCACCTATCCTTGAAGATAAACCCTCTGATTCCACATCGGACCAAAGTCAACAAGTCGAGACGGCAGTCAACCCAGTCTTGTCTTCAGAAGGTCCACCTTCAGATGATATAGTCACCAAAGAGAATGAGAACGACACCGTTCAAATTCTTTTTGTTAACACAGAATCCGATGAACATGGGGGAAATCTACCCATTCCTTTACCGCAGGAAGGAAGTTCGTCAAAGATTTATCCGGCCATTTATTTGGTCCCTCCTCCAAGCAATCTAGTCGTTTCCTTCGATTGGAATCTACTAGGGAGACCCCGCCTACCATCTAATGTACCATTCTGAGTCATAGTACAAGCTTACAGAATGATCATTGTTGGTACTATCATAGATGAAGGGGCTTCTGTGAGTATCCTTTCCTCAACTGCTTGGAAAGTGCTTGGTTCACCATCGCTTCTGCCTAAGATTTGAAATCTGTCAGGATTCAACAAAGGAACCAGTCAACTGTTAGGGATCCTTCGAAATTTTCTTATAACTTTGAGAAAGAAAACCATTCATCTAAACATGATGGTAGTCCAAGGGCCTCTAGATTACAATCTACTCCTTGGGCATGACTACATTTACAGCATGGGGGCTATTGTTTCCTCACTCATTCGAGTGATGTGTTTTCCGTATGAAGGCAGAGTGGCCTAACTAGTTGACCAGCTTTCATTCCCTGGTTCAAAAATAGCCACTTGTCAAATGCCATCCCTAACTGGTCTTTTTTCACAAGGAATGTCTCATCAATCTGTAGTCCATCCACCTGATCAGCGCAAGTGATTCGATGATTGTGACTAAACCCAGGGGGCATGCGCCCTGGTCTGCTTTGGTAGGAAAACCCCAGATATAAGGTAGGTTTCCGCGTAGGATATATGACTAGTCTGACACTCCTATCCATTTAGGAAAATGGATCAGTCTGGAAATATCATTTCCTCGTCGAAGGTTATGTGATTGGAACTGACAACATTCACCTTTGTCCATTTTGATGGACAAAGCCAAGGAAGTGTTTTGTCTGCAAATGTAGATGAAACAATCTTGCTAATGTAAGAACTTCTATATGGTAACCTGGAAACTCTATTTTTCTTATACCTAGGGGCATGCAAACCTTTTTGCATGCAAGTGAAAAACGACCTTTTATTTTCTTATTTTGTAGGCTCTCAACCCTTTAACCTCGTAGCTGGTCATTCTTAGCTTGTATACAAAAGGCTCCGGAGTAGAGTTTCGCATGGGGCAAGCTCCCTAAAAAATGAACCTACCAATGAGAGACATCCTTATTATATGACTGGCATGAGCAGTTTTACGCGAAGTTCAAGCTCATTAAAAAAAAAACCTAGCAATGAGAACATGTTCCACCAGAGTTCAAGCACATTAAAAAATGAATCTACCTTCGGTAAATAACCATTGCGATCGCATAACTATCAGCTTTTGAACCTTGCTCGTGTTCTTACCATCACCTCCACTATTTTTTAGCCGATCATATGCCTCCATTTGATTGTTTACCCTTTTGACGAACAACTGCAACGAGTGATTCTATTAGCCACATTCTTTACACTGCCGTGATTGAAAAGTTACAAACCTTACTTGGAACCAGTTGCTATCCAAAAACATCACTCGTTCCTCAAAAACGAGTCTCCTTTAAGCTCTTTTCATCTAACTCGTAAAATATGAAAAGATTGCCAAGCAATTGGCCTCTCCAACTTGTTAAAGTCATTGGAAGTGCCATCCCTCCTCTATATTTTAATCTTTTTGGACCTAAGGAATCATTACACAAAAAGATCAAGTGTTTGTCTTGTTCGACTCGTTAAAACTATTGAAAAGTCATCCCTTTCGTATTATTTTATACTTTTTTGGACTTAAGGGATTATATTATGAAAAAAGGACTACTGGAGTTTCCTTTCCATCTTTTTTTAGACTCTCTAAAATTGAAAAGGACCGAGTTATCTTTGTCATTAAACTCGTTAAAATAATAGCGACAAACTTGTCCATGCAGACAAGAGCAAGTTTCACTATCGCTAGGCTCGTTAAAACATAGCAACAGGTTTGCCTAAAGGGAAAATTATAGAACAAGCATATGTTATCCTCCTCAAGCTTGACAAAAATAAAGAGGTACTGGTCAACAATGGCTGGGGAAAAAGGGAAGAAAACTTGAATAACTTCATTGGTAGCAGGTCGCTCTTGAACATGACACTTTCACTTCATCACCATGATTGAGTCAAGATGGGTTATTCCGTTCACCGATCATATCACCATTGGTCCTCTGTACCATCCATTTTGGGGTTAATGCTACCAATCCATTCCAATGTCACCGATATGTTCAAGAGAAGTCGCTCGGAGAATTCACCAACCAAACTAACGCCTCATCAACTGCAATACCTTCACTCTCCATTTTTCATGACGCCACCCTGAACCTTGTATCATCAGATCATTTTCACCTCCACAAAATCATTTTCTCCGTTCCGTGTCGCAGATGTGGGATTCATTAAGGCCCTCCTACGATGGGTCACTTCTTGTCGACATCAGCTCTATCCAAGAAGTTGACTTAGGAACAACCCTTTCAACACTTTGAAGCTTGCATGCCTCAATGGCAAGTTTCTCACTTCCGGCAACATGTTTACATCAATGGCCTTCTATCGAAAGATTTTGCATGGTGTTTGACATTGACTCATGTATTCACACCACGTTAATTGTACTGCAGTACCTTGAGGGTCATCATAATTATCAGTGATTCCTATCGCGCCTGTTAACAACTTACATCAATGGCTGGTAATCAGGCGATGTCTTTCCGTCTTCGACATCAGAACATCTTTTCACATGGATCGACTTGTACTTCGGGCAAAGATTGAACGAGTTTGAAGACCCCAAATCTAGTTTCATCCATCCGGGCTGCGATATATTCAGGAAAATAAAGACATCAAATGTACATCATTGCTGCACAGATAATCATCCAAGCTAAGGGATGATGGCTCTACCAGAATCATCAGTCTGCCACATAGACGATTATCTGTCCTATGTACATGAAAATGAATTTATAAAGTTGAGCATGGGAATGCCCACCTCAGCTAGATCATGAAAATATTATGAAGATAATGTATTGTATTGTATCTTATTACAGGTCACCTTCCAGTTCGAAAAACCTCGGATCCTCATGATAAAGAATTTCACCCGACATCAGAAGATTTACGACCTCATGCTTTAGGGGGAAACTGTTATAGACATATTTGGGCACTGCAACCCCAATCACATATGTCCATAAACCAAGGGCTTCTAAACCCCTAAAAGTGTTGTTTCATACCCTAAAGGAACAAGGTCAGCTGATTACATCATTTCCCAAAAGTTCTCCCTGAAAAACTGCTCAGAACTGGTCAAAACTGGACCATACAGACCGCTCCATGCTAAGGGTGCAATGCATCTCACCTATTACACACAAGGGGTGCGATGCATACTGAAAAGCCATCTGTAGGGTGTGATGAGCGAGAGCAGACAAATGGCAGGGGCAGTTTGCTAGGTGGAATCTCAAAGAATCTTATAGAAGCTACTCATATGACACTTGCCTCTCTGAATTCGCCCAGGGATGAGTAAGAGATCATGAAATCTCCAAGTGGAACCAATAACTATCAGTGAAATGACACTAATCAAAATCCCAGAAGCTGACTCACTCTCCTGCAAACATCGATATATGGATCCCTCATCCTAGAGATCCAAAGGCTGGAATTTTGTAATCTGTAAGGAAGTTCTGTTGGTTTCTCTTTGAGACATTGTATTGTTGGGTGATCTTGCTTTGTATGAGGTGAAGAGGGCTTTCATGCTGGGAGGATGATGCTGGATCAGATAGCTTGGTTGTAATCCTCTCTTCTACTACTTCTATCAATAAAGCTATTTGAGTTTTTCTCCATATACTTGTGTATCTCTGAATCTTGTATTTACATATGCATTTATATGGTTAATGTACATCTGATGCTATACTGTTTATGGTTATAGATCTCTATGCTTTGATGGTATTTTGTTTCTTTGACTCTACAGGTGTTCTTTGAAGCGGGACAAGTGAGAAAGGAGTGACAAAAGCTCTATCAAAGGAGAGAGGAAACAAGCAAGGAGACTAGCGAAATACTGAGGTTGTTACTCTCTGCTTCTTTCTCATCTATCTTCCATAAAGGAAAAGACAAGTAACTTTGGTTTGTTTGTTTCTAAGATAGCTACCCATCTTAGTGGGACTAGCAGCTCTGAATGGACACTAGTTTTCCCGATAATAATGCCCCCTAAGCCAAACTTATAGCCAAGCTCTAGATCAACACATGAAAAAGGTGACCCTAGTACTGATGACACTATGGGTTCATTTCCTATAGCATCACATGTTGAGAGCACAGGGAAAATTGTGTGCACATGTTTGGTGAATGAGAAAGGAATTTCGATAAAAACACCAAAAAATCTTGGTATTTTTTATGTTTCAACTATTTCATGTTGTCTATCTCAAACATAAGTCATCTATATTATTATTTTCAAACTAATGATATCATCTTTTTTCATGTAGGTAACAACTTGTTTTATAAAAAAATGGATGACAGAGCGTTCAATATTTTTGGGCCCACCATACACAAAAGGTTTAATTACCAAAATTCCAACCTTAAAAAGGAGCTTATGGACTACCTTGAAGATCTATTCAAGGTAGATACCTTCAATAAAACCAAGGTCACCGCCATAGTCAGAAAACATTTAAAATTTGTAGGAGACTAATACACAGTTTACTTGGGAGATAAACCTAGGTATGAGCACCCTCCCATGATTCTTGAGATGGAATAGAAGGGACTCATTAAGGACACAGAGTGGAAGAAAATGCAAAAGTAAGGGAAAGCACCACTTGGTGAAGCAAGGTATAAATTACATCTAATAATTTTAATTTTCTTTATTTTTGAATAAAAATGTAGTATATAACATACTTGAAACTTTTCATAGCCTCCTTGACACTTCGAAGGCAACTAAGACAAGGATTGAGAAGCATGGGTAGCACAAACTGGACCAAGGTGGCTATTTGAAGCTACATGCATGATTTGTAAGTACTTAAACATCTTAAGAATATTATATTTTATATCGCCTTCCAACTTTCTGGTAATTGTGCTAGCCAATAACAGAAATCAATACTATTATGCAATGCAGGGTGATTAATTCGGAACTGAAACCACAAAGGAAGATCTCTAGATTAGTTTCAAGTTTGGATTTAAAATTGTATTTGATCGCTGAAAAAGCATGGGGAAAAACTAAAGATCCAGTTTGAAGTAATTGGTAAATAAAATTCACTCCACATTAACCTTTCATTACTCATAAAATACAATCATGTTTGATATCATCCATAAATATAATGTGTTGCTTTTCTTTAATGAGTAGGTGAGTAGTAAAAATATAAATGATCCCATGACTACTGAGCAACATTCCTCTGATAGTGCACACCAAACAAAACATTTTGGTGCTCCCAAGGAACACCATGACAGTGGGGAGAAACCCCATGATAGTAACAGGATTGTATATTAATCATATACTTAATAATTTTGTACTTATAAAGTATGTACTTCTATTATTTTTTACCTATTCATTTACGATTGTCTACTTATAAATTTTGTGGTTTCAATTGCAAAGCGTGATGTACATGAGAATCCTAAACCAGAAGAGGAGCATGAATTAGTCATTGCAACAGTGTCAACTAGTGAACCAGGTAAGTAATTACATTACAAATGTATTTTATATTATTAAAAAACTACTTCAATGATATTCAATAACTGGTCATATAAATTTGATATCTTTTGTAGGTTTTTCTCCCCCACAAAATCCTCGACTTAGTGAGAACATCGTGATCAAGATTACAATGCGTCAAAAGAGACATTTAGAATCATCACCAAAACAACCCCGACCAGAAGATGAAAATACAGAAATGGGTGAAAAACTTAAGAATTTTTTAGGTCGTAATAAGAAGAGGCAAAAAAAAATGATGTTTAATGTTATAATGTGTTGCATAAGGCAAATTGTTGTATAATATTTTTTATTTATAAAAAGACATTTATGTATTAATATAACACTTCAATGAGTTCTTTCATACTTTTTTTTTGGACATATGACTCTAAATGAGTACTTTGAATGAGATATTGAATACTTTAATGTACTTATGTTAGAAAAATATGAAATATACTTGCTTAGAAGTTGTCAAAGGATGAATGTGAACATATATGTTTCTTTATCAATTTTCTATTTTTCTAGTGTGTATGTATGAATCTTAATGTGTTTCTATCAAATTTTCTATAGTGGATAGATTGGGTATTGGGGAATGGAGAGTGATGTGGGGGGGGTGGGCGGGGAGGGGTGGCATAAAAGATTCCACCTTCATATGGTTGGCCTTGTTCAATAGAGAATAACTTAGGATTTGGATAGTCTTGGAGAAAACCTCCCTCGTTCCAATAGAAGAATAACAAAGTCAATGGTAACTTCATCGTCGCTCCGTCAAATTGAGGAGTGTTTGCTCCAAGATTAGACTACTCCAATAAATTATTATTGAAACCAAGAGGATTTTATTCAGGTATTCATGTGCTTGAGTATTTATAATTTTTATTCAGTCATAATTTTTTTTCTTAATTTTTTTTATTATTTTGTTGATTATTTATCTACCTTTAACATAATTTATATGCATTGCAGCTATTCTTATTCCAAAAAGATGCCATCCACAAATGTAACATGGCTGGAAAGAAAGTGGATGAATTGATATGTATTTTTTTATCATCTTTGAATAACAATATATGTGATTAAATGGGTAGAATTGATATTAAATGGTAGATATGTAATTAAAAATATAATTTGAGAGTTGTCGTCGCAATTGGGGTACTCTGAGAACTAGTTTACCGTCCTATGAGAACTTGTTTTGATTTAAAAATAATGTCTACCCTTAATTCAAATTATGTGAATTGAAGGTATGTTTATTCTCAATTTATATATTGTCCTCTTCTTGAAAAATACAACATTCATCCATCATAGTTGGCCCAGATGCTACTTATGAAGATGGGAGGAAATATTGGTTGTCTTGACCAATATTGAAGCCTATTTGAGAAGTATTTGCAGTATTGCACTTTTTTGTTTTGATATTGTGATAATTGTTTCGTTTTTCAAAGTTTTGAAGATTAGTTCTAGGTTCTATTAACGTTTGTTATTTTTTTTAAACATGAATCACTAATGCATTATGGAGATGCTAAATTGTTAAATGTTGTATTTTCCAGAAAGAGGAAAACAAAGGAAATATGGATATTCCCTATGCATTATCTGCCATTTTGAAGGTACATGGTTTAGGGGAATAGATAATATGGGTTTGTATAAAATATTTAGTTGTTTAATTTAATGTGTTGATTTGAACTATTTTCTAGTAGATAGATTGGGTACTGGGGAATTGAGAGTGATGTGAGGGGGTTGAGGAGGGGCCATAAGAGCTTCCACCTTCACGTGATTGGCCTTGTTTAGTAGAGAATAATTTTAGATTTGGAAAGTCTTGGATCAAACCTCCCTCCTTACTTCATTGTTGCTCTGTCAAATTGAGGAACGTTTACTCCAAGATTAGAATACTCCAATAAATTATTCTTGAACCCAATAGGAGATCATTCAAGTATTCATGTGATTGAGTATTTCTAATTTTTATTTAGTCATAAAAGTGTTTCTTAATTTATTTTATTAATTGATTGATTCTTTATCTACATTTAACACAATTTATGCGCTTTCCAAGTATTCTTATTCCAAAAAGTTGTCATCCAAAAATGTAACATGGTTGGAAAGCAAGTGGACAAATTGATAGGTATTTGTTATCATCTTTGAATAAAAAGATATGTGATTAAATGGGTGGTATTAACATTAAATGGTATATTAATTAGACTTCCCTTCTTCAACTAAGGGTTCACTTCGACTAAAAGAAGTTAGATGTCTTTCCATGCTTAACCCACTTAGTTCATCCAATAAAAATTAGCATACATAAATCCAATTGTGTAACAGTCCCGGTGAAAATTCCATGTATAAAAGTTAATAAAGGAAAAATAATAACCACGGTTGATGGCACACGTATTCCAAGCTTAATGTTGGGAAAAATCATAGTGACGGGGGTCACTGGAGATTGATTATGGCTAAAGAAATTGGAAAAGGAAATGATAAAGGCTTTGGAAAAACAAAATGGAATTTTGGCACATTTATTTATGAAAATAATGGAAATTAGGAGAAAACGGAGGTGAAAGGTCATAGGTTGCATGTGATGAGGAAAATGAACAAAATAGAGGCCTCATTAATAAAAAGGATTTTAAGGATCAGTTCATAGGCTTTTGTCAGTACAATTTTGGATCTCTCTCTATTCTCTATCTCTCACACTCTTGGACACTTAGAGTTTTCTTGGAGCACTCTTGGAGGAGTGTGGCATACTTGGAGTTTCGAAGCAAGAATGCAAAGGAAGAGTAGGAAAGTGCAAGAGGACATCAAGATCAACAACTACATTGGGTTTTTATTGCATGTATGTTTTCCTTACTAGGTTTGGCATGCCTAGCATATGCATGTGGTTTATTGGTCATGATTTGTCATTGGAATGGAGGATTGCCTAGATTGACAGTGGATTTTCCTAGCCTTTCCATTTGATAGATATCAATGGTGTTGTGGGTTCATGTCTTTGTTTTTCTGGTTGGTTCTCATGTTTCCTTTAGCTTGGGTTGAGTTACTAGTTCCCGGAATCCCTGGTTGGACAAATGCTCTGGAAGACCTATAACAACTTGGGTTGAGTTACTAGTCCCAGAATCCTTGGTTGGAAAAACACTCTGGAATCCCTTGACTGGTTGAGTTACTAGTCCTAGAAGCCATGGTTGGGCAAAGACTCTGGAAGTTCAGAGGAAGTTGTGGTTTGCGTTACTAGTCCTAGAGCCTTGGTTGGAACAAACACTCTGGAGCTCTGGAAGGCTTGGGTAGAGACCAATCTGGTGATGGTTTGTGATGTCCAATCGTGAGGTGGAATCACTATTTGATGTGTTGATGTGGGTTGGACTCTGTAAGCCCTAGATGGCTATGATTGATGTGTTTTATGAGATCCAACATTCATGTTTGGAATATGGCATAGGGGTGACTGGCTGAAGAGAGATTTGGCTTAGCCATGTCTATGGTTGGGTGGTTTGTGGAAATCCTGAACCTAGTTTTCCATTATATCATTAATATGAGGTCATTTCTCCTTGTTATTTCATGAGTATTACATTGTTTTATATGTGGATTATATGGTTGTTGTTTCCTTGGTATTTTTTTGGTTATTATGCTGGTTATGAGCATGTATTATGACAATGGCTATGTATGGCTCTCATCATGTTTTAACTTGTAAATGAATGAACAATGTATCTATGGCCTAATGATGATAATGCAGCTACTTTGATAAGGAAATAATGCCTCATAGTGAATCTCAAATAAGTATGAGAAATCTAAGCTCAACTTTGTGGTTAATACTTGTAGCCTTAATATTTGTGATATTTTTACCAAAACACTTGTCATGGCTAGTAGGGGTCTAGTCTAGTCCTTGTAAACGTTTTTGTAGATGTATCATTGTTCCATTGTGATAATTCATTTATGAACCTGCCTTTGAGTTTTGGGTAGTGACCTGGGCTCTGGGCCTGAAAAAGTGGCACAAATCCCAAAGTCACAGACACAGGTCTAAGGAGAAAAGTCCCCAGATGCATGCATACCCATGTTGTGGGAGCGTCTGGAGCCTCCTAGACACATGCTTGTCCATATAAAGGGAGCGTATGAGGGTTTAATGGTCTAAAAACTCAATGGGACCCATAGGCTGGTTACTTGAGTGGTTGGGATGGCTCCTAGGAGTTTTGTTACTAATGTGGAAGGTTTGTATGATGTATTTATGTCGATTCCACTTCCTTAACTGACACATAAGGAGTCAAAGATATCATAGTAACTTCTTGTCACATGTTTACCACAGTTGGTTGGTTACTTGGATAGATGTGGGAGGAGGGTGTTACAGAGTGGTATCAGAGCATGGTTCACCCCTCGGACTGGATGGGTTATTCGTTGGTCATGCATTCATGTCGATTTCATATGTGTTTCTTGTGTTATAAGACCATGTGCTTGTTGCATTTGTATGGTATGGGTTATGGTTGCAGTGAGGTTGCCATGGGAAGTTGATGGTGTTGTTTTGGAGTGTGTCATCATGAGTGTATGGTTGATTATTCATTGTTTATTCACGTTAGTATTCACATGTGGTCAAGTGTACAATGATGTGGTGGTTGTTGTCATGCATGAGGTCATGGTATGTGTAGTTGATATGGTCATGCATTGATGATTGGGATCTAGCTAGAATGATGTTTATATACTTATATGTTTATGTGTTATATTTATATATGTTGTCATGATTATGTTATACATGTATTACGCTGATTTTTTTTATCTTACAGACGAGGTATCCTTCCCGAATTACGCTAAGGTATGTTGGTTTATTGTGATTTGGTTTAGCTAACATGCTACACCTTGTAGGAAGAATATCAAAGATGACTAGCAAGATGGTAGACTACAGTTCCTGAGACTCTCAGTATGGATCAGATGAGCATTATTGTGTTGGGTACTCTTTTGATTGGGCAGACACACTGAGAAGCTTAAATGTAGAAATAAGGAGTTGCAAGGTAGAAAATGACATAATCATACAGGCACAAGAGAAACAAGCAGAGGTAAATGTAGTGATACTTTAGAGTTTGTTAGAATTGCAACTATAGGGTCCCCTTCGGATCAGTCATGAGAAGGAGGACAAAAGTAATGGGGAATATGGAAGCAATTCGTTTCGTGAGTATAGGTTGGATGGAGAGGAAAAAATCAGAGATGGCATGTCTTTGGATACTCTAGATAAGAGAGGTGATGGATGCAGGTACTATTCTAGTCCTGGTTCTGACAAAAATTATGATTGGCATTGTTATCATCCTTACAGGAGGAGTGACAAGGGATATTTTTTGGACGATTTAAAAAATAAAATACACCTACATTTAATGGAGAAATGAAGAAATCACAAGATGCAGAGGCATGGCTTCTTGGTATGGGGATGTTCTTCAGGTTGCATGATTATTCGAAGAACATGAAGGCCATAATAGCTACATTCAGTCTCAAAGGTAAATGAAGTATTTGGTGGGAAGACATGAAGAATGTCAGAGTTATTCATGAGGAAGACTTGGAATGAGTTCAAGAGACTATTCAAGAAGAAGTACCTGTCGGAGATATACTTTGATGACAGGGAAAAAGAATTTTATGAGCTAAAGATGGGATCGATGATAAATGAGGAGCACACTAGAAATTTCTTGGAGATACTGAGGTATGTTCCTTACATTAAGGAGGAGAAGGCCAAGATTTAGAGATTCACTAGTGGGTTACCGATTACATTCAAAGACAAGATTGAGTTCGATGAGCCTAGATCATTAGAGGAGGCCATCTGAAAGCTAAATCATTGCTATGAGAAATCGAAGTGCATATATAAGACTAATCCAGATTGGAAAGGTAATTCAAGGAATAAAGGAAAATGGGACAAGAAGAAAGAAATACCTCAGGATACAGGTAATAAAGAGAATGCAATGCCATCTAAGAGGTTCAATGCATCTGACGTAGGATAGGGACTTCAATTTGAGGAGTAGAATAAGGATGCAGGCTGAAAGCCTTTTAAAGTGTTAGACTTGTGGATGAGAGCATCGTAGGAGATATTGTCCACAACATCAGGGTGGTAGACCACAAATCTACAATGCCCAGGAGGCATAGATCATGGGAGATGTTGGGCAGAGTGTTCCCAGGATCTATGCAACGCTGGATAACAGACACGTAGACCATCAGGAATCTATCATTGATATGGATGGTAAGCTTTGTGATCAAGTTGTTTCTATTTTGATTGACTCTGGATCTAATTATAGTTATGTTAATCATGACCTAGTGGATAAGTGTGGTTTGAATAAAGAAGTGCATGCAGAGTCTTGGTTAGTGTAGTTGGCTACAGGTGCAAATAAGTAAGTTCATCATTGGGTAAGAGCTTGTGCATTTGATTTGAATGGTATGCCTACCTCAACACATTTGAATGTATTACCATTGGGATCATACAATATGTTGTTGGGCATGGATTGGTTGTACCTTCATAGAACCAAGGTGGATTGTTATGACAAATCCATTGAGTGCTTGGATGAAAATGGGGAACAAAGAGTCTTGCAGGGTAAGAAGAAAGCAACATTAGTTAGAATGGTGACAACTATGCAAGCCAAGCATAGTTGCAGGAAAGGGTGTGTGTTATTTACGGTGCACATTTCTAGTGACAAAGGTAAGGAATTTGAGGATGCATATGTTTTGAGCAGGTACCCAGTTCTACAATAGTTTCAAGATGTATTTCTGACATATATTTCAGATTTTCCACCTCACAGGGAAGTAGACTTTTCTATTGAGTTGGTGCCAGGGGTAGCTCTGACATCAAAGGCACCTTACAGGATGAGTACACCTAAGTTGGTAGAGTTGAAGTTGCAGTTGAAGGAAATGCTTGACAAGGGGTACATTAGACCAAGTGTATTTATATGGGGCACACCGATATTATTTGTGAAAAAGGAGGATGGTACTCTCAGGATATCCATTGACTACATGCAGTTGAACAATTTGACCATCAAGAATAGGTATCCATTACCAAGGATTGATGACTTTCTCGATTAGTTGAAGGCAACAACAATGTTCTCAAAGATTGATATGAGATTCAGATATCAATAGGTATGCATTAAAGAAGAGGACATCTATAAGACAACCTTCTGGACTAGGCATGGGCATTATGAGTTTGTTGTAGTTCCATTTGGTTTAACTAATGCTCCAGCTACCTTTATGTGCTTGATGAATAGTGTGTTGTGTCCGTATTTGCACAAGTTTGTTATTGTGTTCATTGATGATATATTGGTATATTTAAAAAATGAAGAAGAGCATGCCGAGAATTTAGCAGCAATGTTGAGATTGTTGAGAGAGCATCAGTTGTATGCTAAGCTTAGTAAGAAGTTTCTTGTAAACTGAGGTAAACTACTTGGGACATTTGGTTTCCAAGGATGGCATAGTAGTGGACCCAGAAAAGGCAAGAGCTATCATGGAGTGGGAAGTCCCCAAGAATGTGGATGAGATGAGATCTTTCACAGGGTTAGCAAGTTATTATAGGAGGTTCATTAGGAACTTCTCGCAGATTGCTTATCCTATCACATGATTGTAGAGGAAATGTAATAGGTTTGAATGGAAAGAGGAGTGTGCAGCTAATTTTGAGCAGATCAAGAAGTTGTTGACACATGCACGAGTGTTAAATATTATAAATCTAGATAAAGAGTTTGTAGTATGTACAGATTCTTGCAAGAGATGACTAAGTGGAGTCCTTATCCAGGATGGATAGGTGGTATGATATGAGTCATGCAAACTAAATGAGCACGACCAGAACTACCCAACACATGATCTTGAGTTGGTAGTGATCATACATGCATATAAGATGTGGAGGCACTATCTTCATGACATGAGGTTTATATTGATGAGTGATCACAGTGGTTTGTGGTATCTATTTGACCAACCAAATTTGAATGGAAGGCAAGATCAGTGGTTGGCCATGATCAGTGAGTTCGAATTTGAGATCAAGTATATCAAATGTAAGGAGAATAGGGTGGCAGTTGCTCTTAACAAGCGGATACAGGTAAATCACATAGCAATTATGAGCTCCTTTGGGTAAGAATTACAGGATAGGATCTTTGCAGGCAGGTCAACGGGATGTCAGGTATATGGAGATTGTGCATTGATTGCGATAGAGTTTAGGTAGTGGTACAGGTACAGGTGGTGTTATATCTATAGGTATAGGTACAGGTAGTGGTATAGGTACAAGTACAGATGCAGGTTCACAAGATGGACTATCATCTCATGATAGATGGATTGGTTAGATTTAGGGATAAGATATATGCGCCAGATAACAATGAGCTCAAGAAGGTGATCTTGAGGGATCTTCATGTGAAACGATATTCAGGTCACCTAGGTTATCAAAAGACACTGAAAGCAATGAAGAAATTATATTATTGGCTAAATTTGAAGAGAGATGTAGCATAGTTTGTGGCTAGGTGCTTGGATTGTCATCAGGCGAAGGCATAATGTAGGAATCCAGGTAGATTGGTACAATTGATTTTGATTCCAGAGTGGAAATGGGAGGTTATTTCAATGGAATTTATCACAAGTTTGTCGAGACAATGAGACAACATGATTCGATCATGGTAGTGATGGACAGGTTGACAAAGGTAGTGCACTTCATTCCAGTGAAGTCTACATTCTCAGTGAGTGATGTATCACAGGTCTTCATTAGGGACATGGTCATATTGCATGGAGTTCCAAAGAAGATTGTGTTAGACAAGGATGTGAATTTCACTTCCAAGTTTGGGAAGCGGTTATCTGTAGGTTTTGGCACATAGTTGGCCTTCAATACAACTTATCATCCATAGACAAATGGAAAGACATAGAGGGTCAATAGGATATTGGAGGACATGTCGAGGATGTATGTGAGGCATCAACAATGGAAGTGGGAAGAGTACCTTCCATTGGTAGAGTTCTCTTATAATAATGGGTATCTAGAATCCTCGAGGATGAGTCCATTTGAGGCATTGTATGGGCGGAGTTGCAATACTCTGGTCAGTTGGAGTGATCTAGTTAACATGATGTTGATTGGATTGGACATGTTGGTGGAAATGGAACAAGAAATTCAGGTAATCAAGAAGAATTTGAAAGCAGCATAGGATAGGCAGAAGAGTTATGTAGATCATAATAGGTTGTTCAAGGAGTTCTAGGTTGGGGAATAGGTTTACTTGCACATCAAACCGAGGAAGAGCTCTTTGAAGATTGGATTATGTACCAAGTTGGCACCTCAATTTTGTGGACCTTTCAGGATTATTGAGAGGATTGGGCTAGTATCTGTTACACAGTATTTTGTCACACCTCCTGAAATTCCCTGTGACATACCTCGAAGTGCCTGAAACATGACCATAATGTAGTGTACTCATTCATATATGCATCTCTGATCTTCCCTCAGACATTGATTGGAAAATTCCCTGAGCTTCCCCTGAAGGAAATAACTCTCAAACCATAATTTGAGCATCATCACTCTTATGAGACTGAAAACCGCGATAGTCGCCTATTGTATTATACTTTTTTTTAAACCAAAACGAGTATTTTATTAACGGATGACCGAGACCAAATTCAGTGTTACATTTCTGATCATTATACAGCAAATTCTGCTAGTGAGAAAATTCAGTGAGCGGTATGGATTGTGACTGCCTTCCCATCGAATTTAAACTGGCTAAGATCTAATTCTTAAACAAAATAGGAAGAATTGCTTTACGGAGTAAAGCCAGGGAGGATGGAGCCGAAGGGCGACTTGGCCAAGACCGCGAACAGGATCTGCTTCGAACTGAGAGCCCCTAAATTCAGAACAAACTACTTGCCTTCCCACTGCTTCCAGAACCTGGAAAATTGACGTCGCCTCCCCTGTTTCTTTACTTGGAGGAAGTAAATTCGAAGAATTGGTTTTAAAATAGAACCTCCCGATCTTTAAATGATCAATCAGACCTTGCTCACTCCTTTAAGTCTGAAGAAGATGCTCTCACTGCTCTTTGCCCAGATTAAGGGATGGCTACCATAATCGGTTCGCCTGAGTTTATGCTTATCATGCTCTTTTCTAGATTGCATCCAATATTAGCCAGAGAGTCGGCTTCTGAATTCAATTCTCTGAGAATATGGTAAATTTGGACTAAAGGGATTTCCCTCAAGAGTCTGATCACTCTTGACATCTGTTTGATCAGAACTGGATCATTAAACCTTTTGTTTTTCCTTAAGGCTTTGATCAGCAATTCTGAGTCTCCGAACACTGCGATTTCCTTTGGATTACTCTTTCTGGCGAGCTGGCAGGCCTTTAAGAGGCTAAGGACTTCTGCCTGGTTGTTGGTTTTTATTCCGAGACCCCAGCTGAAACTCTCTTTGCTTCCGTTCGGGAGATAAATGATTCCCCCGCCCCTGACCTGCCTGGATTTCCTTTCGAGGCTCCGTCAAAAAAGATAGTGCATTTTCCTTGAGATTTCCACCACTTCTTGAAGCCTTCTAAGTTGTCTCGAATCTGCCAATTTTCCTTGAGGAGAGGATGAGAGAATGAAGAAGGGCTCGATGTGGGAATGAAGCCACCCAACCAGATACATTCTTCGTCTCTTAGGGAGTTATCTTTAACGCTGAACTGTCTCAAAGTCTCTAATAGCAGATTCTTGGCTTTTTCTGCAACCTTTTCAGCTGATATTTCTGTTTGGTTGAAGATTATATCATTCCGGGAGAGCCACAGTTTCCAGCACACATATTTCGGAACTGCTGTCCACACCTTGGACCAGAGGGACTTGGCAACGATGCTATGGGGATATCTAGCTTTCCAGGACAAGAACATTTCTGATATTGAGCTGTTCACTGGAGGTCTAACATTCAGACCGGCCAAGAAACTTGTCCAAGTCTTCTGAGCGTACTCACATTCAAGAAAAATGTGCACTGTAGTTTCCAGGGCTTTTTTACAAAACACACATCGGTGTGGACCGGCGATGTTCCTTTTACAAAGGTTCTCGCCAGTAAGAATTTTGTTTTGAAACAAGGTCCAGAAGAAGAAATTGATCTTCGGGATACTGAAGCACTCCCAGATCTGCTTCCACACTCCTTCCGGGTGCACTGAGTCTTTTTTACTTTGCATTTGTAAATACCCTTGTTTGGCAGAGTAGACCCCTGTTTGTCCCCAACCCCAAGTGTCTTCCTCATTCTTATGCACAGGTGCAAAATCTGCTATTTCAGCTGTAAAAAGGTTTAACTGATCGTTTAAATGCTCAGGAATGTTGGGCAGAATCCAGCTCTTCCAATTGCCGTCTTCTTCCCACTCCACGATATCCTCGATTTTCCTGATTCCTCTTGCCCTTAGCCAAACTCTTAAATCTGCTATTTCATTTATCTCTGAGAGAGGGGGGTGGCCCATGATTCGGTCCCTCCACAACCATGTCTTTTTTCCATTACCAGGAATTTTATACAGATGCCTTCGGAAAAAATCGATCCCTCTACAACAGAGTCTCCATGCCAGAGTTCCTTTTGGAGAAGAAGCGGGATTGAAGGTAATGATCGATTTGTTTCTGAGATATTTGAGGATTAAAATCTGGCTGATTGGGTGCGTGGGCTCAGAGGTTAGCTGCCACAGAATCTTACAGCCCAGCGCTAGGTTAGCTTGAAGAGGGTCTCTAATTTGCAGGCCGCCCTCATTGATTGGACGCTTCACCAATTCCCAATTAACAAGGTGGAAGCGATTACTGTTCCCCTTACCACCGCTCCACAGAAAGTTCCGAATTAGGCAGGAAATTTGATCTGCTATTTGCCTTGGAGCCAACAGCAGAGAAGCTTGAAAGGTAGGCAGCGCGGAAAGAACCGACCGGATGAGAGTGAGCTTTCCTCCAGAGGAGAGCCAGACTCCGCCCCATGCAGCTATCTTCTTATTAAACTTGGAAATTACCTCCTCCCACAAGTTGTTCCGGTTGGATCCCATCGTCAACGGAAGACCCAGATATTTTATTTTGTCCCATTCAGCGAAACCTTTGAAGCCCAGCTCACTAGCTATCCTATCAATGGTTTGCTGATCAGAGTTCCAACCATATACTGCGCTCTTCCTTTCACTGATGAGGGCTCCAGTGACGCTGCAATATTTTTGGAGGATAGACTTGAATGCTTTAGCCATTCTCAAGGAGGCGCCGCCCAACAGGAGTGAATCATCAGCAAAAAGCGCATGATTCACTGGAGGTGCTCCTTGCACGATTCTTATCCCAGGAATGGTACCACGATGCTGCTCCTGAGTTAATTTCCTGCTTAATGAATCCGCCATCAGAATATATAGAAAGGGAGACAGAGGGCAACCTTGCCTCAGTCCCCTAGTAGCAGAGAAGAAATCTGTTGGTCTCCCATTCACCATTGGTGCGATCCAAACATTTTCTATGCAGGCTTTGATGATATTTATAAATTCATGACTGAACCCGAAGGCTTCAAGAACCCTGAGCAAGAAAGATCGATTAACACGGTCAAAAGCATTACTCATATCTAATTTGATAATCATACCTTGTTCTTTCCGAGCATGGCTGGAGTGGAGGGCCTCTTGAATTTGGATAACATTATCGAGAATTTGTCTACCTTTCACAAATCCACCTTGAGCTGGAGAGATAAGTTTTTGTAGGAGAGGCTTGATCCTGTTAGCCAGCAGCTTGGCCACGATCTTATATGATGAATTACACAGGGAGATCGGCCTGTATCTGTCAAACGATCTTGGGTTAGTTTCCTTGGGGATTAAAGCAAGGAATGTTGATTTTGTACCCCCTCCCATTTTTGCTTTCCTCAAGACTCCTCTTATCATTCTGAAGAGGTCGAATTTGATGATCTCCCAACAAATCCTATAGAAATGAATTGAAAACCCGTCGGGGCCTGGGGCTTTATCAGGGTCCATGGACCAAACTATATTGGTTATCTCTTCTTCCGTTACTGGGCTCATCAAAGAGACATTATCTTCCACGCTGACTAGATTGGGGATAGCTGAGAGAAACTCTGTTTCGTCCTCCTCCTCGCCATTTCTTTCTGCACTAAGAAGGTTCCGAAAATGATTTACCGCTGCCTCTTGAATTTGGGCGAAACCTTTGTATACCTGACCGCTGGAGCTGATTATTTCTGCAATATGGTTGCGCGAGAGACGGGCCCTGCACTGTCTATGAAAATAAGAGGTATTTCTGTCCCCTGATTTGAGCCACAGGCTTCGAGACTTTAGACGCCAATACTCTTCTTCCTTCCTGAAAGAGCAATACACATTCTTTTGAGCCGATTTTTCTTTGGCAAACTCCGTGACCGAGGGAACAGAATCCTCCATATCGAATTGTATTCCTTCCAATTGAGTTACGGCCTCCCTCCTCTGCCTGTTAGGGGATTGCTCGGATTTCTTTGTCCATGCTTTGAGAGCAGTTTTTGCGTTTTTCAATTTTTGTTCCCACACGAAGTTTGGGGAACCGTAAACTTCCATTCTCCATGCCGCTTGGACTGTTTCTAAAAACCCGTCCTTGCCTACCCAGAGAGGGCTGAAGCGGAATGGAAGGGGGCCTAAATCCTCTTCCTTTTTTAGACATGTAAGGATTGGCTTATGATCCGATGTAAGTTTTGGAAGAATTTTAGTGAAAATAATTCTACCGTCCATCATTAAAGAACTGTTGATAAGGAACCTGTCTAATCTGGCTGAGATATGATTTTCTCCGGTTCTATTATTTGTCCAGGTGAATTTACCCTTCACTGGTTTAAAGTCTACCAAGTCCCAGTGCTGGATCAAATTGCCCACTGTTCTACTGAAAGGATCTCTGGACTGGATCCCTCCTTTCTTTTCTTTGGGATCTAAAATTATGTTCAGGTCCCCTCCTATAACCAAATTGGTAGGACTGATTTGCTCTAAAAAATCTGTGAGTGACCTCCAGCATTCTTTCTTCCCTTCATAATGAACTGGGACATATAAATTAAACAGGGTGAGGGTGAGATTACTTACAGTGTGGCGCAACTCTGTGAAAATCCAATGTTGTGTCGCTGAAAATCGTTCTAGGGAGAAGCTTTTAGTCCATAAAGTACCTAAACCTCCAACTGTTCCCCTTGCACTAACAGCCTTTCCTGAGTCAAATTTCCATTTAGTGACGCTGGTGTTTAGAAGGGCTTCCCCTTCTACTTTGGTCTCTTGGAGCATAAGGATGTCCGTGGTCTCTATCTTCAGAAGATCTTTGATAGCCTCTGCCTTGTTGGGATTACCCAGACCCCTACAGTTCCAAGAGATCATCTGCATCATTTACCGCTTGAAGGGGTAGGCCCTCCTCCTTTGGAGGTCCTTGGCCTGACTGTTCTCCCTAGGGTCATTTCAATCGTTGCTTGACTGCCAAGAGATTTTTGTTTTTCTGACTCCTCTTCTCTGGTTTCCTTATTTGTTCTTCGTCCGACCCTTTTTGTTGA
The DNA here is from genome assembly GCA_031772625.1 of Pinus tabuliformis. NCBI lineage: Eukaryota > Viridiplantae > Streptophyta > Pinopsida > Pinales > Pinaceae > Pinus > Pinus tabuliformis. The sequence continues at coordinate 256,076,069 of CM062820.1, read as the reverse complement.
CTTTTCTAGAGATTCATCGTCTAATGACCCAGTATTCTCTGTTGATTTTTTCTTTTTTTTGATTATCTCTGCGTATGATGGAGAAGAGATTTTGCCTGGAGCGATGCTTTGAGTGTTGCCTGGGTCTAGGGTTTCCATATTCACAAGCTGTAATGATTCTTCTTCCCCTACTTCTGGTGGATCTGGAGGAGGCGCGAGGGCTTCAAAAGGATTTTTATCTCCCTCATTGTCCTTTGGTTCACTACTTCCGGCGTTTTGATTACTTGTGCTTCCGTTATCTACTTTGCTCTCAGGCCCTTTCGCCTTGCTTTTGTTGCTTTGCCTGTTTGCTGATGTCTTCTTTGCCTGTTTCCATTGATCTTCTTTTTCCTTCTTTGTTGTCTCCCCACTTCTTTTTTTGCAATATCTAGCAAAATGCCCGTACTCATGGCAGAAACGGCACTTAAAGGGCAACTATTCATAATCAAGCTCTTGGATGTGAGTCCAGTTTGCCACCGAGAGCTGTATCGCTTCGGGTAGTCCTATTTCCAAATCGACCTCCACACAGATCCGGGCACAGGAATACTGATCCTTCCTTGGGGCTTGGTTGATGAACTTTCCGAGAGCATTTCCAATGGATTGTAAAGAGCCTTGATTCCAGCAATGCAGGGGAAGATGCGGGAGGTGCACCCAGACCGGAACCGCCTTAGGCACGTCTTGCGCTGGGTCGAAATTAGTTGACCATTTGTTCAAGTAAAGTCCTTGGGGCCCCATGAAGTAAGGCCCATTTCTGAAGATCAGGCCTCTATCTTCTGGACTGTCAAACAAAAAAACAAAAAACCCTTTGCCCACAAAATAAATCTTGATTCCTTCGTTGACCAAAGGAAGCCAGTTCCTTTTAACCCATTCTTCAACTGCTCTCGGGGATGGCCATAAACCGGTGAACTGACCGATCAGGCCGTTCTCTGCAAGATTCAGAGCAGATCTGCATATTTCTTCCTCAGGCAGAGCAACCTTGGGAATACTGTCCAGTTTCTTTACAAATTTCTGCTGCGGGCCAGAGACCGAGCGTTTACCAGAGGCAGAGACCAGGGCCTTGAAGGCCGCGACTTCAGGGGGAAGGGGGGGAGGGGCCTCAGGGCCACCTCCAGACGCCATGAGGAGCAGACGGGAGGGCACAGGCGCAGGCGCGGCTAGGGCAGCGCAGCGAGCGCAGGGCGGGGAGCGAAAAATAGAGTATATATATCTTCGCCTATTGTATTATACTTGACCCATGATGGCATTTCTCTATTTACTTGTATACCCGTAATGATCCCAAAAAGGAAATTTTCCCAAAGAGGATGAGAAGCTTCGTGATCTAGAAGCTTCCAAAGCGGCGAGCTGGAGGTTGTTCGGCATAGATGAGGTCGAATTCTCCCAACTTGGCCTCTTGGTATTATCCCTATGAGCTACCTCCTTGAGATAAGGGCCTACTCCTATCTTTGGAGAGATCCTAACTCCCTTTCCTAGCCTATATATTCATCCTCTCCCATTCCCAAATGGTTGGTCTATGTCTATTTGCACCCTTATGCTAAGATTGTGCCTATATGCTACTCATTTGGCTTGGAGAAGGAGTGCTTGGAGAGCTTAGCTTGGACTTGGATATTCATTCAAGGAGAGCCTATCAACATCAAGGCTTGGTTGTATGCTTCCCTTTATTTTCTATTAATATACAACTGCTGGTTCATTTTCCCTAAATGTGTATGCTCATGTATCATTTAGCTTAACATTCCTTGATCAGTTAAGTAGGTTTCTTTTGAATATGCTATTTGTATTTGCATGCCTTGTTGTGTCTTGATCTCTTGTGTAGGTGCATAAATGCTGAGAGAAGCAAGAATGATCCTGTGATGCAAGTGATTCAAGGTCTTCAACAAAGGAGATCGAAATAGCATTAGAACGAGGTAGGCCATCTTCTTCGTTTCTCTTTTCAATTGTAACTTAGGAAAGTGTCTGGTAGATTGTCACTTCGGTTGCTAGACCCACTCATTGGGCTAGAGGGATCATCTCTGTTTGCAGAGAGGATTTACGTAGACAACAGTATCCTATCGACTTGCACTTCCTCCGACAGTGAAAGTCCATGATGTTTTCCATGTGTCATTGCTTAAGAATTATGTTAAATATGTTGATGATGTGATTGACAAGTCTTTATTGCAGGTGGAGCTAGAAGGTGAACTCTAGCTGCAACCGCAGTGTGTTTTGCAGAGAAATATACTCATGCTCCATAACCAAGCAATCGAGCAGGTTGAGGTGAAATGGATGCACTTTGGGCTTGATGAAGCTACATGGGAGATGGTGAATCAGATGCAGGCTATGTATCCTTCCTTATTCGCTGGTTGAGCGGATGTTTTGGTATATGTTTTTGGTACATGTTTTTGTGATGTTTGGTATATGTACATATGTATATGGATGTAAATATCGCCATGAGCTATGTTATAAATCTCCAATAAGCAGTATGGGTGTCATGTCGTTATGATGTTATATTTGTTTTGTTGTCATGTTGGTTTGCTTCTTAGCATGATGATCATTGTAAATATTGCAATGAGCTAAGTTATAAAGCTCCATGAGCAATATGTTTTTCTTATAACATCCTTGTTGGTTGTAGGTGTTGTTGAACACCGAGGATGGTATTCCCCTAAGTTGGGGGGGGGATGTTCTTAACAACCTTGGTGAAAATTCCATGTAATAAAAGTTAGTAAATGAAAAATAATAACCACGGTTAATGGGACACGTATTCCAAGATGAATGTTGGGCAAAATAATACTGATGGGGATCACTGGTGATTGATTATCGCTAAGGAAATTGGAAAAGGAAATGGAAAAGGATTGGGAAAGGAAAAATGGAATTTTGGCACATTTATTTATGAAAATAATGGAAATTAGGAGAAAAGGGAGGTGAAAGGTCACAAGTTGCATGTGAGGAGGAAAATGAAGGAAAATAATGGAAAATGAAGAAAATAAAGGTCTCATTAATAAGAAGGCTTCTGAGGATCAGCTCACAGACTTTTGTTAGTTCAGTTTTGGAGCTCTCTGTATACTCTCTCTCTCTCTCATACTCTTGGACACTTAGATTTTTCTTGGATCCCCCTTGGAGGTGTGTGTCATACTTGGAGTTTCGAAGAAAGAAGGAAAAGGAAGAGTAGGAAAGCATAAGAGGATATTGGGATCAACAACTACGACAGGTTTTGCTTACAGGTACCAAGTTGCATGTATGTTTTTCTCACTAGTTTTGGCATGCATGGAATATGCATGTGGTTTATTGGTCATGATTAGTCATTGGCATGGAGGATTTCCTGGATTGACAGCGGATTTTCATAGCCTTTCCATTTCCTGGATATGCATGGTGTTGTGGGTTCCTTTCTTTGTTTTTTTGTTTTTTTTTCTCATGTTTCCTTTAACTTGAGTTGAATTACTAGCTCGTGGAAGCCCTAGTTGGACAAACGCTCTGGAATCCCTGTAACAGCTTGGGTTGAGTTACTAGTCCAGGAAGCCCTTGGTGGGTTGAGTTATTAGTCCTAGAAGCCATGGTTGGAAAAACACTCTGAATCTCATAGGAGGTTGTGGGTTGAGTTACGAGTTCTTGAGTTTTGATTGGAACAAATGCTCTAGAGCCCTAGAAGGCTTTGGTAGAGACCTATCTGGTGACGGTTTGTGATGTCCAACTGTGAGGTGGAATAATTGTTCGATGGGTTGAGGTTGTTTGGCCTCTGGAACCCCTAGATGGTTTTTATGGATGTGTTTTATGATATCCCACATTCATGTTTGGAATATGGCACGGGGATGACTGGTTGAACAAGGATTTGGCTCAGCCATGTCTATGGTCGGGTGGTTCGTGGAAGTCTGAACCTGGCTGGCCTTTACATCATTAATATGAGGTTATTTCCCCTTTTTATTTCATGAGTATTATATTGGTTTATATTTGGACTATATGGTTGTTGTTTCCTTGGTCTTATTGTGGTTATTAAGTTGGTTATGTACATGCATTATGACAGTGGCTATGTACGGATCTCATCATGTTTTTACTTGTAAATGAATGAACAATGTATCTGTGGTCAAATAGATGATAATGTATCTAATGTGATAAGGAAATAATGCCTCATAGTGAATCTTAGATAAGTATGAGACCCCTATGCTCAACTTTGTTGTTAAGACTTGTAGCTTTCATATTTGTGATATGTTTGACGAACTGCATGTCATGGCTATTAGGGTTCCATTCGATTCCTTGTCAATGTTTTTGTAGATATATCATTTCTCCTTTGTGATAATTCATTTTTGAACCTGTCATTGAGTTCTAGGTAGTGACCTAGGCTTTGGGCTTGAAAAAGTGGCACAAATCCTGGAGTCACAGGCACAGGTCTGAGGAGAAATGTCCCTAGATGCATGCATACCCATTCTGTGGGAGTGTTTGGAGCCTCCTGGATGCATGCTTGTCCATATCATGGGAGTGTTCGAGGTTTTAATGATCTAAAAACTTAGTGGGACCCAGGGGCTGGTTACTTGAGTGGTCATGATGGCTCTTAGGAGTTCTGTTGCTGATGTGGAAGGTCTGTATGGTGTGTTTCCATCAATTCCACTTCCTTAAGTGACACATAGGGAGTTGAATCATATCATAGTAACTTCTCGTCACATGTTTACCTTGGTTAGATGGTTACTTGGGTAGATGTGGGAGGAGGGTGTTACAAATTGTAACCTTAAAACAATTTTCAGTATAAGACTTGACAATTCACAACTTAAGAAATATAGATTCAAGTTGGAATAGTAACATTTGAAACACATAAAACATCCAAAATGCACAACAAATGTAAATGGGTTGCACCAAAGAGCCTTGTACAACTATCCAACAACCTTGTACAAGCCAATCCATGAATCATCGGTATGCCTTCCTCCTATGGGGCCTACTTCCATCTTATTTTTAGTTAGTTGACATAAGCCTGTTTCTCTACCTAATCCCTAAGCTTGGAAAAAGATCACATAAGACTTATATGACTCAACTCTTATCTTCTTGCCTCCTCTCCTATGCCAAATCATTCCATGTAATTCTATATATTCTTAGAATCCTTCCCAAACAGCCCTAACAACTAGGTCATCAGTGCCCACATAGTTTCGTAGTTTAACTACCCATATTACTGTGATGAACTGCATTTACAAGTGCATTGTAATTATCCCTTTGGTGGGATTTCTTGAACTCCTTGACATATTTTTCTTGCCTTGTAAATGGTAAGAAATGAACTAATTTTTTCAAATAGAAATAATTCTTCACTTCTCAAGACAACCTTTTGACAAGATTTGAAAATATTCCCAATGAGGATGGACTACACACTTTCTTTGCAGTTAGTTATGTTAAGTTGTTCCCTAGTTACTATCCCAAGAGGATTTAAACCAATTATAGGACTGGTTATACAATATTTCTTCCAACAAAATCAATAGGTCTAATTTGGCTCCCATCACCCCATCTCAACTGCTCCACAACACCTTAGCATATTGATGTCTCCTATCATGTTTTCATAATCCAAAACTATGCTTAGTTATGAAGCTTTCAAAGTGGTTCACAGTCTTGTCAAGCTGCAAATTCTTCATATCGGGCATCAATGTTGAATCCTTTGCAAAATATTTTATTATTGTTAAATCCCTTTGGATTATTTCGCTTACATGAGGATGGCACACCTTAACTGCTATAATGATAGGCTTCTCTTATGGAGATAACTTCTTATATAGTAATTTCATAATGAACGTATGCAACACTACCAAATGCCACTGGTTTATCTAAAAAGCCTTCAAATATTTCTTTAATTGGAAAATTGAAAGACTTACAATGTTCTTGTCTCTAGAAAATTATGCACCATGGCCTTGAAATGTATCTTAGAAGGTTCAAACATATTTTTGGTAGAAATATATGTGGGTGATTTCCTACCCATTATCCCCACTTAATAAATTTGCATGCTCAACTATTCAAAAAAGGATACCCAACCAAAGAGAATGAATCTATATATTTTCTTCTTCTACAATTGTACCAATTACTATGGATGGTGAAAACAACATAAGCAAATGAAGCACCTTGAATACTAGTAGTAGCCACTAAATGGCCATATTTATAAAAAATTAAAGCCTTGCCACAATAATCATTTCCTACATAGAAGGCCCTTCCATGCAATCTATCTTTCCAATCAATTCCAAACCCCCAAAACAAAGATGGAAATCTCATCCACCCTTGACCTCAATTGCCTACTATTTATTTCCTTAGGCAGATATAGGTTCCTTTGAGATTTTCGATTTTTCATATGGACTTCAATAAATTTCCTTTTAGAATCATTTGAAACTTGGTTTCTCTGTCATCCTTAGACTGTTATGCTCATACTCATTGGATATTGATTCAAACAATGTGTTGTCTAATGTTGAAACCTTTCCTAGAAGGATATTTTCATTTAAAATGATAGATTGAAAGTTGGCTTCAGCTACCATATAAAAAACTAGAGTTAGGCACTTGGGAGGTTGAGATAGTGGATGTTTTGAATAAAACTAGTTATTTTCTCCAAAAGAACTTGAATTCATGATAGAATCATGCTCATTGTATCATGGAATTCATTTACTATCTAAAGGTTTCCTATGGGGTGAGTCATCAAACTAAGTAGTTTCATTAACTGCATCTCTACTATCTTAAACATGTTTTAATTTGATCTCTGTTGGGTCCCTCTAATACTAGTGATTACCCCATTACTATTGTAGTTATACCCCTTATTAATATTGTTGTGCCCCTATTGCCCCCATATTGTTATTAATGTGCCCCATAGAATCCCTCTATTGTTATTTTTGTGGCTTTATATTATTATTGTTAGGTCGGCTGGGTTATATTGTGACTCCTTAGACTCCTATATATAGAAAGGAGGTTTTGCCATTTGTATCATCCAAGAATTGTTCATTTATGTAATGTAAATGAGGTTCCCCCCTCGAAGAGGCTGAATTCTAAGGCGTTGATCTATCTTTTCTTGAGTTGGTTTCATAACATTTGGTATCAGAGCTTTGGATTCTAGGGTTTCGCTGCTCCAAACAGGTCATCGTGGAATTTTCGATGTAACTTTTTTTTTGCGATGTTTCAGAAGTTGCAAAAGAAACCCATTTGAGAAGAAATCGTGCTAAACCTCAGGTCCAAATTTCAGAGCTTTTCGCACTATATTTGTGGAGATATGATCTGAGGACGTTGGTCTTTTTGCAGACTCCTGAATTACATTCCAAACAGGTGACCTGAGGAAAATCGTCATAACTTTCTCGCTGGGGATCGGATTGAAATTTCATAAGAAGGTACAGAAAGAGGACAGACTTTAGTTTCTTGTATGCATTTTTCAGATCCAAAGGTCGAAACAGTGACTCGTGGCACGTCGTACAAGTTCGCTCTACTGAACTAGTCTATAATCAAGTCACTATGGGAGATTTCACATAACTCTTCCTTGGAGAATCCAATTTGGGTCAGACTTGTGGCATTGGAAAGAGGACACAGAGGGATACTTCAAGTCACAAATTCAGAACTAGATGATCAGAAAGTACAGAGATACATCAGAGGAAATATCGGGCTCCTACAAAGTGAAAAAAGGTGTGTAGATTTTCTTAAATTTTTGCTTAAGCTTGGTTTGAAAATTTATTTTGAAGGAATTCAAAGGGCATAATAGAGAATTATTATCAGTAACTGATGCCCCGAGGAAAGAAAATGTACACACCTAGTAAGGAACCTGAAAGCTCTAGCATGACTCATGAAGAAGAAGAAGAAATGCTATATGATATATCAAAATTACAAGAACAAGTGCAACAAGTGTCACTTGCACAAAAAGCAACAAAATCTAAGATGGATGGTTTAAGGAAAGATGTAGAAGCCAAGATGGATGGTTTAAAGAAAGGTGTAGAAGCTAAGATGGATTGTTTAAAGAAAGGCATAGAAGCTAAGATGGATGGCATGGAAGCTAAGGTGAATGGCATGGACGCTAAAATTGATGGCATGGATGATAAGATGGAAGAATTGAAGATAAATATGAATAAGTTGCTACAAGAAATGGTCACTAAGGGTGAAAGGGTACTAAAGGAAACTCATGATGAGAACAAAAGAAATGTTAATCATGATTCCATAGACTCTAATGTTGGATCGAAGACTCACCATATTCCAAAAATCGATATGAGGAAGTTTGATGGCAAGGATCCCGCCACATGGATATTACAGATGGAGCAATTCTTCGATCTCAATAATGTGCAAAACACACAAAAGGTACATATGGAAACTTTATATTTGGAACCAAATCAGTTTGTATGGTATAAATGGTTTTGCTCTCGTAAACAATTTATCACTTGGGCAATTTTTACGGAAGAATTGATAGCACATTATGAGGATACAAAAAGCAACACTGTTTTTCGCCAATTGATAAGTCTCAAACAAAAGGGTTCAATAATGGAGCACATTGAGGATTTCCAAAAATTGAACATAAGGGTAAAAGATATTCCAGAGGAGCATAGGATTGATGTGTTCATAGGGTCTTTAAAGGATAATATCCAACATGATGTTTGCCTTTGGGAACCTGATTCATTAGAGAAGGCATTCAAGTTAGCAAGAAAAATGGAAAGCAAAATTATGGCAACCAGGAAGCATATCACTCACAACTATAAAGACGGAAGTGTTGTTGCCCGTAGTCTTCCACAACCTATAAGGTTGACACCACAAAAATTGGAAGAAAAAAGAGCAAAAGGGCTTTGTTACAGTTGTGATAGCAAATACACTAAAGGTCATAAGTGTGCTGAGAAGAAATTATTCTACATAGATTGTGAAGAGGAAGAAGAAAAGGAACAAGAAAGGTCAAAAGAGGAGGATATACTCCAGGAACAAAGCCTAGATGAAGAACAAATAAATCCAACCATATCTTGTAATGCATTGGCGGGAATTACCACTCCTCAAACCATCAAGATAGAAGGACAAATCAAGAAGAAAAAGGTAATAGTGTTGATTGATTTAGGAAGCACCCACAATTTTATTCATTGTAAGGTAGCAAAATAATTGAATTGCTTCCTATATCCAGAATCAGAGTGTCAAGTGATTATTGCAAATGGAGGAGCAATAAATTTCTCTGGAAAGTGCCATAATATCAAGCTATCCATGGGAGAATATGTATTGACTAGCCCAATGCTTTCCATTCCAATGGAAGGTGCTGATGTGGTACTAGGAGTCCAATGGCTACAATCCTTGGGTACAATAGCTTTTAATTTTCAAGAACTTTTCATCAAATTTTCTACGGAAGGAAAGGAAGTTGAATTAAGGGGTATTGCAGGGAAACCAAGAAAGATAATCAGCTCTAATGGTATGACAAAGCTTCTAAAAACGAACAAAGAGGTGTAATTTCACAATTATGTTCACTAGATGTTTCCACATCGGAATCATCTATTTCTCCAAATCTCCAAAAAGTCCTGGACAATCATTCCAAGGTATTTGAGACTCCCAACGGTCTCCCACCTATGCATGATCATGATCATGCTATTCATCTGATTCCAGGAAGTATTCCTCCAAACATCAGGCCGTGCAGATATCCCTATGTCCAAAAGAGTGAAATTGAACGTATGGTTGCAAAAATGCTAGAGGCTGGTATAATTCAACCAAGTCAAAGTTCTTTCTCTGCTCCAGTAGTATTGGTGCACAAGAAGGATGGATCATGGCGCATGTGTCCGGATTATAGGGAGCTCAGCAAGCTCACTATTAAAGATAAGTTCCCCATTCCTGTCATTGATGAATTACTGGATGAATTGCATGGATCAATTTACTTCACCAAGTTGGATCTTCGTTCAGGATATCATCAAATCAGAATGAAGATTGAAGACATTCCGAAAACAGCATTTAGAACTCATGAGGGTCATTATGAATTTTTGGTCATGCCTTTTGGCCTTACCAATGCACCTTCAACATTTCAAGGTTTGATGAATTCAATTTTCAAACCATTCCTTAGAAAATTTGTGTTAGTATTTTTTGATGATATACTAATCTACAGCAAGTCTTGGAAGGATCATGTTGAACATGTTGACAAGGTGCTACAACTATTGGAGGAGAAACAATTATATGCAAAAAGATCCAAATGTTTCTTTGGAGTCTAGGAGGTGGAATATCTGGGTCATATTGTATCTCATGGAGTTAAGGTAGACCCTAGCAAAATTAAATCCATTAAGGAATGGAAAATCCCCACATCCGTAAAGCATCTGTGAGGATTTCTCGGGTTGATAGGGTATTATCACAAGTTTGTTAAGAATTATGGGAGAATAGTAGCACCTCTAACAACATTATTGAAGAAAGATGCATTTTCATGGACTCCGGAAGCAACAAAGGCCTTTGAACATCTTAAAGAGGCAATGTGCCAAGCACCGGTCTTAGCTACACCAAACTTCACAAAAACCTTTATTGTGGAATGTGATGCTTCAGGAAATGGAATTGGTGCTGTTCTAATGCAAGATGAAAGACCCATTGCTTTTGAAAGTCGTCCAATCAAGGGAAAGTTTTTAAGCAAAGCTATTTATGAGAAGGAAATGTTGGCAATACTCTATGCACTTAAGAAATGACGACCCTAACTAGTGGGAAGACACTTCAAGGTAAGAACGGATCATGATAGCCTTAAATACTTTTTAGAACAAAGATTATCCTCTGAAGAGAAAAAAAAGTGGGTCACAAAAATGTTGGGTTATGACTTTGAAATCATCTACAAAAAAGGGAAGAAAAATGTGGTGGCAGATGCACTATCAAGAAAGGATGAGGATGTGGAAGCATTGTTGTGCGCCATTTCTATTATCCAACCAGATTGGATAAACGAAGCAAGGGAGGAATGGAAGAATGATGAAGAAGTGTGGGCACTTATTCGAAAGTTACAACAAGATTCTAATACGTCTAATACATTTAGCTGGTAAAATGATTCATTATGGTACAAAGATCGCCTATACCTCTGTAAGAATTCCCAGCTAAAACAAAAGATTCTTATGGAATTGCACACTTCTCCCTTAGGAGGTGTTGTGGCCAAAAACAACCCCCCCTCCTTATTTAGTATTAGCAATAACACTAGGTAAGTGGGGACCCTTAGTAAAAATTCAAAAAATTCAATTAAGGCTCATGTATTTTACTCCTTAAGAAAACATCGCATTGCGCAAACACTGATAGGGCATTTCCTTATGAGTAAAAATGATAAATTGTGAAAGTGCGACGCGAATTCCATCGCATCGCATGCATTAAAAAAAACTCACATTGGAAAACCTTTAAAAAAATCGCCGATATCCAATATGCGATATCGCATATCGCAATGTCGCATGAAAACACATAACCATTTAATGATTATAGCAATCCGCAATCTTGCGATAGCGCGATACTGCGATTTGCGATCTTGCGATCGCGCGATACTGTGATCTGCGATTCTGCGATAAGCGCGATCGAGCAACCCTGCGATAACACATCTTAATGAAAAATGCGATAATGCGACACTGCGATGTTGCGATGCGAATCGCAGAAACTTTCCATCGCAGATTTTCCCTGGCTCAACATTCAAGAAAAGCTGTCCATAAACCAAAAATTGGATACGCGCTTTAATGATAATTAATGAATGATATGCCAAGTGTTGATGAAAGACGGTTTTGTGTTTTTCGAAGAGTCAGTTCACGTCAGGTGGCATGTTTTTGTACATCCGTAGAGCTTAGAGCTTTCTTGTCGATTTTTATTATCATTACTCTCTCCTCATGTGTGAACTGCAGGAATGAAAAACAGAAACAACATGAAGCAATGTGCAGGAAGAAATAAAGGAAAAGGGTAAAGCTCCAATGCTCAGAGACAAAGAAAATATGCCCTCATAAGCGGATACCACATGTAACAGAGCCGCAGATTCGCAGAACGCTGCTGAGCTATCCATTACAGATATTTCAGTCATAGCCATGGTTGAATGAGTAGTTGAACAATGCTAATATCAACAGGCGGTTTAACGCTCAATGTCAGAAGCTCATGAAAGCAGTATGTTTACAAAATTTTGAAGCTTATACCCGGTGAAGGAAAAGGCACTAAAGGCGAAAAATGCATTAGAAAGGCCCAGATCAAAGAACGGAGGCAGTTTCCGATGTGCGATAATCGCGCATCACTGAGAAAATTTCTCAAAAAGCAAAGTCTCTAACTTCTCAGTCACTCGTAAGCCCGGAAAATGCAAGAAAGCGAAGGCAGAAGCAATTCGAGGATTAACCAAGTGGAACTTGGATTATTACTGGGCATACACAGTAAATCCACATAGCCAGAGGATGACTCTCGAGTATATCATCTATTTTGCTGAAAAGATGGTGCCAGCTCTTACCATTTATGTTTGCTTAGCTCAACCAAAAGCGGAAGATAGTCAACCGACTCTACCCAGGCAAATATTGAATGCTCATAACATTAAGGAGAAAATGCAGAAATATTTAGATATTAGATTTAATTTTTAGAAATAGTTTTTCTTATAAAAAGGGCGGTCATTTAAACCGTATCCGGAATCTGTGTAATTAAGTTATTTAGTTAGTAGTATTTAAACCCTTCTCATGCATTTAGAGAAGGGTCCAGAAATTTATCAAAAACTTGTCCTCAAAACATGCACTTTTGCACCCTCAGAGGAGGTTTTGGTGAATGAATGGATCAAGATTTGTTGATGTTTGCATTTGATATCTTCTACTGATTTTTCACTTCTGTACTCTTAGTGGATGTTAGAGCAAGGAGAGATAAATCATTGTCGCTTGAAGCTTATGAGCAGGACTAGTCATAAATGGTACTTTTATCTCTTGACCATTTCTGCTTATATATTAAAGTGATATACAGTTTTAGTTGTTTATGTATTATTGCATGAATGCTTGAGTTATCATTTGGCACTTTTGTACGGTGATAGCTATTTATTTATGCCTAATGTATAAATAGCTTATTATGCGATATGTTGTTCACAACTGTTTCGTCTAAATTTTTATGCGAAGTGGTTCATCTTAATTAATTTCCTTTCTTATAATCGTTGAATGATCTTTATTACCAGTTGTTATTTGAAATCTCTTTAGATTGCATAATAGAAGAATTACATCCTGGGTTAGCATAGATTTAGTAGTGTTGTTTATTAGATTACAATAGCATAGAATTAGATTAAAGTTTGAATTAGAATAGCTTAGATAGGAACTGTTAGATCAGCAACATCCAATTCTACACACACACACACTCATAGATTAGGAAACTGGTCCCATTATCCCCAGTCGGACTCGCTATACCAAACGGATAAGGAGCTGCCAACCAAGGTCCGGACCGGGCGGGTATCCCCCTTGTTGTTGACCCAATTTTCAGGGCTTCAACATATTTCGCGCTAGAAGGAGGGCTTGAACTATGAATGGCAAGTAAATCCAAATCTGAATACCATTCTGAGAGTAAATTGCCCTCATCATCTCCCCCGACTTCCCCATTACATTTAAATCTAGAGTCAGAAGTCGCTCGAGTATCAACCGCTGCTACACACTCTGATATTTCAGAACAATCTACCGTTGAACTTCCTGAAGTCGAATCCCTGATTCACAAACTTCAGCAATTTTCCATTTCTCCTCAGAGGTCTGATAAATCTCAAGGCAGCGTGACTTCGCAGTACAACCCTGCTCATCCCCTAACCAGGCTAAAGAGTGAAAAGTTTGGCGTCCAACCAACCGAATTACCTCTTCCCACCAGGAAAAGAGCGAGGAAATCACCGCAAGAGTCTGACAGTGAGACTCTTTCGTCAACATCGTCCATCTCAACTACTTCACCGCGAAGTCAACCATCCACACCTCCACTCCAGATCATCGTCCATCCATCCACTGGAACCCCCACAACCCCTCTTCAATCATCTACAATCATAGTATCCTCATCCTCCCAGCTGCAGGGATCATCTTCTACACTTTCCTCTGTTAGTAGTTCAACAATGGCCCAGTCTCCATGGAATAACCCTGGGGCAGTCTTAATGCCTGCACCCTTGAGTCAAATACCGGCCCATCCTAAGAAATGGCTGCCTAAATTCAATCCCGAGGCAGGCATGCTAGCAGAAGAGCACATAAACAACTTCATACTTTCCATTAATCTCAATGGAGTTACTAATGAAGATGTTGTTGTTCGGCTTTTTCCCTATACACTACAAGGAACAGCCGGGTCATGGTACTTTTCATTACCCTACAGATCCATCACAAGTTGGGACATCTTCCAGGACCAATTCCTAACCAAGTTTGGTGATGACAGGTCTACGGTAACGTTAATCAATGACCTATCCAATCTTAAAGCCGAAGCTAGAGAGCCTATCAAGGATTTCAATTTACGGTTCAACAAAATTTTCAACAAAATTCCTACTGCTTCCCAGCCCAATGAAGAAGTACGATGTGAATGGTATATCACCGCTCTACCATTGAACATAGCAATCTTCGTGGACAGGGCAAATAAAATAACCTTAGCTGATAACATGAAAGAGGCGATAGTAGTAGTGAAACGAATAATATCCCTGGAAAAGAGATCCGCGATAGAGGAACGTAAGTCCAAAAAAGTCACCTTCAAGGAAGACTCCACGAAGAAACAAGCAAAAGATCCTTTTGATTTGGAAGGATTGCAGAAAGTTCTAAAGACCATGTCCAATGAGATGGTCGATATAAAAAAACAAGTAGCAGAAACTTCTTCAAAAAAGCCCTACAGAGCTTTTAAAAGAGGTCCTTCAACGGATGCAAAGCCACCCAACGCAATTTCAAATGCTGAATCCGAGGAAGAGGAAGAGGAAATTGCCACTGAAGGGCAGACTGATGACGAAGAAGTTGTGGAATTACAAGGAATGTGGGATTTCATCCTCCCACAATAAGAAGAACAAGAAATATTTCCAGTTAGCACACGAAGCAAAAATCAGCTTGATCCTCCCCAAACTACCCCTAAGCTGAAGAGCGCAAGCTCTGCAACAAAGGATAAAGTCGCAACAAAGAAAACAACATCTAAAGCGACTCAAACTAGCCCAGTCCAAGCAGATGAAACGACTCCATCTAAAACACTGATAGTGTCAGATGAAATGGAGTACAATATTATTGATGACATGAAGAATACTAGGGCTAATATCACCCTTTACGAACTGAGCAAGTTGAAACATCAACAGAAGATAATGATGAAAGAATTACATGCCGTGCCAGTTGCACCTTTGCTTGCCGCTATACTTTCTCAAGCTTCCCATAACATGGGAAGACCTCCAACTAACGCGATCAATAAGATTGATCCAAATGACATCGCCTTAATTGGAGGAAGATCAAGATCTCACACTCCCCCGTTTCTCCTTACTTATGAAATCTTCAATAAAAATGTGCACAATTGTTTGGTAGATTTTAGTGCTTCATCGAATATTTTACCCAAATCTATATGTGCCAAGTTAAATGTTCAACCACAGAAATCCGCAATGTGCATAGTTCAGCTAGATCGATCTCAAGTCGAAGTGATTGGCGAACTAAATCAAGTAACCATAAGATTGTCATCCAACCTGAAGGTATTTCAGGTTATTGACATTCTAGTTGTCGATATCCTAGAATTCTATGGCTTAATTCTTAGCAGGGATTGGTCAGAAAAACTCCATGAATACTTCGCAACCGACTGGTCGCACATGTGGCTACCCTACAACGGTAAACCGAATCAAATAAAAGTTGAACGAGAGCTACACCAGAAGTACATAGTAACGGAGTTAGAGGGAGAAAATGAACCAGTAGCGTATAACAACAGCATTATTGGCAATTACTCAGTAGATTCTTTCCTCGGCAATTTCAATGCTCATGTGTCACCCTATTTAGAACACTCTGTTTTGTCCCAAGCTGAAAATTTTTCTCGAACTGATAGTTCGAAATGTATCAATTTTTTAGATAAACCTGTAAATAAATCTTTGTTTTGGAAATTATTTTTTGATGGTTCTAGATCTAACGAAGGAGCAGGAGCAGGATGCGTTCTGATTAGTCCAGAAGGAGATAAGATCATGCTCATATGCAGACTCGAATTCGATTGCATAAACAATACAGCAGAATACGAGGCTTTGGTTCAAGGCCTGTACAAAGCAATCGGGTTAGGCGTAAAGAATCTTCAAGTTTTTGGAGACTCTGAGATTGTGGTTAAACAAGTACGTAACACTATACATTGCTTATCAGGTCATTTAAAACACTATCAATCCTTAGTACAAGATCTGTCTGAGAATTTCATAGCATTTAATATTTCTTCAATCCCCAGGCTCCAAAATGCAAGTGCACACCTTTTGGCTAACATAGCTTCTAATCTTATTCCGTCCGAAGATTTTAGTCCAGATAGATTCTCAATAGAATTAATCTTTAGACTGTCCATTCCTGAAAACATCACAAATTGGAGAGTATTCAATGATGATCCTGATTTCGTAAATTTCCTCACGTCTGAGGGATCCTACTCCAATCAAATAATTGACTAAGACCAGCACGATCAACAATTGCAACAAAATAGCACTAATAATGCTATACCTAAGTCGGTGGTCAAGTTAGAAGACTTATACGATTTGAAAGATCGGTTTAAGAGGTCTACCAATTCAAAACTCCAAAGTTCAACCTTGAACTACGAATTAGTAAACCTAGGGACCGATGCTAAACCACAAAACATTAATCTAGGCTTTGGCCTAGCCCTTGAAGAGAAACTAGCATATATTCGTCTTTTCAGAGAATATAAAAATGTTTTTGCTTGGAATTATGATGAGATGAAAACATACGACACTTCCATCATCCAGCATACTATTCCCATGATCGATAATGAAAAACCTGTCCAACAAAGGCTGAGAAAAATCCACCCCAATTTGGAAAATCAGATAAAAACTGAGCTCAATAAGTTATTGAAAGCCAGGATAATCTTTCCCGTCAGGCATTCCAAATGGGTCTCCAATATGGTACCTGTTAGAAAGAAAAATGGAGATATTAGGATTTGCATTGACTTTCGGAACCTTAAAAAAGCCTGTCAAAAGGATAATTTTCCTCTACCACCTATGGAACAGATACTGCAAGCAGTGGCGGGCTCAGAATTAATGTCTTTCTTGGATGGATTTTCAGGATACAATCAAGTGTTGGTACATCCTGATGATCAGTTGAAAACCACATTCATAACTAAATGGGGCACATACGCATATCGGAAGATGCCATTTGGTTTGATTAATGTTGGTGCCACATTTCAAAGAGCCATGGATATCGCATTCAAAGGTTTAGTCAATAAATCTGTAGTAATTTATTTGGATGATATAACAGTGTACTCGAAGAAGCGAAACGACCATCTCAAGGACCTGAAACAAATCTTTCAACAGTGTTTAAGGTATGGAATTTCACTTAACCCAAAGAAATATTTTTCGCACTAAGTGAAGGGAAACTTCTAGGATTCATAGTGTCAAAATCTGGTATTCACATTGATCCCGACAGAATCAAAGAAATTTCTGAAATATCCCTACCTCGTAATAAAAAAGCCATGCAATCTTTCCTTGGTCAAATCAATTTTGTAAAGAGATTCGTTCTAGATTTTTCACGAATCGTGTCTCCTTTGCAAACCATGATTAAAAAGAATTCAAATTTTAAATGGGGTCAAGATGAACATGAAGCATTCAACCTGATCAAGCAAGCTATTATTAATGCTCCATCTTTAGCGACTCCGAATTTTTCAGAGCCTTTTATTTTATACACATTTACCTCAGATAAGTCATATGCTGCGATTCTAACTCGGGAAAATCAAGAAAAAGCGGAAGCTCCAATTGCGTTTTTTAGCTCAAATTTACAGGGTGCTGAACTAAATTATTCAGACGTGGAGAAACAGTCTTATGTTGTTTTCAAAGCGGTCAAATACTTCAGATCTTTCTTACTTAAAACCCATACTAAGATCATAGTACCGTTTCCATCAGTAAGGAATCTTCTAGTACAGAAAGATGTGGGTGAGAAAAGAGCTAATTGGGTTACTTCCTTACAGGAATATGACATTGAGATCAAACCAGCAAACATTATAAGAGGTCAAGGCTTCTGCAAAATGCTAGCCAAAGCATCGCAAATTTCTGAAATTCCATCTGAAGAGGTACAAATGTGTGAGGTAAGCCTAAAAGATGCAGAATCACTATATGCTGATATCATTTATTATCTTAAGAACGAGTATGCTCCTTCACACCTTGATCATACTAAGAAAAGAGCCCTAAGGTTGAAAGCTAAACAATATCAGCTCATAAATGATATTCTTTTTAGAAAAAATTATGATTTTGTTCTTCTTAGGTGTCTTGAGAAAGCTGAAGCTGAAAAGGTTTTGCAGGAACTCCACGATGGGCCAGCAGGCGGACACTATGCTGGAGATGCTACTGCACATAAAATCTTACGCGCAGGATATTACTAGCCCACGTTGTTTAAAGACTCGCACAATTACATGAGAAGATGTCAAGTCTGCCAAACTACTGCTGGAAGACAAAAGAAGCCATCCCTGCCACTACAGCTGGTAAACATCGAGCAACCTTTCAGTCAGTGGGGCTTGGACATAATAGGTGAGATCGTTCCTCACTCTTCTAAGTAGCATAGATACATCCTCACAGCAACAGATTATTTTACTAAATGGGTAGAAGCAGTTCCGCTCAAGACGGCTAATTCTGAAAATATCATTGAGTTCATAGATCAATTTATAATCACCAGGTTTGGATTGCCATCCACTTTAATGTTTGAGATGCATCATACTTTTCTGGAAATGTAATGACTAAATTTGCACTTAAAAGAGGATTCAAACTTAAATATTTGGCCAATTACTACTCGCAAGGTAATGGGTTACTTGAGTCAACAAATAAAAACCTAATCAGGATTATTAAAAGAACAGTTGACCAGAATCAAAAGAATTGGCGCAAGGCTTTGATATATGCTTTATGGGCAGATCGGATAACGCAAAAAGCTTCTATCGGAATTTCTCCCTTTAATTTAGTTTATGGGAAAGAAGTGGTTCTTCCGACTCACTTAGCCATTCCCTCTTTGTCTTTAGTAAAATACATTGATGAAGTACCCGCTTCCTCCTTATAGCTAAGACAAATGGAAATCATTAAATTAGAAGAACAATGAGAACAAGCTAAGAAAACGCATGCTCATCATCAAGCACTAGTAAAATCCTCTTTTGATTCAAACATAATGACCAGAAAATATTTTCAGATGGGAGATTTAGTTTTAAAGTTGGACAAGGCTCATGAAGAAAAGGGCAAACATACAAAATTTCAAAGGATGTGGCTTGGTCCTTTTCAGATTGTTGAAGTCGTAGGTCCATCAACGTTTGTGTTACAGGATGTAGCAGGTAAGAGGGATCCTTTGCCTGTTAATGGACAAATTCTCAAGAAATATTTTCCATAGAAGATTATTCTTCTATTTTTGTAGAATAGTTTTCCTTTTTCATAATAAACCCGTTGTGAATGGTTACATTAGGCATTTACGAAAAACACACCAATTCTCTTTCAGATTTTGAACTTTTCGCTTGTATAAATAGCAAATCTTTTGGAAAACTGATATTTATTATTGACAGATACAGTTAAAAACTGTAGCCTAGATATGATACTAGTTTCAACTTCAAAGAATTTGATGAAAGCAACCTTTAGTGAAGAAATTGTTTTATCTCAGTACAATGAAAGGTATCAATAAAAAAATAAAGATTCTCTGTAGAACAGCTGTTTCCAAAAACTCTATTATTGTCGTCCAGAGCTATCTTAAGGAAACAATGACTTCCTCCTTGCTAAGGAAATCACATCTTTCAGAGGAATAATCCAAGGATACACTTTATCTTGAAGAATGAGAGGTCTCATCACGAGCTGGCTTATCATTATCAGAGATATTATAACTTGCTGACTTTGCCAATAATGTACACCACAACAGGGCAATGACTCAAGATTGTTGCAATCAAAAGACAAGGGGTCTCATCACGAGCCAGCTTGTTCAGCAAAGTTATAAATCAAGTGAATGACTGTGTCATAATTTGGCTACCAAACCAAGACATTGATCTTTAAGAATAAAAAGAAAATCAAAGCAATAAGTGTGGATATGGACTTTTCTTTGAAAGTTGTAGGTCACCTTAAGTAGGATATAGGATCATTGTTGGGTAACAGGTAACCCTGTCGAGGCTATAAATGCAAGCTGGAAGCAGAGGCTCTACCTACGACAAATGAGCATATTTAAAACTAGTTTACAGAGGAGACTTTGTTCTATATTTACAAGACCAAGTAATGGCTGATGTAAATACAAGGACTAGCCTGAGGAAGCAAATAATTAGAGTAGAAAGTGGTTGAAACAAAATATCATTGACAGTTTAGAGCATAATGTACTCTATCTTTCCATAACAAAGTTTAATTTTCTGAAAATTTTTCTGTTTTGGAAGTTTGAAAAATTCAATAGAAAAACAGAGATAACTGGTTCTTCCAAGTGAATCGCCAATTGTTGTGGCCACCAACAACCCCCCCTCCTTATTTAGTATTAGCAATAACACTAGGTAAGTGGGGACCCTTAGTAAAAATTCAAAAAATTCAAAAAATTGGATATGGCGACCCTACCTAGTGGGAAGACACTTCAAGGTAAGAACAGATAATGATAGCCTTAAATACTTTTTAGAACAAAGATTATCCTCTGAAGAGCATCAAAAGTGGGTCAAAAAGATGTTGGGTTATGACTTTGAAATCATCTACAAAAAAGGGAAGCAAAATGTGGTGGTAGATGCACTCTCAAGAACGGATGAGGATGTGGAAGCATTGTTGTGCGCCATTTCTATTATCCAACCAGATTGGATAAACGAAGCAAGGGAGGAATGGAAGAATGATGAAGAAGTGTGGGCACTTATTCGAAAGTTACAACAAGATTTCAATACGTCTGATACATTTAGCTGGCAAAATGATTCGTTATGGTACAACGATTGCTTATACCTTTGTAAGAATTCCCAGCTAAAACAAAAGATTCTTATGGAATTGCACACTTCTCCCTTAGGAGGTGTTGTGGCCACCAACAACCCCCCCTCCTTATTTAGTATTAGCAATAACACTAGGTAAGTGGGACCCTTAGTAAAAATTCAAAAAATTCAATTAAGGCTCATGTATTTTACTCAAGAAAACATCGCATTGCGCAAACACTGATAGGGCATTTCCTTATGAGTAAAAATGATAAACTGTGAAAGTGCGACGCGAATTCCATCGCATCGCATGCATTAAGAAACACTCACATTGGAAAACCTTTAAAAAAATCGCCGATATCCGATATGTGATATCACATATCGCAATGTCGCATGAAAACACATAACCATTTAACGATTATAGCAATCCGCGATCTTGCGATAGCGCGATATTGCGATCTGCGATCTTGCGATCGTGCGATACTGTGATCTGCGATTCTGCGATAAGCGCGATCGAGCAACCCTGCGATAACACGTCTTAATGAAAAATGCGATAATGCGACACTGCGATGTTGCGATTCGAATCGCAAAAACTTTCCATTGTAGATTTTCCTCGGCTCAACATTCAAGAAAAGTTGTCCATAAACCAAAAATTGGATACGCACTTTAATGATAATTAATGAATGATACGCCAAGTGTTGATGAAAGATGGTTTTGTGTTTTTCGAAGAGTCAGTTCACGTCAGGTGGCATGTTTTTGTACATCCGTAGAGCTTAGAGCTTTCTTGTCGATTTTTATTATCATTACTCTCTCCTCATGTGTGAACTGCAGGAATGAAAAACAGAAACAACATGAAGCAATGTGCAGGAAGCAATAAAGGAAAAGGGTAAAGCTCCAATGCTCAGAGACAGAGAAAATATGCCCTCATAAGCGGATACCGCATGTAACAGAGCCACAGATTCGCAGAACGCTGCTGAGCTATCCATTACAGATCTTTCAGTCACATCCATGGTTGAATGAGTAGTTGAACAATGCTGATATCAACAGGGGTTTAACGCTCAAGGTCAGAAGCTCACGAAAGCAGTATGTTTACAAAATTTTGAAGCTTATACCAGGTGAAGGAAAAGGTGCTAAAGGCAAAAAACGCATCAGAAAGGCTCGGATCAAATAACGAAGGCAGTTTTCGATGCGTGATTAGCGCCTAGAGCTAATCACGCATCGCTGAGAAAATTGCTCAAAAAGCAAAGTCTCTAACTACTCAGTCACGTGTACGCCTGGAAAACGCAAGAAAGCAAAGGCAGAAGCAATTCGAGGATTAACCAAGTGGAACTTGGATTATTACTGGGCATACACAGTAAATCCACATAGCCAGAGGATGATTCTCAAGTATATCATCTATTTTGCTGAAAAGATGGTGCCAGCTCTTACCATTTCTGTTTGCTTAGCTCAACCAAAAGCGGAAGACAGTCAGCCGACTCTACCCAGGCAAATATTGAATGCTCGCAACATTAAGGAGCAAATGCAGAAATAGTTATATATTAGATTTAATTTTCAGAAATAGTTTTGCTTAGAAAAAGGGCGGTCATTTAAACTGTATCTAGAATCTGTGTAATTAAGTTATTTAGTTAGTAGTATTTAAACCTTTCTCATGCATTTAGAGAAGGGTCCAGAAATTTATCAAAATCGTGTCCTCAGAACATGCACTTTTGCACCCTCAGAGGAGGTTTTGGTGAATGAATGGATCAAGATTTGTTGATGTTTTCATTTGATATCTTCTACTGATGTTTCACTTCTGTACTCTTAGTGGATGTTAGAGCAAGGAGAGATAAATCATTGTTGCTTGAAGCTTATGAGTAGGACTAGTCATAAATGGTACTTTTATCTCTTGACCATTTCTGCTTATATGTTAAAGTGATATACAGTTTTAGTTGTTTATGTATTATTGCATGAATGCTTGAGTTATCATTTGGCACTTTTGTATGGTGATAGCTATTTATTTATGCCTAATGTATAAATAGCTTATTATGCGATATGATGTTCACAACTGTTTCGTCTAACTTTTTATGCGAAGTGGTTCATCTTAATTGATTTCCTTTCTTATAATCGTTGAATGATCTTTATTACCAGTTGTTATTTGAAATCTCTTTAGATCGCATAATAGAAGAATTACATCCCGGGTTAGCATAGATTTAGATGTGCTGTTTATTAGATTACAATAGCATAGAATTAGATTAAAGTTTGAATTAGAATAGCTTAGATAGGAACTGTTAGATCAACAACATCCAATTCTACACACACACACTCATAGATTGGGAAACTGGTCCCATTATCCCCAGTCGGACCCGCTATACCAAACGGATAAGGAGCTGCCAACCAAGGTCCGGACCGGGCGGGTATCCCCCTTGTTGTCGACCCGATTTTCGGGGCTTCAACAGGAGGGCACTCAGGATTTTTTAAAACTTACCACAGGGTTAAGAAGGAATTTTTTTGGGATGGCCTTAAATCAGATATTCAAAAGTTTGTGGCGGAATGTTTGGTTTGCCAACAAAATAAAGTTGAAAGAATTAAGACACCGGGTCTATTACAACCTTTATCCATTCCAAGCCAACGTTGGGAGGAGGTTTCAATGGATTTTATCACAGGTTTACCCAAGTCTGAGGGAAAGAGTGTCATCATGGTGGTAGTTGACAGACTTACCAAGTATGCACACTTTTGTGCATTATCACATCCATTTAAAGCCAATACAGTTTCTAATGCATTTATGGAAACAATTCAAAAGCTACATGGAAACCCAAAGATTATTGTAAGTGACAGAGATCCCATTTTCACTGGAAATTTTTGGACAGAATTATTTTCTTGTCTTGGTACTCAATTAGCTCATAGCTCATCTTATCTTCCTCAATCTGATGGGAAAACTAAGATAGTAAACAAATGTTTGGAAGGATATCTTCGTTGCTTTGTATATGATAAACAGACACAATGGGTCAAATGGTTGCCTCTGGCTGAATGGTGGTATAACACTTCCTTCCATACGGCAAAAAAAATGACCCCATTTATGGCACTTTATGGGTATCAACCACCATCCATCACATCATATTTAAGAGAAAATTCTAAGTTTCAGGCAGTGGAACATCACATCGAACATCAACAACAAGTCCTCCAACTCTTAAAGGATAACCTCGTGTTGGCACAGAATAGAATGAAACAACAGGCAGATCAACATTGCAGTGAAAGAAGTTTTGATGTAGGTGATTGGGTATTCCTACGGCTACAACCATATAAGAAAATGTCCCTCAAGTAAGATAAGAAGGATAATAAATTATCACCAAAGTATTATGGCCCGTACAAGGTGTTGCAAAAGATTGGTACTATGGCATACAAATTGGAGCATCCTGCAGCTTCTCGATTGCACCCAGTTTTCCATGTTTCATGTTTAAAGAAGGTTATAGGCGATAAGCTCCCA
This sequence comes from Pinus tabuliformis, assembly GCA_031772625.1. NCBI lineage: Eukaryota > Viridiplantae > Streptophyta > Pinopsida > Pinales > Pinaceae > Pinus > Pinus tabuliformis. The sequence goes on along the minus strand of CM062820.1, from coordinate 256,051,708 downwards.
GTTCAAACAATATTGCCAGAACTTGACGAGGAAGGAAAAATTATATTGGAACCAGAAGCAGTCACAGAAACAAGAACTCGACAGCTACGAAATAGATCAATTTCAGAGTATCTTATCAAGTGGAAGAACTTATCCGCTGAAGATTCCACATGGGAGGATGAGAATTTTATGCAGAAGTATCCAGAACTACTCAAGCGTTGAGGACAACACTTTTTTGAAGGAGAGGGGCATGTTGGGTCCCTCTAATACTAATGATTACCCCATTACTATTGTAGTTATACCCCTTATTAATATTGTTGTGCCCCTATTGCCTCCATATTGTTATTATTGTGCCCCATAGAATCCATCTATTGTTATTTTTGTGGATTTATATTATTATTGTTAGGTTGGTTGGGTTATATTGTAACTCCTTAGACTCCTATATATAGAAAGGAGGTTTTGTCATTTGTATCATCAAAGAGTTTTTCATTTATGTAATGTAAAGGAGATTGCCCCCTCGAAGAGGCTGAATTCTAAGGCGTTGATCTATCTTTTCTATCTTTTCTTGAGCTGGTTTCATAACAATCTCCTCAACACTCGAGTTTAGTCTACTAAATCATAAAAACTAGTTGATGGTTGAGTGATTGTATTTGAGATCATTTTTTCTCTTATCCTAGGTATGAATTCCTCCTCAATGTCACTAACATCACTATCTTTCATGTTGAGAATACGTTTTTTTTTTTTTTTTTTTTCCTACCATCGAAATTTTCCGTCTCCCCTTCTAATGCATTTAGACCATACAATAGATGTTGTATTGTCACTAGTAATTATATTTGAATGTTGTTGGTCAAGGTCCATCATTCTCATCATTTTTACATTCAATTCATAGTCATTGTTAGCCTTTCCTCTCCCCTTCTCATTCAAAGTGAGGTCTAATTATTAAAAAATTTCCCTTCCATGTTTTTCATCATTGACTCATGTTCAATCTATTGGAAAAAAACTAATGAACTTTGAAAACCATCTATTATGAGGCTATCTACATAGAGATTGCAAATTTCTTAAATATGAAGCTAAATATTTGGAGCTTTCTCATGCATTCACAAACATATATTTGATCACTACAACATAGCTTGATAATGATGTAGAAAGTCAACTATTACATAAACTAAACCAGTGAAGACTACCACCTCAATTAGTAATGTAGATCCATCTATTTCATCTGCAACATATAGCATTGAACTTGCACATTAGGTGTTGATGGAGTGGTCTCCATCATAATATCAAGTTTTTGTGCAATTCAAGTGTTATCTATATGTCCATCCACCTCACAATCTAAGGAACTATCATTTATTTAAGTAGCCCAGTGATTATTTATATTAGCAATATTCTCATTAATTGCAAGCAAACCTTAAACATTCTTAGAATATTTTTCATAAGAATTAGAAACATTTCATGTTAGTAAAATCATCCAAACCCCACATTCACAAAATATCTATAGAAAAAGGCCCCCCGATGTAGCCATTAATATTATGCTTCTTATATTGTGATCACATCGATGAACTTTAATGAATGTTCCAATCACAATTTTGACAAAATTCATATATTTTTTTCATGACATCGAACTATGGATGGCTACATTAGAGTTACAAATATTCCCTTATATTTTATTATAAAATGAAACAAGGATATTGTGAGTCACCTCCAAAAGTATGTTGGTATTTGAATCATGTTTTTGCTGAAAAGCGAAGGCGGAACCAAAAACCTGTACACTTCCAAGTAAAAATGAAACTCCCTAATGCTTGTGCAAATATAGACTGCTACAAACAAATTCCATCCAAGCTTCAATGGGATCTTCATATGTTCCTATACCCAAGATGTTGGGATGGGGTCCCCTAGGGTCAATTTTGGGGTTAAAAGCCCAAGTTTTTGTATAAAAAGTGTAAAGTCTCCACATTTTATGGTCAAGAAGCTTGAAGATGTAAAAGTGTCAAAAAGGGTTTCCACCCTTCTTTTATGTAACTTGTGTCAGCGTTAGGAGATCTACCCATGGTCCGCGGACCATGGGATTGTATAAAAAGGGAAGTCTTAAAAGAGTCTAATGTAGTTCAGTTCTTGGTATGTTTTGAGTCATTGATAAAGGTAATGGGTCTGTGAGAGCTAAGAGCGAAGAGTCTTAGCGTAGGAAAGAGGCTCTGCAACTATGTGCGTAGAGGCCTAGGGTATAAGTTCGCAGCTGAGTGCATGGACCTCTGCAGCTGTCTACGCAGGGTAGTTAGAGTCTGTAAAGAAGATCTGAAGCATCAATAAAAAGAACTATTCTGGAATTATCTGTGTATGATCTATTTTAATTCTATTATAAATGCATGTGATTATGTTATGATGAATACTGGGTTTATGTTTTATTGATTCGTGAATCCATATGTTTTTCTTTGTTATATGAATGCAAGTAGGAATATCTGTTTACGCGACAATCATCTTAATGCATGTTGAAATTATCAGATACTTAAGCTAATATGGGTAAATATATAAGTAAGAATAATTATAGAGGCACGTAAGTGTCTGGTTTTCCTATCTAGGGTACGTAAAGGACAGTCGTAGACCTTCGCGGAGGTCTAGAGCATGTCTAAGAGAATTATATCGATAAGCCCTAAAAGTCTTATCCACCTGTGTGAAGGAACGTTTAGGGTATAAAATGACATCACTACCATATCTGGGTGTGGAAACTTGGTTCCTACATCCTCTAGATTGCTTCAAGTGAGACTTCAATCCGTGCTCCACGGATTGATGCTGAAAGGGCCAGTAGTGTAGGGATTTGCTTGGCTAATTAACACTCAACCTAGGTTAGGGCCCATCAAGCCAGAAAATGGTTCCGTTGCTGGGACCGAGATCTGCATAAGGAGATGTTTGATGTCGCATCACTGGAATCCAACTAAGAAGGAGATCAAAGACTAGTTGGATAGAAAGATCCATGAATTCACGATGCAAGAGAACAGGAATCCATGATTGACGAAAGAACAGTGGTTGGATAGATATCTGTACACAAAGATACCTGAAATATTTTTATGTTCCTTCCTAATCGAATTATATGAGTGGATCACGAAATTAGTAGATGGCCAAGGAAGGTGGAGGCTTGACGGTCCAATAGTCTGGACCCCGAAGTTAGTGCGGAGATTAGAAGCCTTTGAAGATAAGATCGCATGTGTTGTTGATCATTGGTTCGATCATATCATAGGAGGGTTTTTGATAGAGTTCACGGTTGATGCTTCGGTAAGTTATAGCAAAGCAGAGCGATTCTTCTTCAAGGGATCACGAGGTAAGTATTTAAGGTCTTTAAATACTTGGATTAAGATGCTCTTGTGTGAAAAGTGGGTTATGTAGTTACCTTGATGTTTGGAGCTATGCAAAGTGGAAAGATTTTCAGGGATAGAGGGAAAATAGGCCCTGAATATAGCCCGTTGATTGGACCTCCTTTGAGTGACGACGAGGAAGCATCACAGGCTTCTCCGCAGAGCATTGTTCAGTTGATAAGACAAGGCTTCCTGCGAATACCCCATCCACCCACACCACCTCCATCTTCACTTCCACCACATACGCCTTCATCCACACAATTGCCACCTCTGCCACCATTCAATATGGTGAATTCAACAAAGTTTCCCATGTTTAAGGGGTCACGAACTGAGGACCCAGACCAATTTTGGTTCATTGTGAAGGTTGTATGGGAAGCTCGAGGTATTACAGATGACCATATGAAGAAAGAAACATTGGTTACTGCTTTGCAGGAATGCACGCTAACATGGTACATTAAGTACTGCATTGATAACTTGATGGCTTCATTAGCAGATATTCAAACCGCGCTGAATAAGGAATTCATTAGGCCCAAGTCTGAAGCACAATCGATTGCAGGATTCAAGGAGATCATGATGAATCCTGGCGAGACACCCTAGGAACTGGATCAAAGATTGAAGTGCACAATTCGTGAAGCCAACATGAATCTTATGGATGGGCTGCACCACGAATGGTTCATGGTTTCACTCCTGCCTCATCTAAGGGTTGCTTTGTCACAACAAAAGATTGGGAACCAGGCATAAGCCCTAGAGATTGCAATGAGATTGCACGAGACACTGATGCAAGATGATAATTTAGGGGTTTAAAAGATTCACGCGCAGTTGTAGAACCTATGCTTATAATTTCAGATTCTGAAGAAAGATAGAGCAGTTCGGCCGGAGATGCGCGAAGAAGTTTGGTGCATGAAGTGAAAAAGTCATGGGCATGACAAAGATCATTACAGTCTTCGCGAATTATGTTGCGGTAGGGGGGTCGATACCTCTATTGCTGGAAGCTCAAGTAGGGCTAAGTATAGGGCCCGTGATATGGTGTGCTATCTGTCAGGTAGCTGGAAAACACGTGACAAATAATTGCCTATTGCTGCAGAAATTTGTACAGACACTACAACAGCTCTTCTGCAACTTTTGTCAATCAGTGGGTCATGATGAGTGTAATTTCCGTAGTTATGAGCTAATGATGGATAGAATGACCACATACAGGGTGCAGGCAAAAACCCTACCTCCGAACGAAGGCGCAGGGGGAGCGTGAGGTGAATATCAAAGACGTGGATGAGGCTGAGGTGGAGGAGGACCTGGTAGAGGTCGGGGACATGTTATTTGTTACAATTTTTGGGGACCGGGACACTACGTGCAAGAATGCATGAACCCGACACATCTGTCATGCCAATATTGTACTCAATTTGACCATGCGGTAGAGGATTTCCCTATATTATTAGCTAAGATACGTGAAAAGGAGGCGCAACCTGAGCAACTGACTCAGAACCTGCAGATGATGAGGGCTGAGCCTCGCGAAGAGGATCCTAAGGTAAATATTGTGCTGTGGAGTGGAATGAAAATTGGCAAAGAAAGTGAATGGGTTCACAAGGCTCTAGAAAAGGAAATCGGGTTTGATCTAGAGCGCGCAAGGGAAACATTTATGGAAGCAAGGAAAAGCTTCGCTAAGGCCTCTACCTCAGGAAGTCAGGATAATCCAACTGAAGAGATGGACCCTTCTATGCTTACTAGTTTCTTGGAGACCTATATGAAGCTGCTACGTGATGGCAAGGCTGTGAAAGGATTGCAGGAGTTGATAAATAAGTGCGTTGGAAAAGAAAACGCTCTTGACAGACTGCATGTATTCAGGAAGATTGGTAAGCATAAGGTAAGAATGGGGCATGAGATGAGGCTCACTGCGTAGATAGGAGAATATGAGATGGATCAAGTTATTTTGGATCTGGGGTCGGACGCAAATGTTTTTCCTAAACAAACATGGGAGAGGATGGGGAGACTTGCACTATAGTGGTCTCCGATTTAGTTAAGAATGGAAAATCAGTAGAAAATCATCCCCATGGGAAGATTGTAGGGAGTGACAGTTGATATTGAGGGCGCAAGTGCATTGGCTGATTTTGAAGTGATAGAGATTGTGGATGACAACAATCCCTACCCTACGCTCCTTGGGATTTATTGGGCTACTAACATGAATGGGGTAATCAATTTGAAGAAGCGGAAGATGATATTTGAGAAGAAATCTCTCCGTGTAGTAGTGCCCCTGGACCCTGCAGAAGGACTGCACTATACTGAACCGGTTCGCGATTATGAAAGCGATGATGATTTGGACCAGATTTATAAGATAATGGTGCGAGATTAGGATTGGGTGAATCCAACAGCAGATTGACGCATTGCCTGTGACCGCAAAAGTTCCTGCACATCAGATTCAGATGAGGAGTTGAAGCAATGGTAGAACCAACTGCATGAAGTATCTACACTGCGTTGTGTATCATCGGAGGTAAGAAGTCTTCCTTATTATGATGGTTTAACTGATGTCGATAAATTTTTGGATGAATTCGAAAGGGAACTGCTAGAGAAGAATCACTTCCACGCCTTGGATTGGGTGCTACGCACTACACCTACGAGATGGTGGGGTACGTACAAAAATAGTTTTGATGATTGGTGCGTGTATAGAAATATGATGAGATAGCAGTTTGGTCACCCTTAAGTTTGGCTAACAGAGAAATATGATGGAAGGGATGATTCACGCGATCACCTAGCCAAATGGACTGAGGTTTATGGAGTGGAGCCTCAGCCTAAATGGGTGCATCTGTTTTGTCATACTTTGGGTGTAATACCGATGAACTAGTACTTGGAAACAGAGCTTCGCCATGACACTAAATAATGGGATGTTTTGCAACAAGGATTCTTGATGACGTTTAACTTTGAGGATGGATTTGAATGTATTGATGAGGCATTGCAGGAAGTCAAGGCAGCGATCTTCAAAATAACACAGGATCCCTTAGACTTAATTCAACCAAATCAGACTACCCAATTGCGCCACACGCTAGAGTGCTACAATGTGACTGCTAAAGAAGAGGATGAGGATTCGTGGAACTTTAATATCCCAGAGATTGAAGGTCACCCCGAAGTTGAAGGACCGCAAATTAAAAATACAGATATCACTACACCACTAAAAACAAAGCAAGTGAACATTGGAATAGAGGCGGAGCTGAAAGTTGCAAAGATTGGGGACTACTGGGATGACACAACAATAGATAAGGTTGTTGAATTGCTCTACAAATATCAAGAATTGTTCCCTACAAAGTTTTCAGAATTGAAAGGGATAATAAGGGACCTGGGAGTTATGAAAATTACGTTGAAACCAGATGCAAAGCCGATCAAGCAAAGGCCTTACCGCCTCAACCCAAAGTATAAAGAATAGGTCCGCTTAGAGTTGGATAAAATGCTTGCCGCAGGTATTATTGAACTGGTCGAAGAATTTGATTGGTTGAGCCCAATATTAGTTCAGGAAAAGAAGTAGAAGGATGAAATAAGGATATGCATAGATCTTAAGAAGTTGAATGACGCTTGCATACATGATCCCTTTCCAACTCTGTTCACCGACAAAGTGATGGATAATGTAGGAGGACAGGAAGCATATTCATTCACGGATGGGTTCTTGGGGTGCCATTAGATCAAGATCACAATGGAGGATAGAAGTAAGATGACCTTCGCCACCGAGTGGGGGTGCTTTCAGTATACTGTAATGCCTTTTGGGCTAAAGAACACACCGACGATCTTTTCGCGCGTAGTCATCACGATGTTTAAGGACTTCATTCACAAGTTTCTGGAGGTATACTTTGACTATTAGACGGTGTTTGGGCTAGTGAAATGCCATATAGCTAGCCTACAATTGATGCTGGATACATGCTGGAGGTATCAGATCACGCTCAATTTGAAGAAATGTTTGTTCTGTGTTCCTTTTGGGATCTTTCTAGGCCATGTGATGTGTAGACAAGGATTAATGGTTGACGTAGCTAAGATAGCAGTTATAATTAATTTAGAGGCACCAAGAAGTGTGAAACAGCTACGTGCAACGTTGGGGCATACGAGATACTATAGAAAGTTCATTAAGAGCTATGCCCAGATTACCGTGCCGATGGAGAAGCTACTAAAGAAGGATGCCACATTCTGTTGGAATGAAGAGTGTAAACAAAGATTAGATGTGTTAAACGAAAAGATATTCACTGCCTCGATCCTAGTCTTCCCAGATTGGACGAAGGAATTTCATGTGCATGTGGACGCATCATGTATTGCGCTCTGGGAAGTACTGATACATGCCAGTGAGGGAGAGTTGGATCACCCTATAGTGTTTGTGAGTAGGAATTTATCTAAAGCTCAGAAGAACTATTCAATGACATAGTGCAAAGGTTTGGCTATGGTGTACATGCTCCAAAAGTTTAAACATTACTTGTTAGGTGCACACTTCAAGATGTATACAAACCATTCTACATTGAAGTACCTGGTTAACAATCTTGTGTTAGGGGGGAAGATATGCAGATGGCTACTGCTATTTCAGGAATATGATTTTGAAGTCATTATGAAGCCAGGACGATTGAATGCAGGGCCAGATCATCTGTCACGCATTGAAACAAGAGAGGAGCCTACTAATTTGGAGGAAGAACTGCCTGACGTGCATCTCTTTGTAATGTGTGTCGTGAACAATCACTTTGTAGATATCATACACTTCTTGACAATAGAAATGGCTCCAAAGGGATATACTAGTCAACAAAAGAAGGAGTTGGTGGTGCGCGTGGAAAAAATTTCTGTCATTGTAGGGAATTTATATAAAATGGGCTCAAATGAAATACTGTGACATTATGTGCATGAGTTTGAATGAAATATCATCCTCATTGAAGCTCATGGAGGAGCTACGGGAGTACATTATGTAGGAAAATCAATAGCACAGAAGATTTTACAAGCTAGGCTGTGGTGGCCGACGCTTCATAAGGATTCCAAGGCTTATTGTAAGGAATGTGATGCATGTCAGAGAATGGGAAGGCCATCGCGAAGGGAAGAGATGCATTTGAATCCACAACTGTCATTACAACCATTTGAGAAGTGGGTGATTGATTTTTTAGGACCAATTCAGCCTCCAAGAAAGAAGACAGGTGTGTGTTACATCATCACCACAACTGAGTATCTGACCAGATGGGTGGAGTCGTAGCCTATGAAGGACTGTACAGGGGAAACAAAAACAAAGTTCATCTTTGAGTATGTGCTGACTAGTTTTGGTTGCCCGAAGATTTTGATGAGCGATCGCGGTACACATTTCCTTAATGAGATGTTAAATGCGTTGACAGAGGAATTCCATGTTTATCACCAAAAGAGTACGTTGTATCACCCGCAGGCTAATGGGATGGTTAAATCATTTAATAAGATATTGGAGAATGCGATGACGAAGGTTTGCAATGAACAAAGAAATGACTGGGATGTGTGCGTACCCATGGTGCTATGGGCTTATAGAAAAAATTTCAAAAAGCTAACTGGATAAACGCCTTTCAAGCTAGTTTATAGTGTAGAAGTTGTGATGCTGATGGAGTACATTGTACCTAGTTTGCACATAGTGACATTCACAGGAATGGTGGATCACAGAGCCCTAGAAGAGAGGCTCACGCAGCTGACAAAGTTGGAAGAGGATATATTTTTGGCCGAATTCATCAGCAGGTTCAAAAGGAGTGTGGAAAGGCATGGCATGATTGACACATCAAACTGCACACCTTCAAGGTAAATGATTTAGTGTTATTGTATGACAGCATGTTTGATAAATTTCCAGGAAAATTGGTTGGGGCCCTATGTCATAAAGGAGATTACCGATGGTGGAGCAGTTTAGCTAGTGAAATTGAATGGAGATCCATTTCTAGGGAAGGCAAATGGCATCTGATTGAAGCCATACACCGGGGATCTGGCCAGATGACTATATGATGGAAGCATAGTCTTAACACTTCAGGCCGCTGAAAGGAGGTGCGGGACTATAAACTACATTGCCCGGGTTGTAGGGTTGCACGACTGGGGGACTGCATGGGAAGAAGGAATGTCACAGTATCAGCAAAAGCGTGAGGAGAGTTGCGCTAGAGGAGGAGCTACCATGCAGGGCAGCGAGGAAGTGACCATTACAGTCATTGCTCATGATATGATAGTGAGAAAACAACTAAGAGGAGTGGGGGGCAGCATTTAAGGCAGAATTCAAATGTGATATCTTTGGAAATCTGCTGCCAATGTAGCATTTATGAACAGATTTTTGGGGGAACGGTCATAATTGAATTCGAATTTTCCTATAGATTATAGATGGCTGCCCAACTAAAACCATTTTGCATTTTGAGAATTGAGGTGTCGAGCTATCAGTTGTGCATGAACCCTGAGAGTTTTGAGGCTTCGGTGGCCAGTTCAGTGTTTGACAGGTTGCCTAAGGAAACCTAGGAGCTCCTTACTAGCCTCATGTTGGCGCTTGTGGAAACCACAAGTGCTGGAGGATCGATGGCCTCTAAGGGAGTTTCCCTTAAGGTCGTAAGTGTATAAGTTTCTACAGAAGTGAAAAATTCACCGAGGGGACCCAGGCCAAGGCCTACACCGACAAAAGAGGGGCCTAAGACAAAGAAAGACAAGAAGAAAGCGACATAGCTAGTGCGTGAGTCGCCAAGGAACCACTAGGAAAGAGAAGTCCACCGTGTAGGAGAAATGCAAGGTGGTAGACCTAGAATCCTATGAGGGAGTAGAAGAAACTGGTATGGGCACGAAAGACATTGATATTGAGGGGGTGGACCCTATTTCCATGTTACCAGAGTACATCCCTCTGTGCCAGGGCAAGGTGAAGGTCCTGAAGGACCCAAATGAGTGCAAATTTTTACTTAACACACCATTGCTGCCAGACCAAATCACATTTGAAGGTCTGCGCTTGGCGCACGTCCCACATCTAAAGTTAGAGGATTGGGACTTGGAAAATACTGAGCAGTTCCCTCACTTGGTGACTGATACATATATGACCTGCATCTTCTATAAATATTCTAGTATGACTGCACTGGAGGCGAGGAAGTGGATTAGAGGTGTGGAAAAGGCAGGACTGTTGAACCTACTGTGGGTGCCACATTACAACTGCATGCCCATAACTTTGATGGTGATCAAACAATTGTTATGCTTGGTGCATGACAGGTGCATGTGGTTAGGAGAACCGATACCAATCACCGATATGCTAATCCATAGGATCACATTGCTACCGCACTCAGGGTTGAATTTGGCCAAGGAATTGGGCGGAAAAGTGGGAAAACACAACCCCATCGAGAGAATGAAGGACAAGTTTAAGCTTGTCAAGAAACTGCATTGATACTCAGTTTCCAGCATAACCGACCCTGTGGTTAAGGTAGCCACCCAAATCTTGGCTGGGAAAATCATGAGGAAGTGTCGTGTAGATGAAGTGTGAGCACCAGTAGTGTCATTAGAAGCCCAGTGCGTGGATGGCATACAATTCAACTGGGCGCGCTACCTCTGCAGTGAGTTCCTCGCGAACTGCAGAGAAGCACAAGACCAGAGTAACACCTTCCATTACGCATGGATTTTTCTATCAATCATACTGGTCACGTGGGAATTACCGAAGGACAGTGAGTTTCCTCTGATCATGTCAGATCTACCAGAAGCAGCGAAGTTCGCTTCGCTCTGGGCGATAAAGGACGCCAATAGGGTCAAAGACAATAAGATATTTTGGGTGATGATGGAGGCAAGCATCTGCGCTGCGATAAACCACAAGTTGCGTCTATCACCAACTATCTTTGAGCAGTTGTTGGGATATGTGGAGTTCAAAGCAGACTTCTACTCTGTCTCCATCCGGGCGTGGAAGGAATTTGAGCAGAAGTGGTATGATCTCCCATACCTTGCGACAGATGATGCAATCATAGTGATCCTTGAGTGTTGGCTAGAAAAGTGGCGCACGAGCTTCAAATCTATTAGTTGGGTCCAGTAAGTCTATAGGAAAGCAGAAGAAGGAAGAGGCCCAGTTGAAGATGCAATAGTTGGCTGAAAGGAGGAAAAAGGAGGCTGAGGAGAAAGCCAGAGTAGAGTGCACTACAAAGGAGCAATCCGAAGAGAAGGAAGGGGAGGAAGAGCATGAATATGACAAAAGTTGGAGGTCTCCTTCGCCGCAGACAGAGGACAAAGAGCAGCAATCAGAACAGGGTGGTGGAGACCAGGAGAGTACTATGTTCCGGATAAAGCGCATTCGGGAGTCGGAGAAAGAAGGGCTACAGAAGAAGTCCAAGGCTAGTAAATCATTGCTTGACCCAATCACCTTGACAAAAGGTGACTTGGACGACATCGAAGATAAAGTAAGGGATGCGATTGTGGAGCTGTTGCAACAATTTGAGCAGCATCAGAAGCATGCCTTGGTTTCCATTTAGACGAGTCTATGTGAGCTGCAAATCCAAACTACTCAACTATAGATCGGTGTTGGGCAGGGTAGCGTGGCATCGACTAGTTTGGCACTAGGGACCTCTAAAGCATCAAAGATGGTCCGTTCCTTGAATCCCCGAGTTGTCGTGCCTATACAAGCGGAAGATAATAGGGCTACTATCAGCACTCTCAAGAACATTGGGTTGAACTTGGATGTGCTTTCAAGTCAAGCCCTTCATACCTTACAACCAGGTGTGATTGCAGAACTTCAGGCTCAAGAGCAGCACGTGCTGAGTGTGATCAGCGAAAAAAAGGTAAACAATGCGCACATGTTCATCGAAAAGACTACGGCAATTGACAAATGGAAGAAGGTGTAGCAGAAGAATGAGCACACTGCAGCAGTAGTCACTGAAGCATTCAGAACTGTTTCGTAGCTGCATATCCCAGAAGAAGCACTGGTAGAGGCCAAAATTCAAAAGCTCGCTGCAGGTGTACTTGACACAAAGATAGAGATAGCCAAGGTTCAGTTTAAACTGAACCTTAAGATCACAGAGCTTGAGTTGAAGGCCCAGCCTTCAACTCCTCAAGAGGTCAAAGAGCAGCACTAGGAAACTATCAAGGATGTAATTGTTGTAGTAGATGTCGCGGTAACAGATCGCAACGCGCTCTTTGAGCAGTCGCTAGAGGTACTTACCAGTCTGTAAGAAGATCCCAACCTGTAGAGGTTAGAGACTGAGGCAAGGGAATTACAACAGAGGTACGATGAGATTAGAGCAACAATGCGTACCGTCGCCATCACACAGAGGTTGGCCAAGCTGTAGGAGGAAAAGGAACTGAAGGAACAGGTGGATGCAACACAAGAAAGAGAGGCAATATTGAAGGCTAGATTGAGGCCTTAGCTGGATGAAGCCTATGTGCTCACTGCCACCATTGAGGGAAAATTGGCTAGCCTGCAGGAAAAACAACAGAAAATCAAGGCATGTAGTACAGGACCAACAATGGAGCAATGTTGACATGGCTAATTTTCGCTATACCAACAAGGGGAACTAACTTGATCACAGACTCCAATTAGATTTGCTTTCGTTTGGAGTGGCTAGTTCCAACGGGTTTTAAAGGACCTTGTGAACTGTTATAGGTGTTGAGAGATTGCTTCTTGGAGGAAGACTTCAATTAAATCAACAAAAGGAAACAGTTAACCTATATGTATCAAATCCTATCTAAACTACTTAAGCTACTCTAATCTAGTCCTAACTATCCTAATCTATCATGCACGAGCAAAACAAAAGGAGGTTAAACATCATATATAAATCCCAAGTCCAAATGAATCAATTACTGGTCCGCATAAGAACAAGGCTATATTAAGTCCTAATCACAATCCAATTACTTATACAGGAATATACATTCTTTCCATACAAATAACACTTGCAACTGATGTTTAACAAAGTCTGGATTCAGCAACCTTTCATGAATTATCAATGCTATTGAATTACATTCAAATAACCAATAAAAACCATGAACTGGTAGTTAACAATATGCACAAAACAAATCACGTTTATATTTGTGCCAGCAACAACACACTAATTTTCTGTCGACGTTTCAAATCCCAATCAGGATCCATCATTAGGACTTTATGAATGATGATATTAGAAGAGCTTAATTGAAGGATATAAATAGTTATGAGGAGAGTAGATTTAAGGATCAGCTGAGGGTCAGTTAAATCTACTCTCGTCATAACTATTTATATCCTTCAATTAAGCTCTTCTAATATCATCATTCATAAAGTCCTGATGATGGATCCCGATTGGGATTTGAAACGTTGACAGAAAATGGTTCGTACTATGGATTCTCCGATAACTGAGTCAAAAGATATAAACCATGGATGTCTTAAATCTAGAACACACTAATTCTAAACATATGAGAGAAAACGAAAATAAATCTAAAACACAGGCTCTTTCTTGAACCGAACAGTCCTCTTTATTCACAATAAATCAAAGCTATTTTCTCTTAACAAAAAGCCCCACCCTCCTATCCGTAGGTAATACTTATGTAGCATGGAATAACCCTCGATCTTCCATGACCTTTCATTTCCCCTCTTTTCATTACACAGATCAGCATATATAGATGAGAATGATCGGTAAAACTGTTGACACGTCGAGGTCACCTTTGGTGGAGTGTTCTACTTCCTGGGGGGGTGAATGGATGCCTTTGGAATCAGAGAAAGATTGCGTATCATTTCTTTGCACCTGTGTGCAGTGGCTATTATTCTCTATCATTTCTTGAAGGAAACTGAAGATGTTGCGCTCATCATCCCACATCTGGCATGCTTTGTGATGTATCTGGAAGTGATGAAATCTTGATGGATCAGCGTTGTCATGAGTGCTTCTACTAAACTGAGGGAGTGCCTCCATTATGCACTATGGCGGTTTGTATTCCCTTTTGCAAAGTTTGTTTTGCAATATCGACACCGCTGGTGTGGAGGTGTCATCTTGATATAACTTACATTTATCCGTTACTGGGTTTGCTCGAATTTGCCTGCAGAAATAATTCATATTAGCTATGATTATGCAAATATGATAGAAATGCTTAAAAAATATAGATATTGCCTTCATTAAGCATTTATAACATCAAAATGAACAAGCGTGAAAGAATCACCCCCTGGTTTTTAACCCATGCATTGATTAAGTCTCGCAAGCAAAAATCCGATTTACACTGAAAACCATTGCATAACACATAACTGGATCCGAAGCTCGAACTTGAAATATTCTAGGCGACACATTACTTCAGCAAAGAGTAGAAAGAGTTTTGTTTAAGAGTAAATCCATCGAAAATAAAAATATCAACGGTTTATGGAGGAAGTGGTTTCCCGTACCCCAAGTGGTATTTCAGAAGGGGTCTAAGTGGTAACCGGTATTGCGAGGAAGCCCTCTAATTCCATTCTTCAAGCGACACATAACAGCTATGAGGAAAGAGGATACCGCTTTTCGATTAGGTATTCCTCGAGCAACTCGTTCACCTGAAATCCGCGTGGACCGTTGGATCCACGAAGGATAGATCAATGGTGGAGGGACTTGACACAGGAAAACACAGAAAACCCCGTGGTCAGGCTGTATAGACAACCTCAAATCTTATGAGCTACATTTAATAATCCCTTCGGATCTACAACATAAGCTTTCCCTTCTGAAACCCCAGCCACAACATATTATCAAATACACAGGAAAACATGGGAAAACAGCGACCGGACCCTAAGGGCCGGACTTGAAAATTTATGCACCTGCATTGATAGTTATCGAATCTATAACCATTGTCGGGTCTGACATATGGTATCGCACCTTATGCATGAGCGCTAGAATCCATCGATAGCGATTTGCGATGGGGCGGGGGCAGACTCGATAATACATATATTATGTTTTATAGGATTGGCGGGTCTGCCATATCGCATTGTATTTTATATATGATCCCCGGGTTCCACCAACTGCAATAAGAAATGGGGGAGGCGGACTTGAAATACATATGTGCTAAGGTTAATAGCCCCAGCAGGTCCGCAATCATAGGCTTGCCTTTGAAAAACCGAGACTTCAATGTTTTTCGAAAAACAAAAGAATATATAGGAAAACCTATGTCTGGCCATTAGGCCGGACCTGAAATATTATATGCTCAGATCTATAACCATCGACAGGTCCGGGTGATAGCGGTGTGCCTTATATATAGACCTAGACCCCACCGATAGCGATATACGATATGGCTCCGGACCCGATATATATGAAATATGGTTAATAATTCCATCAGGTCTGGAGTATAGTGGTGCACCTTTTATATAAGCCCCAGACCTGCCGATAGCGATGTGCGATATGGCTCCGGACCCGAAATATATAAATTTGGGTTGATATTGCCGTCAGGTCTGGAAGAGAGTAGTGTGCAATGTTGATTGGGATAGGGCCAAAAGGGGTGATTGTTGGAAATAATACTGAGAGGGGGGGTGAATCAGTATTATCAGGTCAATTATTTTTCATTTCACAAAAAAAATTGTATACGCTACTTCAACTAGTAAATACCGCGTATGTACACAACTTCAGTTAAGGAAACAAGCATATATGAACAGACTTGTAATTTAAATTATTCTTCAGATGTTGATCATTAATCTGTGCATCAAACCATATGAACAGTAAAACAGAACAGGCAATCACACATAAGAACACAAGATATAAGGTGGAAACCCAATGTGGGTGAAAACCACCTGCTGCAATTCGTCTCTATCTTCTTTCAACTAGAAACTTCTTTTTACAATGTTTCTGTACTGGTGCAGTCTTATACCAGTATGCAGGCTACTACCTATAGAAGGCTACAACCTTCTCTTGTTCTCCAGCTTCTCCTGGAAGGGATCTACAACCCCCTTAGCTCTTGTACTAGCTGAGGTACTAGTACGTAGGTGCTAACCTACAGAAGGCTACGACCTTCTCTTTTCTTCCGGGGACCACGTTTCATAAATTTTCGGACTGGATCCATGTATATCAATCAAACATCAAGTATATCTACATTAACCAACCTCCTTTGTACAAACAAATACTGAATCAACCAATAACTTCTCAGAATGCTGTAACCAGAAAACACTACCAGTAACCAAACACCAATCCTGAACCCAGAATATTGTAGCAATAAACAGAAGTAGATAAAACATATTTCATGAGATATACACTACTTCAATATATGGAACCTGCGTGCATACGCTTCTGTATCAAGGCCATCCAGCGTATACGTTGTTTTATGTTAGCGAACCAACGTGTATACACACCTTTGCTGTGCTGAACCTGTGTACAGATCTATAAAATATAATCTATTTTTTACTTATTCAGACATTAGTTATATCCAGATTATCTTATTTATATATCACGTCATGCGTCAAATATAACAGATCAAAGATTTCACAAAGATACTTCTCTTCAAACCGCCTTAAGATCTTGACCCATCAATAGAACTTATCCTTCTCCTTGCGCTCAAGTTCCTCCTTGATTCAGATCTAGTTATGCACCATAACCCAATGACAGTATTCTTGATCTTTCTCTTCATAAGATATTCAATGTTTCAGTTCATACCTTGCCAAATGATCTCCTTCCCTTTTTATAGACTTAGGCCTTACTCACACCATGGTCCAAAACCATAGAGATCCAATACTAGGGACTCAATACCTGGGTTCAACACTTTGGATGCAATACCAAGGACCAAAACCATAGGTTCAAATATGACAGACTAAATACCATGGACCAACCATAAGTTTTCCCAAATGTACGCGCTTTTCTTTGCACGAAAGTGCGTGCATACGTATACACACCTTTTTATCGGTACACCCACGTGTATACACGATTTTGTTAAGATGAACCTATGTATACCTAATTTTCTTTCATTCTGAGAGGCTGAACTATGATCTGCCCTTTGAGTGAGTTGCCATCAAGGACAACACTTGAGCCATAGTGCCAAACCTGTGCCATAATGCCAACAATGATTTATGCATATTTGTGAAGCATTTCCATTGTAAAGGGTTATAATGGGAATAAGGTGCGATAGAAGGTTTTTGAGGGTTGGAAAGGTCCTGATGGAGGAAATGAATGGAGGGTTAGCAAGGGATAGAGATGAACCATGTGATAGATATTCAAAGAGGGGGGATCGACCATTAGGAATTGAAGATTTGACTCGGAAACAAGTTAAAGTCTCTGGGATAAAACATATCATCCGAGAGGTGAAAGATCAAATTTAGGGGATCCATTCAAAATTGCTACCAAGGCGGGTTTTGATAGGGTGGTGGTTGTGGCCACATCAAATGGCGAACCACTGGGCAAACCAATTATCTTTGTTTCCAAATAAACCATGGATCACTAGAACATTAGGGTGTTAAGATAAACTTGAAATGCAAACTGTATAGATGGACAGGCATGGGTTCCACTTCAACATTAATTGCTTTAGGTGGGATAGAGACAAATAGCTTCTTCTTACTGATAGGGTTTTGACAAGCATTCTCCAATGGTAGTATTATGGGATTTATTGACTTTCCTTTGCCTGTTTCCTACTTTCAAAAGTCCTTTCGGGGCCATCATTGGTCTATCAATGCCTGTTTAGGTGTGTACCTCAGCCCTTTATTGCTCATCAAACTTGATGTAGATATGTTTATCTGCACTTTATATGAGAATTTTACTGCTATATTTTCATATGATTGAATGGGGTGCAGTCATGGATCATGCCATATTTTTAAACTGCTTAAGCAAGGTTGGGCTTACTGTGTCAACCGGTACTATGAGCCCAGCAACAGTCCTTACTCTAACCGCCTTCCCAAACAACCTGTCCTTCCAGATTGGCACAAGGACTTGACATTTCATTTTCTTTTACATAAGTCCTTCTAGTTTCAGGCACAAGGACTAGAGCACAATTGGATTTTCCACATGGTATATGATAGTGATTTTAGCCCATGAAAGGAGATTTACTTGTAGATAACAGGTATTAGACAATTTAGCGTGGTGGATGGGACCAATGGAGAATGAATGCAAACTTTACAGGAAAGTATAGGCTAGGTCTGAGTGGGATTTATTCAAAATGTAGTGTTCCTCCATGCCAGTCCAGCTGTAGTTACACATTTGTTTTGTTTTATAAAGATGCCCCTACATGCTCCTGATATCCAAGTTATCAACAAATCTTACCCAGTTCCCAACATATGCCAATGAGTGGCTTTGGTTTGAATTCCACAGCTGATTTTCAAGTTCTCATGGGCTGATTGATTTAGAATCAATAGACTCATCAGTAGGTTAATGAGGAAGGGAAAGGTTGAAGGTGGTGAATGAGGGAAAATCTGAGAAAGGTAAAAACAAGACGAGAGGACCGAAATCAGTTGGCTGAAAAGGGTTGAAATTCAAAACAGAAGGAAAATAAACTTTGCAGAAAAACAAGAACAGTAAAGACAGAAATGGAACTAAGCTAATAGCAAAATGAAATGAAATCTAACCTATTCAGGAGGTAACCACCATGTGGTGGCTACTGGAAGTATCTCTTCAGACGCTGGCCATTAACAAGGATTTTTTCAATTTCTCCCTGTAAAGTTTTCAACCTGTAAGTTCCTTGACCAATATTTTCCACAACTTGGAATGGGCCCATCCATAGGTGTTGGAATTTCATGTGTTTACCTTTGGCTCATTCAACTTGTCCCATTTCAGGACTAGCTCTCCTACTTGGTAATCTTTATCTCCTGCCAGATGGCGATCAAACCACCTCTTCACAATCATTTGGTGATTTCTAAATTTATTTCTGGCTTTATCTCTCAATTCCTCCAACCGCACCAGTTGGTTGATCCTTGAAGCAAGGCGAAAGGGGTTCATCTTGAAGCTTGGGAGAGTTGTAAAGAAGGAAGGGTAACGTTTGGAGGCAAGATGGCTTCTTGTCCATAGACGAGGAAGTATGGGGAGTTTCCTAAGGCCACTTTTGGGGTGACCCTATCGTCCCAAAGGGCATTTGTTAGAGTGTTGTACGAGTTCCTCTAGTTGTCAGTGACATATTTACGGATTATATGTATGAGGTTATTGTTTGAGGACTCTGCAACTCCATTTCCTTGGGGGTAATAGTTCGATGCATTCCTTATGTGAATTGATTTATCAATAGCAAATTCAGTCAATTTCAGTGATGAAAAGTAAGAAGCATTATCAAATATGAGAGCGTCAGGAATGCCATACATGTTGATAATGAATTTCTCAATAAATGATATTACCTCATCTTCATTCACCTTCCGAAGTGCGATGGATTTGGTCCATCTAGTGAAGTAGTCAGTCACTATGAGTATATGCTTATGCTACTGTGAAGAGTTTGGAGTGATCTCGCCTATGATGTCTAAGCCCCATTGCTGGAACGGACGATAAATCATAATAGGCATGAGGGGAATAACTGGCTTTCTTTCTCGTCCTGCGGCAGTTTGACACACCTTGCATTTACGAGCGTAGACATTCAAATCTCTAAACATTGTGGGCCAATAATATCTGGCTCTTAATATTTTGTGAGTAGTGGTCTCTCCACCATAGTGACCACCTGTTGGGCCGTCATGCATTTCTTTCAAGACATGGTAGGTATCATCCTTTTCCAAACACCTCAGCCAGATTCCATCATAATTTTTTCTGTATAATGTGTTATTGGCCAAATGATACTGATTAGATTTCAATCTGAGCGCTCTCCATTGTGATGCATCCATGCGTTCAGGGCATGACCCCCGTGCAAGATAAAAGCGGATGTCGTAATACCATGACTCAAGATCCAAAAGGGCTTTCGACATTTCACACTCACACATCAGCGCTTCATTAATCCATAGGAGCTCTTCCCTGAATTCCACTTGTGCATTCTGTAGGTCTTGCGCTTCTAGTTCTTCAAACACTCCTTCTCTATCCGCCAAGGCTTCTGCTACTAGCCTGCACAATCCCTGCCCTTGAACTATCTTTGCCAGCTTAATCTCGAGGTCGAATTATTGGAACGCGGTTATCTAATTTCCTCTCCGTTCACCCATTTCCTTCCACACAAAGAGGGCTCTTACAGTAGGATGGGGAACGATCACATTAGTCTTGGCCTTTAATAAATAAGGGTAGAAATGTTTTATGGCCTTAAAAACCGCAAAGCCTTGTTTCTCCATGTCTCAGTATTTTAGTTCTGCTCCCTAGAGATTAGAGCTCATATAGGAAATGGGGACTTCATTGCCCTTGTCATTTTTTTGGGTAAGGATTGCGACATATGAAAGATCAGAATAAAAAGTGTACACAAAGAATTCCTTGCCGAAATCGGGACTAACGAACGCAGGGGCTTCTGCGATTGCCTCTTTAATTCGCTGAAACGCTTTCTTGGCTTCATCGCTGCACTTATACACCATGACTTTCTTCATCATTAGCTGCATGGGGTGCACTATTTCCGTGAAACCTAAGACAAATTTCCTAATGAAATTGATCTTCCCGAAGAAATATTGCAATGCCCTTTTATTGGCAAGGGGTTGTATTCTCATGATGGTCTCCATTCTTCCAGGATCAATAACAATCCCTTCTTTAGAGAGGATGTGACCTAGTAGCTTCCGTTTTGTGACTGCGAAGATGCTATTCTTGGGATTCAACGATATTCCATACCTTTGAGATCTTTCGAAAATTTGTTTCAGGTGATAAATATGATCCATTTTGTGATATGAATACATAGTAATGTCATCCATGTACACTACTACTTATCTGTTGATCAATCCTTAGAAAGCCATGTCCATGGCTCTCTAGAATGTGGCACCTGCATTAATAAGTCCAAAAGGCATTTTACGATATGCGTAAGTGCCCCATTTAGTGTTGAAGGTTGTCTTCAGCTGATCCCCATTAGATACCAACACTTGATTATATCCTGAAAACCCATCTAATAGGGACAACATTTCAGACCCAGAAACGCATTGAAGGATGTGTTCCATAGAAGGGATAGGATAGTTATCCTTTTGCGATGCTTTGTTCAGGTTTCTGAAGTCGATACACAGCCTGATGTCTCCATTTTTCTTTCTCACTGGCATGATATTGGCTACCCAGCAGGTGTGTCTGACCGGAAAAATGATTTTAGCATCCAAAATTTTGTTTAATTCTTTCTTCACCAATGGTTCCATTCTTGGATGCATCTTGCGAAGTTTTTGTTGGTAGGGCTTAGCCTCCTTTTCCAAAGGAATTACATGTTGCATATCACTGGTATCAAAGGTTTTTAGGTCTCCATATGTCCATGCAAAGACATCCTTGTATTCTTTAAATAGCTTGACCAATGCAGACTTTTCTTGTGGAGAGCACCCCAAGCCCAAAATAACAGTTTTTGGGTCTTCTTTGGTTCCAAGGTTGACCGATTTGTACTTCATGGATGAGCTATATGTTTTGCAATTGGTCAACCTTTTGAATTTATCATGCAAGTCATACAAGTGCTCCATCTTGACAACTGACTTGGGAATCATATGGGCTTGATCCTTTTCCTCATCTTCCCTCTTATTTATAAGCCTATCGTGCTCTTTTTCATCAATGATTGCATTCTTGAATGTCTTCTCGCAGTGTAAGAACTCAAGGATTTTCTCATCATCTTCGAACACCTGCCAATTTGAGATGTTATCAGGCATGGATGGTTTGAAAATCAATTTAACATAACATTTATTCTTCTTTAATCTAAAATCAGGCAGAAGTTTTACAGCCATACTAGCCATCAAATCGGCATCTTGGTTTTGTCCTCAACGTATGTATGTGATATTAAAAGAAAAAAATTTCAATTAAGCTCCATACCTCATGTTGGTACCTTACCAGGTGTGGCGAATTGCAATGTATCCTCTTCCTTACCTGGTCCACAATTTTCTGCAAGTCACCGAAAACTTTAAGATTTTTTACCTTCATATCAATGGCCTTTTTCAGGCCCTGCAGCAAGCCTTCATATTCTGCCGTGCTGTTGGTGCATGTGAACTCCAACCGAATGGCCATCAGATGTTGGTTCCCTTGTGGATCAACAAGAATTCTCCTAGAACCTGCACCTTCAAGGCAGTTAGAGCCATCAAAATAGAGTGTCCAAAATATAGTGTCTAGTGTTACATCAATTGAATTATTTCCTATGAAACTAGTTATATCATCTACTATATTACAAGGTGGTTCATTAGTTGGATTACAAGGGAGAGCTTCCAACTGTGTGTTTATTGCAGTTTCTTCAATTGTTTCTGCATGGAATTCTCCAAAACAAGTTTCTGTGGCACAAACATTGAAACTATAATTCCCAAGGATAGAGTTGGTAAACATTACAGGTTCATTGGGACCATTTAGCTCCGTCACTACATACTTCATGTATATTTCTTGATCAACTCTTAGTGTATCACCTTTTCCTTTCTGAGGCAGTAAGAGATGGGACCAATCAGTTGAGAAGTATCCATTTAGTTTTGCTGACCAGTCCCTACTAAGCAGCATTCTATAAGCCTCGGGTATGTCGACTAAAACTATATCAATAACTTGTATGTACTGTGGTTTAGTAGTCATCCGAATCAATACATCTCTCAATTCCCCAATTACCTTCACATTTTTCCTGTCTAATTGCATGATTCGAGTTCCAGTTTTCTCAGGTATCACATGAAGTCTTTTAGCAACAGCGTAAGGCATCACAGTGGACAAGGCACCTAAGTCTACCAAGCAATTATGTACGTTCATGTTGAAGATTTCAAATGTGATAAGGAAAGGGGGAGTCATGGATTTTGATTTCCTTCCTATCATGGCTGCACTGACATCTTGGGGGTTTCGATTCATTTTTGATAGGGTGGCTTCCATGGCTACTGGCTTTTGGGCTGTACTGGGAGTACTAACAGGTCTGGAGACCAAATTTTGGGTTTGGCTGCTTGGAATGGTGGGAGATTTGCAATTCCATTCATTCATAGCTTTTAAGAGCAGATCTCTCTGCTGCGTTAACTTTAACAAATCAAAATATGTGATATTAGCTCAATATTTCTTAAGATCATCCACAATGTTGTAATCAATGTTATAAATAGGGTAGGGTAGAGTAAACATACAAGTTTTTCCGTTATTAGGTGGTACTTTACCATTCTGAGTCGCCTTCGTTGCATTTGGACATGCATTTTCTTTCTGAGGATAGTTCATGACTGGCATACTCTTGGAACCACCACTAGGTTTATTCCCCTCAGCAGGAACCTTGGAAGCTGATGCCTTCAAAGGGCGAACATCTTTCTTTGTATGGTCTACAGGCTTTATCATGCTCGCAAGTGCCCCTTTACTTTGTGTATGGATTTCATTAGTGTGGATTTCTACCATGCTATCTCCTTAATCTTCATCGTTCTCATTCGCGTAGAAATCCCACAGTACATTAATTTGAGATTCTTCATTCAAAGGCTCTTCTACTTGGTATTCTTCCTCATTTTCTTGTTCTGGCTCTAGCTCAACTATAGGTTCTTCTTGGTTAAGGAACGATCTGATAAGACCTAGCTCTTTTGTATTTAAATTCCCTTCATTAGGTGGAGCAGGCAGTGCAAGTGGACCATGACCACCTTCTGTCTTCTTACGATAGAAAGGTTTGAAAGATTTTTTGTTGTTATACTCTCCTCCACTCCCACTTGTACTCTCTCTAGAATTCCTTTTCTTATCGATGACTGTGTTTGTCAACTTCTTAATGATTTGATGCAAACCTTCCACATATGTGGTGTCCCTTTCTTTGCCCTTAGCCACTTTGTTATCACTCCCATTATTCTTCTTGGATGACTGAGAGGCTTTCTTTTCTCTGGTTGTATGATGACATGATGTGAGACTGATCATTTCATTCTCGACTTTTACTGCTTCATTGATAACACCCTGTAAAGTTTGTGTGTTACTCCTTTTGACCCACATCGCAGTAGGGATAGGGAGAGCAGTGACGTAGAATTCCATGAGCACCTCCTCAACGGGTCTATTGTTATCCGGGATTATGTTAAACAGGGTGTTGAACTGGATGTTAAAATCCTTGACCTTTTCTTTGGTTTCCATTTTCAAACAGGATAGTTCTAGAACTAAGGTTGCAGGGGTTTTTTCATCGCCATACTTGTCTAAAAAGACCTGTTGAAAGGCAAACCACAAGGTGATTGATCCTGTTCTCAAGCTAAAGTACCATGTGGACGTTGCACCAATCAGGGTAAAAGGGAATAGGTGACATACTATATCTTCATCAGCTACCCCCAGCATGTGCATGGCCAGGAAGAAAGAGTGAATATGGTTATTAGCGATGTCCCCCCACTCAGGGTCGAATTTAGGCAGTACTCTTTCTACATTCTTAGGTAAGGGATGCTGCTGCCTAGGTACCGCTATGGCATCCTGAGTGAGCCACAGAGGAAGTGCTCTGGGAGGAGGTGCGAGTTGGTTCCCACCCGATTGAGGAATATTAGCCATATCGTGGATAGGGATGTTCTGGTTGAAGGTTTCTTCAAGGATTTCTTTATTAGGACTTCCCAAATCGAGCCAGGGATTACCTTTAGAGAGTGGAACTTCAGGAACTTCTTCCCAGGGATTGTCAATATTTTGCAAGGATTCAAGCACAATATCTTCAAGAGACAGGGCTACAGATGTCTCTTTGTTTATGGAACAAATCCTTGGCTTTCTTTTGGTTGTCAGAGTTAAAGAGTGAAAGATGGGGAGCTGAGATAGGGAACAAGCGTAAGCCCGAGTAAGTATTCTGACTGGTTGTTCCTGAGTGACAGGATACTCCCACAGTGTCTCTTCTTCGAAATGAGGCTTTTCCGAATGAGAGAACAGGTCTCTTCTACCTTCACGATCCATGCATTAATCTTTTCGAGTCTACGCACTACATTTATAGATGAAATCATAAAAAGCTGTGGACGGCGGTTCAGGCCCTCCTTCTAGCACCAATTTGTTAACATGTCGAATTTTT
Organism: Pinus tabuliformis; assembly: GCA_031772625.1. Lineage (NCBI taxonomy): Eukaryota > Viridiplantae > Streptophyta > Pinopsida > Pinales > Pinaceae > Pinus > Pinus tabuliformis. The sequence goes on along the minus strand of CM062820.1, from coordinate 256,026,569 downwards.
TCTATACTAACAAGGGGAACTAACTTGATCATAGACCCCAATTAGATTTGCTTTTGTTTGGAGTGGCTAGTTCCAAGAGGTTTTAAACGACCCCATGAATTTTTATAGGTGTTGAGAGATTTCTTCCTGGAGGAAGACGTCAATTAAATCAACAAAAGGAAACAACTAACCTATATGTATCAAATCCTATCTAAACTACTTAAGCTACTCTAAAATAGTCCTAACTATCCAATCTATCCTGCAGGAGCAAAACAAAAGGAAGTTCAACATCATATATAAATCCCAAGTCCAAATGAATCAATTACTAGTCAACATAAGAACAAGGTTGTATTAAGTCCTAATCGCAATCCAATTACTTATACAATAATATGCATTCCTTTCCATACAAATAACACTTGCAACTGGTGTTTAACAAAGTCTGGAATCAACAACCTTTCATGAATTACCTATGCTATTGAATTACATTCAAATAACCAAGAACAACCATGAACTCGTAGTTAACAATATGTACAAAACAAATCACATTTATCTTTGTGCCAGCAACAACACACTAATTCTAAACATATGAGAGAAAAGGAAAATAAATCTAAAACACACGCTCCTTCTGAACCAAAGAGTCCTCTTTATTCACAATAAATCAAAGTTGTTTTCTCCAAACAAAAAGACCCACTCTCCTATCTGGAGGTAATACTTATGCAGCAGGGAATGACCCTTGGTCTTCCATGACCTTTCATTTCCCCTCTTTTCATTACATAGATCAGTGTATATAGATGAGAACGGTCGGTGAAACTGCTGACACGTTGAGGTCACCTTTGGTGGAGCGTTCTACTTCCTTGGGGGATGAATGGATGCCTTTGGAATCAGAGAAAGATTGTGTATCATTTCTTTGCACCTGTGTGCAGTGGCTATTATTCTCTATCATTTCCTGAAGGAAACTGAAGATGTTGTGGTCATCATCCCACATCTGGCATGCTTTGTGATGTATCTGGAAGTGATGACATCTTGATGGATCAACGCTGTCATGAGTGCTTCTACTGAACTAAGGGAGTGCCTTCATTATGCATTGTGGTTGTCTGTATTCCCTTTTGCAGAGTGTGTTTTGCAATATTGACACCGGTAGTGCGGAGGTGTCATCTTGATATAACTTACATTTATCCATTACCGGGTTTGCTCAAATTTGCCTACAAAAATAATTCATATCAGCTATGATTATTCAAATATGATAGAAATGCTTAAAAAAACATATATCTTGCCTTCATTAAGCGTTTCTAACATCAAAAGGAACAAGTGTGAAAGAATCGCCCCCTGGTTTTTAACCCATGCATTGATTAAGTCCCGCAAGCAAAAATCCGATTTACACTGAAAACCATTACATAACACATTACTGGATCTGAAACCTGGACTTGAAATATTCTAGGTGACACATTGCTTCAGCGAAGAGCAGAGAGACTGGTGTTTAAGAGTAAATCCATCGAAAAGCAAAAGATCAATGGTGTAGGGAGGAAGTGGTTTCCCATACCCCAAGTGGTATTTCAGAAGGGGTCTAAGTGGAAACCAGTATTGTGAGGAAGGCCTCTGATTCCATTCTTCAAGCAACACGTAGTAGCTATGAGGAAAGAGGATACCACTTTTCAGGTGGGTATTCCTTGAGCAACTCGTTCACCCGAAATCTGCGTGGACCGTTGGATCCACGAAGGATAGATTAATGGTGGAGGGACTTGACACAGGGAAAAATAGAAAACCCTGTGGCTAGGCTGTACAACCAGACTTCAAATATTATGTGCCACGTTTAATAATCACTTTGGGTCCGCAACATAAGCTTTCCCTTTTGAAAACCCCGGCCACAACATATTATCAAGTGCACAGGAAAACACGGGAAAATAGCGGCCACACCCTAAGGGCCGGACTTGAAAATTTATGCACCTACATTGATATTTATCAGATCTATAACCATTGTTGGGTCCGCCATATGTTATCTCACCTTATGCATGAGCGCTAGACTCCACCAATAGCAATTTGCGATGGGGTGGGGGCAGACCCAATAATATATATATTATGTTTTATAGGATCGTGGGTCTGCCATATCGCATTGTATTTAATATATGATCCCTGGGTTCCACTGATTCTGATAAGCGATGGGGGAGGTGGACCTGAAATACATATGTGCTGAGGTTAATAGCCCCAGTGGGTCCGCAATCATAGGCTTGCCTTTAAAAAACTGGGACTTCAATGTTTTTCAAAAAACAAAAGAATATACGGGAAAACCCACATCCAACCATTAGGCCGGACTTGAAATATTATATGCCCAAATCTATAACCATCAACGGGTCCAAGTGATAGTGGTGTGCCTTATATATAAACCTCAGACCCCACCGATAGCGATATGCGATATGGCTCCGGACCTGATATATATGAAATATGGTTAATAATGCCATCGGGTCTAGAGTATAGTGGTGCACCTTTTATATAAACCCTGGACCTACCGATAACGATGTGCGATATGGCTCTAGACCCGAAATATATAAATTTGGTTTGATAATGCCGTCAGGTCCGGAAGAGAGCAGTGCGCAGTGTTGATTGTGATAGGCCCAAAAGGGGTGATTTATGCATATTTGTGAAGCGTTTCCATTGTAAAGGGTTATAATGGGAATAAGGTGCGATAGAAGGCTTTTGAGGGTTGGAAAGGTCCCGATGGAGGAAATGAATGGAGGGTTAGGAAGGGCTAGAGATGAATCATGTAGCAAATATTCAAAGAGGGGGGCTCAACCATTAGGAATTGAAGATTTGACTCGGCAACGAGTTAAAGTCTCTGGGATAAAACAGATCATTCAGAGAGGTGAAATATTAGATTTAGGGGACCCATTCAAAATTGCTACGAAGGCAGGTTTTGATAGGGTGGTGGTTGTGGCCACAACAAGCAGGTAGTGGAGCAGTTTAAGCAGGCGGCGACGCAGTGTACTACAAAAGTTGCAATGGTGCAAGTGGACCTGGGAGGTCTTTGCAACAAGATCTCCATGCCAGCAGAGTGACTCAAGGGCGAGTCACGATATTTGTGTTGGGGGCCTATTGGGACAGGGTCCCCTAGGGTCAATTTTAGGGTTAAAAGCCCAAGTTTTTGTTTAACAAGTGTAAAGTCTCCGCATTTTGTGGTCATAGAGTGCGAAGATGTAAAGTTTCAAAAATGGTTTTCGCCCTTATTTTATGTAACTTGTGTCTCCTTTAGGAGATCTATCCATGGTCTGCGGACCATGGGATTGTATAAAAAGGGAAGTCTTAGAAGAGTCTAAGGAGTTCAGTTCTTGGTATGTTTTGAGTCATTGATGAAGGTAATGGGACTGTGAGAGCTAAGGGCGAACAGTCTTAGTGTAGGAAAGAGGCTTTGCAGCTGTGTGCATAGAGGCCTAGGGTAGAAGTTCACAACTGAGTGTGTGGACCCCTGCAGCTCTGTGCATAGGGTAGTTAGAGTTTGTAAAGAAGATCTAAAGCATCAATAAAGAGGAATATTCTGGAATTGTCTGTGTATGGTCTATTTTACTTCTGTTATAAATGCATATGATTATGTTATGATGAATACTGGGTTTATTTTTTATTGATGCGCAAATCCATATATTTTTCTTTGTTATATGAACACAAGTAAGAATATCTATTTACGCTAAGATCATCTTAATGCATGTTGAAGTTATTAGATACTTAAGCTAATCTGGGTAAATACGGAAGTGAGAATAATTACATAGGCACGTAAGTGTCTGATTCGCCTATCTAGGGTACGTGAAGGATAGTCGTAGACCTTCGTGGAGGTGTAGAGGACGTCTAAGAGAAGTATATCGATAATCCCTAAAAGGCTTATCAACCTGCGCAAAGGAAGGTTTAGGGTATAAAACGACATCACTACCATCTCTGGGTGCAAAAACTTGGTTCCTACATCCCCCCATAGCTTCAGGTGAGACTTCAGTCCATGCTCCGCGGATTGATGCCGAAAGGGCCAGTAGTGTAGGGATTTGTTTGGCTAATGAACGTTGAACTTGGGTCAGGGCCCATCAAGCCAACACAAGACATGGATAAGGAATGATTTAGAAACACAACCAAATAATAAGAAAATATATGTCCCAATTGTTTTGATATTTTTTTCATACATGAGAATTGGAATCATATGTTCCCTATCTTGGTAAAATATCAATGAACCCAACTCAAACTACAAATCATGGTCAAAGGAGGCTCCAAAATCAATTTTCAATCTTGTTTTTCTTTATCTTGGTCAAGTAAACTAATGTAACATATAATCTTGGCATACAACTTATAACTAACAAAACATTGAGAGATATCCAAATATTGACATTCTCACATACTATATACATTTTCACCAATGGTTTATTTTTTTTTAATTTATCTCATTCCTTGCACTCACTTCCATAGTCACAAAGAACTGACCTATTTCACATTCAAAAAATAACACCATTCTAGGGCTACACATTACTAATATTTTGACTAGGATATCCTTTTATAGAGTGATCCTCCATAGGCATTGAAAATATATAGGGACTTTCTATGGTTGTAATTTCATGTGTTCATAATATGATTTGAGGTATCTAGTTGTTTTCTCTGAAATGTAATTGTCCTCACTACCCCACGGAGCCTTCAAATAATTTGTCTTTTTAATGTTTGTAAAAGGAGAGTGAAATGTTGCTATCTTCGTGATGAATTTGAATATCTCCTGTGAAACCATGAGAAACCTCCACATGACTACTGATGTAACATTTGAACCTTGAAATCTTGGGATGAGAATATAAAAAATTATTTGAAAATGGATTTTGGTACCCTATAATTCCAACAAATCCAAAAAATGAAAAATATTAGGGTTTTCATTTCATCATTAATTTCCATGGGATCTGATGTTGATTTTCTACTTAGGTAATTATCATAATTGTATTTGTTCTATCTCTATGCAAAACTATGATTTCAACCTCCTTCTCTATTGGTTCCTCATGGAAAGAGCCCATAATATGACTATTATTTCAAGAAACTAGCAAATGGGGTTTGATTTCAAAGTCTAAACTTTTGTATTTCTAGCTAAACCAACATCATCTTTATGCCTTCTTTCTCAATCTCTATCGTGATTGTGTGAAGTTGTGGATACAACATAGTTTTTAAATAAAGCAACTTGAAGGTGTCTATCATAATTAATTCCTACTAATTATCCACGATGTAATGGAATTGATCCCATTGACCCACGTTTGAGAATGGAATAAGCACTCATCCTGCTTGAGGTCAACGTGATTCACTTGCATGGTATAATTGTCAAGAAACAAGCTTATGTGTGAGACTTGATGATCTCTTTTTAAATGCATCATACCCCATCTAAAAGCATCAAATCCCAAATCTGCCTTTTCCATTTTTAGTCCTTGGAGGAGTTTTTTCTATCTTTATTGTTTTCTTTTCTTTTACTACATCTCCATTATTTTCACTAGAAAGGATTTAATTACATGCATCACTCATTGTAACTCTTTATGATTTCAAGGTTTTTGTATTGTGATCCTCGTTAACTATGTAAAGGCATAGTGTTACAAATAAGGGGTGCTACTATGATGCAATAAACACTGAGAGTGCATTAAAAAATTTCCCAACCATCTTTGTCACAATAGCCAATACATAAAAGTAGCATGTACCACTAGCAATAATTCATGATCTAGCTTATTTATAATGAGTTTACTTATTTTGCTAGAATACACAATAAAAAGTCTACTCCAAACAAAATTTATGAACTCGAGCCTAGTTTTGGTAATGTGGGGATGGACCCACCTACCTTGTTCGATTGGTTCGAAACAAGCACAAGCACTAAGAATAATAGCACAAGGCTTAGGGTTGAAATGGATGGATTGTAATTGCATTTATTGATACAATTTCTAGGAATTTTAGGCATGTCCATGAAGGACATATGTCACCATCATGACGGTCAAGTATCAATGTTTCATTGAGAAATTTTGTCAACACATGACATGCATTCTCAATACACCCATAATTGTTTTTTGTCATGCATATGAAGAATAATATTCCTATAGAGACTACCATAAGATATAGGTTATTCTAGGATCCTATACTATTTTATGGAAATATTCCATTAATTGGTACTTACTAGATGGGTTTTCTCCATACTGAACAAATGAATGGACTTTGAGAACCTATTGATGAGCTCCAGTATTGCAGCAAGAATGTAGCAATTCCTAGGGCTACCAATTTTACTTCATCAACCTGGGGTTCGTAAAAACTTGGAGGTGAAAGTGTTGTGTATATAGTAGATGCAGTGGTCTACTCTTGTCACTTTTCCACTGGGGCGATAGACCACTAGGGTTTTTCAAACTTAGTCTTGTATTGACTAGAAGGAGTATGACTATTAACAGTAAATGGAAAACTATCTGTGATGTAGAAAGGAAATGTTGCCTATTCTAGGAAATGAAAATGCTGAATGGGAAAGTGTTGTGAAGTGACATGAAATTATCTAGCTAAGCATTTACACATTATTTGAAAAAGAGACCTAATTTGACCTTTCATTCTAACATCTAGTTATTTAGACTAAGTAAGCATGGAAATTAACCTCAAACTACTTTGACTGTTGTATGCATGTACTAACTAGAAATTGCAAAAAATAGTATTTTTTTATTTTCAATTTTATAAATGTAAATGCTAAGTGAACCAATCTGATCCTTTGCAGGGGAGAAAGGCATGGGGAAACATGTATAGAATGGTGTTGAGGGTATGGAAGCCAAATGGAGGCCTAACCTAAGATCAAATGATCATTTCTTCTTAATTCGAGCTTAAAACAGGCTGCTATAGGGTTTCTTGTAGTACTACAGGATGTCCTGGTTTATCACAGGAAACAAGCTGAAAGATATAGGAGGGTAGGAGAGGTGGAATAAAGTGTGGGAAAGGTGTCTGATAGTGGGATAAGGCATAAAGGAGGTGTACACTTCCCAAGGCTCATCCCAACTTTTCAAGATGGTTGGATTTGCTCAAGGGATATGTCAACTTTGCTACAAAACAGAAATTCAGATTAGGGGTTGGTAGACTTGGGTAGTATGGGTGAAGAAGACTTGGATGAGGCTGATGAAATGAGTTCTCCCTGTAGATTAGAAACTCCTACAACAACATACATTCTTTCCTTCATTTATGCATAAATTCATTTACATATGGAAAATATGAGTTGAATTTAGGAAAAACAGAGTTATTGATGGCTAATGGCGAAATCTGTGAAATGAAATGCTTTCTAAACTATAGAAACTTCAAAAGAACCAAAATGAAAATTGCAGGTGCTTCTAAGGAATTATAAATAGTAATCTGCTCAATCAAAAACCCTAGTCATGCAATGATCTATGAAGACAAATTTGTTTTTGGGGTTGTGAGAGTAGGGCCCTCAAACCATGATCCCATGAGGGATATGAGGAAGAGGACACTATCACAAGCTTTTCTGAAGTATTCACTTTCACTATTGTAGCACTGATGTACCTTTTCAACGAATGGGAGAAAGCTAAACAATCATTCAAGTACTTGCAAATGAGATAAAACACAAATAACTTCAGTGGATGACTATGAATGTATTCGAAGCATACATATACAAAAAGAGGAGGAACCTCTACTATTAGGGTTGGACCCTAACCCAAGATATTCAACCCTTTAAGTCAACTAAGTGCTAGATCAAATAAACCCTTTCCATTATCACTAAAATGTCAAAAATAACATGAGAATAATAGCCACAATATTATGCTCAAAATTTCCTATTGGATATAATAAAAAGTTGAATCCTAATGAGGCCCTAGGCCTTCTTATTTATAAAACTGAAGCTACCAACGACTTCCTTAAAATTAGGGAGGCTTGGCTCCCAAACTTGAAATTAACTTGTCTTCAGCTATCACTGGCTTGGCTGCCAATGAACTCGGTGGGCTTGGCTGCTTGTAACTCTGAGCTGATGAGATCTGGTGGAGGAATCCTCGAGTGATTGAGGAGTTAAGGAAGGGGATCCAATCTTCTAAATTCCCTCTTTCTTGTCTACTTTGAGTTCTTGCACTTAAATTAGCCACAAACTGCTCCAAATCCTATAATTAATGCACATTAGGCCACATGACATAACATGTTACCTTTACCCTTCTTACTAAGAAAAATCTAATAGAATATGTAAATAAATGTGAGAAAAGTTGATTTTAATAAGCTAGAGAGTGGCATTGAGGTCCATATAATTTACCTATTGATGAGCCTCATCATCACCCCCCTACTGAAAGTGTTGCCCATCCTCTGAGAAACTTAATCTATGTCTATGTATTTCATTTCTCTTGTGTTGTCTCTAACATCCCAGGCTTCTATTGATGTAGTCTCCTCTTATGGATAAAATCCTACAGGCTTCTCTATTTCCTCCCATTGTTTTCTTTTATATTCCTCCTTTATTCCTTCTAACATACTCAATAGAAATGGTAGACTAAGTTTCAAAACAATCCAGTTGAATTTGAGTCTCTGTAGTGCCTTCTTATACAGTGGGGTCCATGGAAAATTTTAGGGGCTAATATTTGTAGGTGAGCTAAATTTCTATGAATTTTCCAAAAAAAAGTTTGCCAATTTCCATTTTTTATAAAAATTATTCACCCAATTTTTACAATATAAAATTATTTTACCTTAAAATCACAAACAATATATAGAGAGTATATATAAAATCAATATAAATTTTAATAATTTTAAAAATACATCAATAAACATTTTATATTTTGCATAATAGGGACTAGTGAGATTCACCAATGTTTTTAAACTTCAAGATAATTTTACATCCTTAAAATTTTCCCTAGTGGGGTCCTTTCTAGTGCATCTCTCATTCTTTCAAGGGAATGATACTCCTTGATCCTTAGGTTGTATGGTAGGGTGCCCTGTTAGGCCCCTATACTACTAGTGTAACCCCTTATTGTTATTAGTATAACCCACTTATTATATTGATGTACCCATGTAGTGCCCATATTGTTACTATTATGCCCCATAGAAGCCCACTATTGTTATTATTGTGCCCTTACATTATTATTGTTATGTCGGCTCTGATTATGTTATGACCCCTTAGACTCCTATATATAGAAAGGAGGTCTTTTCATTTGTATCATCCAAGAATTGTTCATTTATGTAATGTAAAGGAGGTTTCCCCCTCGAAGAGGCTGAATTCTAAGGCGTTGATCTATCTTTTCTATCTTTTCTTGAGCCGGTTTCATAACCTTTGGTATCAGAGCTTTGGATTCTAGGGTTTCACTGCTCCAAATAGGTCATCGTGGCATTTTCGCTATAACATTTTTTCTGTGACGTTTCAGAAGTCGCAAAAAAAACCCATTTGAGAAGAAATCACGCTGAACCTTGGGTCCGAATTTCAGAGCTTTTCGCACGATATTTGCGGAGATATGATCTGAGGAAGTTGGTCTTTTTGCAGACTCCTGAATTACATTCAAAACAGGTGACCTAGGGAAAATCGTCATAACTCTCTCTGGGAATCGGATTGAAATTTCGTAAGAAGGTACAAAAAGAGGACGGACTGTAGTTTTTTGTATATCTCTTTCAGATCCAAACGTCAAAACAGTGACACGTGGCACTTCATACAAGTTCGCTCTTTTGGAAAGGTCTATAATCAGGTCATCTTGGGAGATTGTGCATAACTCTTTCTTAGAGAATCCAATTTGGATCAGACTGGTGGCATTGGAAAGAGGAAACAGAGGACTACTACAGGTCGCAATTTCAGAACTTAAAGATCTGAAAGTACAAAGTTACAGTCATTTCAAGGTAGAGCTCCTAAAATCAAGAAAAAGCAAGATGAGGAAGTTTGATGGCAAGGATCCGATAAATTGGATACTTCAGATGGAGCAATATTTTGATATACATGGTGTACAACTATTACAAAAGGTATGTATTGCATATTCATATTTAGAACCAGATCAATTTTTATGGTACAAAGGGCTTTGTTCTCGTAAAAAACTTGTTACGTGGTCAATTTTCACGGAGGAAATGATAGCACATTATGAGGATACAAAGAGCAACACCTTCTTTAGAGCAACACCACAACAATTGGAAAGAGTAAAAGGGCTTTGTGACATAGTGGAAAGCAAAATTATGGAAACCAGGAAGTGTACCCCTCACAACTATAAAGATGGAAGTGTTGTTTCTCCTAGCCTTCCACAACCTACAAGGGTTACACCACAACAATTGGAAGAAAAAAGAGAAAAAGGGCTTTGTTACAATTGTGATAGCAAATGCACTAAAGGTCATAAGTGTGCTGAGAAGAAATTATTTTACATAGAATATGAAGAGGAGGAAGAAAAGGATCAAGAAACAACAAAAGAAGAAGATATACGCCAGCACCCCACCCCAGAGAAAGAAGAAATGAATCAGACCATATCTTGTAAAACATTGGCAAGAATTACCACTCCTCAAACTCTCAAGATAGAAGGACATATCAAGAAGAAAAAGGTGCAAGAAGTGAAAGATCACATCGAGAAAGAAGAAATGAATCCAACCATATCTTGTAATTCATTGTTTGAAATTACCACTCCTCAAACTATCAAGATAGAAGGACATATAAAGAAGAAAAATGTTCAAGAAGTGAAAGATCACATCGAGCATCAAGAAATAAATCCGACCATATCTTGTAAAGGATTGAAAGAAATTACCACTCCTCAAACTCTAGAGATAGAAGGACATATCAAGAAGAAAAAGGTTCAAGCAGTGAAAGATCACATCGAGCATCAACAACAAGTTCTCCAACTTTTAAAGGATAACGCCACTTCGGTGCAAAATCAAACGAAACAACAGGCACTTAAAAAATGGTGACCTTACCGAATGGGAAGACTCTTCAAGGATGAGGATGTGGAAGCATTTTTTGTGCTATTTATATTATCCAACCAGATTGGATAAACGAAGCAAGGGATGAATGGAAGAAGGACGAAGAAGTATGGCCACTTATTCAAAAGTTGCAAAAGATCCCAATTCAAACAATATTGCCAGAAATTAAAGAGGAAGGAAAAATCATATTGGAATCTGGAGCAGTCACAGAAACAAGAACCCGACAGCTACGAAATCGATCAATTTCAGAGTATCTCATCAAGTGGAAGAACTTACCTGTTGAATATTCCACATGGGAGGACAAGAATTTTATACAAAAGCATCAAGAACTACTCAAGCGTTGAAGACAATGCTTTTTGAAGGAGAGGGGCATGTTAGGCCCCTATACTACTAGTGTAACCCTTTATTGTTATTAGTATAACCCACTTATTATATTGATGTACCCATGTAGTGCCCATATTGTTACTATTGTGCCCCATAGAAGCCCACTATTGTTATTATTGTGCCCTTACATTATTATTGTTATGCCGGCTCTGATTATGTTATGACCCCTTAGACTCCTATATATAGAAAGGAGGTCTTTTCTGTCAGGCCAGGTTAACTCCAGTCTTAGCAGAAGAAAATTGATTGATTATTTCATTAGGTAACTATTGTTTATATACAGGAATGTGACTGATCAGTTCATCTACTTGATGACTGTTCACATTCCGGGTACACCCAACCGCTGAGGATTAGGTGTCAACAATTCCCCCCCTTAATCTGAAGGGATGTTGGTGAGTCCAAGCATCGTTCTGAATCTTTCAAGCTTTTCTCTTCCAAGCGCTTTGGTGAAGATGTCTGCAATTTGCTCATTTGTGGAACAATGACGGAGATGGATTGTTTTGGCCTCAACATGATGTCGGATCAGATGATATTTAGTATTGATGTGTTTAGTACGATCATGGAACTTTGGGTTCTTGGCCAAATTTATTGCAGAGGTGTTGTCAATCATGAGTGGAGTTGATTGTACTTGTTTTACCTGCAAATATTCAAGAATTTTCCTGAGCCACACAATTTCTTTCGTTGCTTCAGTTGCTGCCACGTATTCTACTTCTGTTGTGGAATCTGTTGGAACTGATTGTTTGCGTGATCTCCAAGAGACAGCTCCTGATCCAAGACTCATAGCATATCCTGAAGTAGATACTCCAGTTTCTTTGTCTCCATCGAAGTCTGAATCAGAGTATCCAATCAAGCTGAAGTCGTCCACTTGTGTATACTTGATTCCAAGGTCTTGAGTTCCCTTCAGGTACCTTAGAACTCATTTTGCAGCAGACCAATGTCCCTCACAAGGCTTTTGCATAAACCTGGAGAGGATTCCAACAGCAAATGAAATGTCTGGTCTGGTAGTAGTGAGGTAGATGAGACTTCCTATAAGCTGTCTATACTTTGTTGCATCCTCAAATTCCTTTCCTTCAATAGATGTGAGCTTTAAGTTTTGTTCCATTGGAGTAGAAAGAGGATTGCACTCTGTCATGCCAAATCTATTTAACAAATCTCCAATGTATTTCTTTTGAGAAAGAAATATGGATTTTGGATGTTGGGTTACTTCAATGCCAAGATAATAATGAACATAGCCCAAATCAGTCATTTCAAAACTTTTTCCTAATTCTTTCTTTATGGATGCAATATAGCTTTCATTGTTCCCTGTCATTAAAAGATCATCTACATATACCACAAGATATACAACTGTTTTGCCAACTTTCTTGATAAATAAAGTTGCATCATCAAGATCAAAATGATTGAAGTTGAGTTTCAGAAGATGCTCTGTTAGTTTTTCATACCAGGCTCGTGGTGCTTGTTTGAGGCCGTACAAGGACTTCACAAGTTTGCATACTTTATGTTCATGTCCTTTCACAGCAAATCCTTTAGGCTGGGACATAAAAACATTCTCTTTTAGATCTCCATTCAAGAATGCAGTTTTTACATCCATTTGATGGACTTTCCAACCGTTCTGAGCAGCTAGTGCAAAGAGTGTCCGGATGGTGGCCCATTTTGTTGTGGGGGCAAAAGTTTCCTCATAATCGACCCCTTCCTTCTGTGCAAAACCTTTTGCCACAAGCCTAGCTTTGTGCTTGTCAAGTGAGCCATCAGCTTTGTATTTGTTCTTGTAGACCCACTTGCAGCCAATTGGTTTGGTTCCAAATGGAGGATCAACCAGCTTCCAAGTGCCATTCTTTATGAGGGCATCATACTCCTTTTGCATCGCTTCTTTCCATTCATCATGAGAAGCAGCTTCTTTGAAGGAAGTTGGTTCAAAATCTGTAGACAAGTTCAATTCACAATCATAAGTAACATCCATATCAACAGGTGAATTAGAGTCATCTACATCACCTCCATCTTGTCGGTTTGTATTTCTGGTTCCTGTTTTTCCAATTTCATCAGGATGAACACTTTCAAGTGTCTTTGTCAGCCACTTTGGGGGACCTTTCTGAGATGGTCCAGTCTGCTCTGTTGATTGAGTTGGGACTGAATCAAGATTGAGTCTCCCAATTCTATCAATTACATCACTTAAAGCATCATCCGTTGTTGGAGTTTCATGCAGGGGAGATTGTTCTTCAGAAGAAGATTCCACATGTTGTTCTAGTATAGGAATCCCCCCTTCAAGATGTGGAATTTGATTATCAAATTCTTGAAATGATTTTGTTTTTGCGAATCTATCCAAGCGATCAAGTTGCCGCTCAACAACATTGTCAGATTTGGATGATTCGAGAAAAATGACATCTCTAGATAAAACAAACTTTTTATTTACTTCATCATAGAGGCGGTATGCTTTAGATGTGTTTGAATACCTGAGGAAGATACACTTGTGACTTCTAGCACCAAGTTTGTTTCTATGTACCTTCGGTATCAAAGCATAACAGGTGGAACCAAAGATCCTGAGATGTTTTACCGAAGGAACATGTCCATACCACAATTCATAAGGAGTCTTGTTTCTTATAGCATTAGATGGACATCTATTCTTTATATATGCAGCACATAGAACAGCATCAACCCAAAACATTATCTTTACATTTTTGAAGAAAAGCATGGATCGTACCATATTCAAAATTGTTCTATTCATTCTTTCTGCTACACCATTCTGTTGGGGATTATAAGGTATAGTTGTTTGATGTTTAATCCCATGTTGGCGAAGATAGTGTTCAAATTCATTTGATGTATATTATTTTCCATTATCAGTGCGAATAGACCCAATATGAGATTGTGCATCATTTTCAATCCATTTATGAAAATTCTTGAATGTTTGAAAAGCATCAGATTTGTTCTTCAATAAATAAACCCAACACATTCTGGTGTAATCATCAATAAATGTCATGATATATTTATTTCCATTTGCAGAAGGAACAGGCATTGGACCACATAAATCTGAATGAATGAGTTCAAGCTTCCTATGTGCTCTTGAATGTGAATCATGAAAAGACTGTTTGCTATGCTTTCCTAGAATGCAAGCATCACATTGCTTATGTTTTCTAGGAATTGTAGGCAAACCAGAAACACCATTTTTCTTCAATAAGCGAAGACTGTCATAGTTTAAATGTCCAAATCTAGCATGCCATAATAAACTTGATGGAAGTGTACCTTCTTCATGATGAGAAATATATGAGAAATGTTGTTCATGAGCAGAGGTTCCTTGCAGTTTGAGAAGCCTTTCTTCTTTTATTCCCCTCATGACAAGTGAGTGGTCAGAAGCTTTTCTTACCTCAAGCTTGCCATCAAACATATGAATGGAGTGACCTTGTTGGCGGATGTGGACCAAGGACAACAAGTTTCTCTTGAGTTGTGGGAGATATAGAACATGATCCAGAAGAAAGTCTGGAAGACCAGACAGTTTAAGCCTGATTGTGCCAAGCCCTGATGGCTTGATTTTTAACTGATCTGCAAAGTATACTGCTCCATCAACATTGTCAGTGAAATCTTCAAAAAAATCTTTCCTATGAGTCATATGACAGGTTGCTCCTGAATCAAGCAACCAATCATTTCTCGAAGAAGCAAGTGAAGCATTAAACAAATCTTCATTTACTACAATGTTACATTGTGCCTCAATATAGTGAGCGGATTCAGGTGCTTTACCTTTGTCTGTATCATCAGTTTTACCTTTCTGCTGGTTTCTTTTCTGCTCAATTTTGTCCCATGGTAGCTTGCATGTAGAAGCATCATGTGATCCATTTCGTTTGCAGCGAATGCAATGCAGATCTGCTTTTTCTGCTTGAGAGTGTCTGCCCCCCCCTGCCTCTGAAGTATCTTCCTCTTCCTCTTCGTCCTCCTCTTCCTCTTGTAGAATCATGAGCAGGATGCTTTTCTTTATGAGCAAGCCAGACAGTCTCTTCAGAAGATTCAGGGACTGTCTTCTTTCCAAAGGCTTTCTCTCTTTCAGCAAACTTTTTCACAAGAGAGTCAAAGGTTATATCTTTAAGATTTCCATTTGCTTGTAAAGACTCAAGATAATTGGATTAAGTAGGATAGAGTGCCTTGAGAAGAGCAATGAGAGGGATATCCAGCTCAACCTTAATGGATTTGATATCATGCATTATGGATTTTACTTCAGATGCAAGAGCAAGAGGATCATTATTTTTTAGTTCAAGAGTGAAGAGTTTAATCATGAGCTGAACAACTTCAAGTGCAGAATGTGAGTCATAAAGTTCTTTCAGCTTTTGTAAAGCTTCAAAGGCAGTTGAATATGATGAAATATGGCGACTTACTTCTTCATTTACAGATGTTGTGATTAATGCATAGGCTTTGTTGTTCTTGTTTTCCCAAATGACGAGCTCTTTGTCTGATGTAGGCTGTACTGGGTCATTGTCTCCTTCTCTGACACACACTCCCTTCCACAACTCATTGTAGATGAGGGTGTGTTTTACCATCCGGGACCATTCAGGATAGTTCTCCTTGCCAGTGAGAACTATTCCTACCATAGAAATGATTGAATGCATTCTGTAAAAAAATGTCTCTGCTGATAAAAAATCTTCTGTTGATAGAAAAACTTCTGCTGATATATAGTGAAGTAGTATTCAAAAAGGCAACATATTTCAAATACTTTTAGATACTGTTTCTTCAAATCCCTCCGAGGATACTGTATCCACTATATTCCATATCTACAAACTCAGTTTATAACTCATTCAAATGAAGACCATAATATATATATATATATATATATATATATATATATATATATTGGTTAATATAACCACAGCGCACCTATATATATATATATATATACATGATTCAACAGTGAATTTTTTTTTTTTTTACTGCTAAACTCGATACTTCAATGACTAGCCAAGAGAAGTGAACTACCTCAGCATGACGTTAATATTAACAGAAAACAATGGCTCTCGTATGTCGGAAAGGAAAAAATCCCTCCTCGATATGCTGATAGCTCAATGAATACGGCAAAGCCACAGAGACGCTAGTCAAATAAACCAACACAGAGCACCATTTGAGAAAGCATAAGAGACTTGGCAAAGAGGAGCACGGTTCATCAGCAAAGAGGAGCACGGTTCATCAGCAAAAACAGCGCATCAAAATCACATTATCTTAGCAAAGAGGAGCATGGTTTTAAACTCTCAGAAATTTTCATAACCAAGTCGCAAATCTCATAACAATCCTTTTGATAGAAGGGCTATACTGATTGCAAACATACACTTCAGATGTAATATTAGATTGGAAAAATTGTTGCGAGTTTATTCTCAAAGATCTGAATATACAAGGGTTTCCCAATGTCTGTGCTGCGCACTTGTCTTCTTGCTCTACACCGTAAAACAACTACCGCCACGCAACATGGAACCTTCACATTGTTTAATCGATCTCATGAAGACATCATTTATGTAATAATGCCAGAGCAAAATCAATGTTGTAAATTGTAAGTACCACAATTCCTGATCATAATCCCGAATTCAGAATGTAACTACAAGGATTCAAACTTAGATGAGGTTTTGATGCTCCCTTTAATCAGAAACGAAACCAAAATTAGCCTCAAAGACAATATTTGTGTAAAATACTTAAGCCAGAGAGCAGTCGAAACGATTGCAGGGACAATGAATTGGAGATGAATTATCTAGTAAAGTGTTTCAATACCTCCTGCTGCGGCTTCCATAGCAGCTGAAGCTCAAAAGGTACACTTCTTGTGTTACATCGAACTGCAACACTGCGACATGATGAGCTGGGTCAGAACAGAGGCAGTGCTGGCAGTGTAAACCGATGCGCAGAGAATCAATGAGACGCAGGATAGAGGCAGCGCTCAGGTATTCATGCGCAGAGAATCAATGAGAGGAGTTACGACTATTCTTAGGACTGGCTCTGATACCATGTCAGGCCAGGTTAACTCTAGTCTTGGCAGAAGAAAACTGATTGATTATTTCATTAGGTAACTATTGTTTATATACAGGAATGTGACTGATCAGTTCATCTACTTGGTGACTGTTCACATTCTGGGTACACCCAACCGCTGAGGATTAGGTGTCAACATTTTCATTTGTATCATCCAAGAATTGTTCATTTATGTAATGTAAAGGAGGTTGCCCCCTCGAAGAGGCTGAATTCTAAGGCGTTGATCTATCTTTCTATCTTTTCTTGAGCCGGTTTCATAACATGCCCCATCTCCTTTAGCATGCTTGCTGGCTTTCATTCCCTAGCAATCTCAAGGTGTCTTCAAAATGAGTGATTGTTTTCTCTTGTGTAGCTAGGTATCTTGGTGCAAGTTGGGGATCATTGGTGATGATGTTGTGGGTGATAATGACAACCATGGAATTGATCTGTTATGATCTGATGTAAAGGGGATTTTTTTCTTCTCTTTCCAACACCCTCTTCATTTCCGTAGCCCTGGCCTCCTGATGACTTATCCATGATGTAAGGGCCATTAGTTGTAAGTCCCCTAGTTTTTCATTGGGATACCACACATTCAAGTTTGTTAAGGCCAAGTTGTGTAAGTATAATTTAGATATCTTGGCCTTATCCTTTAGGGTGCTTTGGTCACATAGCTTAATGAACTACCTATAGTCTTGGAAAGGCATAGTCCCCCATTGTGCTAGTGTCTTTATCTGAAATTGTAGCCATTGATCTTTGAGGTACAAGGCATATGAATTTGGTGGCATCCTGCACTGGAGTGCCTCCATAGAGAGGCTTTCCATAGTGGCCAATTTGCTCTCTTTTTCCTGTACCTGCCTCCTCAGCCATGTGTTTTCAGCCTCTAGTTGAGATTTCATAATTCATTCCCTATCTCTTATCCTACTCAACTCTCTGCCCATCTCCAATAGCTTCTCTTCCATATGGCCCACATCCTCTACATTCTTTGATTTAGAAATTTTCATCCAGCGATGTGTCCTTCCTCTCTCCTTCTCAAGCTCAAAGAAGACAGGGATGGAAAATTTTCCTCTCTCCTTCTCAAGCTCAACCTATGGGCCAAGTATCGTGCAAGTAATAGCTACTAGAAGGGAAGGGGGAATAGGAGTGAATCTCTTTGGGCACATAATAGAATATATTGGTTGATTTTAGATTCTTGTGGGATTGACATTTAAAACTTGAACCTTTCGAAGTAGATTCCCTAGTAGACATTTTTAGGTCGATGTTTCGAATCAATTAAATTGATTCATCATCAAGACAAAGAGCCAAAGAGAAGAAAGAACAAAAGAAAGATATACAATGCAAGATAGAGAGGGGGAAGGAAAGAAGGTAGAGAAGGGGAGAGAGAAAATGATTATTAAAGAGATAAAAACCCTAAACCTAAAAATAATAAGAATAAAAACACCTATTTTTTATTATTAATATGATAAAATTAATATGATTATTGTTATTATTAATAAAATGGTAAGTCATAATTAATATATATTAATAATTAATGTTATATTAGTATACACATTATTATATATATTAATAATTAATGTTATATTAGTATACACATTGTTATATAAATTAATAATTAGTATTATATTTTTTTCATATAATCATTTATATATATTATTTATTAACTTATTTTATATATTAAGTATGATGTAAGGTTTTATTAACAATAATATTAATTTTATTAATTTTATCATATTAATAAATAAAAACATTCTTTTTTATATATAGATATATATGAAGTTGATATTCATATAAGTTGGTTAACATAGATCTTCATATAATTTATTTAAATAACATGTTAAAATATTTTTAAAATGTATAAGGTTTATACATCTTACTCAAATATCTTTTTTACTTCTAATTACTTTACATGAAATATATTTTCTTTACATGAAATTATATTAGGTCATATGGACAACTAATTAAACATGCATAACATATTCATTTTTCTTTTTTTATTATGGCAGACATTACTTTTCCAGAATATTTTATTTTTGGTTTAATAGGATACGTGTTAACTCCAAGTTGAGCGTGCACACTAGGTTGTAGAATGAGCATCTCCGCTCAAAAATCATAAACAGAAAATAACTTAAT
Organism: Pinus tabuliformis; assembly: GCA_031772625.1. NCBI lineage: Eukaryota > Viridiplantae > Streptophyta > Pinopsida > Pinales > Pinaceae > Pinus > Pinus tabuliformis. Next base: position 256,007,255 of record CM062820.1, on the reverse strand, counting down.
TATAATTTTATTTAAAATTATTTTTGTTATAAAAGACCTAATATATATGTTAAACACACACATATAAAATCATGGAACGAGATTTTTAACAATGGAAATTTACTTCACCATAGATATTCTTAATCTATAAATAAGTGGTTGTATTATAGTTTCATTGGTCAATACCATGTCTTATCAATACCAAATGCCCAAAAAACCATAATTCACTACAAATGACAACTATTTTGAAATATTCTTAGCAAAGTGATATTATAGTGTTTAGGTAAATTTGTAAAAGAAATGATTTTGTATTTCACAATTTCAATTAGTATGGAAATGATCAACTATATCATGTTTCATAAATTCAAATATTTTTTAAAATTTTAAAAGTTTGTTTTTATATAGAAATGGGTCTATTGTTTTACCAAAAAAAATAAAAGGTGTTGTTTAAGGAAGTGGTGATTTTGTTTAGATAAAGAATTTCTTGTTGGAACAATGGATTCAACACCATCGAAAACTCTTGGAGCACCCAAAATTCTAAAACTTGACTCAAAATAGTACCAATTTTCTATTCTTTCTACTCTTTAAATTACTTTAAAAAAATAAATCTCAAATACCAATTTAATATTTGACTTAATTATAATTTTAAAATTAAATTATTATTATAAAATACAACTCATCCATTAAATTTATTTAAATTATTATTATAAATAATAACTTACACAAAAATAATTGAAAAATTAAGAAAACACAATCCAACGCCTACAAGTTTTAATTTATTTACGTTTGATCCAACCAAAGATTACTGTGAACGCGTGAAGATTATATGTGGCTCTCTCTAAAAATTTTCAAAGTACATGGATGTCCCTTATCAGGGAATTATATTTTTTTCTATGCAAGAAAATTATGCTTTAAACAATTTTTAATTGAAATTATGTTTTTAAGCATATATAGTCTTGTTTAAGATTGGATCATAAAATTTGAGGATCAAACCTTTTCACATAATAGGGAATAAATCATGTCTCAAATAATTTTTTTCACATAATAGGGAATAAATCATGTCTCAAATAATTTTTAACCAAAATTATGCCTCAAACAACTCTCAAACATATATAATCTTTTCAGAATTAGAATATAAGACGTGTACGGATCAAACTTCCTCACCTAACTATTGGATTATGTCCTTGACACTTATATCAAAAAATTATATATACTAAATTTTAACCTAAAATAACTTAATACACATGCAATCGATACAAGCCTTCTACGTAAAGGTAAACTCCATTAACGGTGACAGAAACCTGCATGGATTACAGTAGAGCCAGCACATGGAGAAGCGCTATTCTGTCAGTGAGACAATAACATATCTCATGACAATCGGTAACTTCCAGCTTGCAGTTGTTAGGAGCCTGGAATCAGCAACATAATTCGAAATTTCTTGTCCACAGCGTAGCCTACAAAATGTAATATGCCACTTTATGCAGTCTCCAGAGATGGCCATGCAGATTGTAAGGCTTTTTCAAATTTCTGATGAACATCTTTGAATGGATAACGATAGTTTGCACTGTAAACTTGCATTCGACAAACGTTGGATAGGGATACTCTGCACTGTAAATCAGTACGTATGCCTGAGAGCTTCTTTACGTACGGTTTGTTCAGTTGAAAAAATAAAACTTGTATTCTTAAAAAAATAAAACTTGTATTCTACATACAATTTCTTTGGTTGAAAATATAAAACTTGCATTCTACAAAACAATGTAAGATTTTTTTAGTTGAAAAAATAAAACTTGCATTTTACAAAACAATATTGGGAAGCTTTGTGTACTTCAAATTGGATTTGGCATCGATCAGAGTCAGAGCCATATGAAGGGCTGATAGAATCTCCAAAAAGCCATAGTACATTATCGGGTAAAGATTTTTCAACTAAATCCTGAATGGCAGGTTGCAAAGGTTTTCCAACTAGATCCTGAATGGCAGGCTGCAATTAGGGACCCTATTTTTCTGAGCATCTTTAAGGGCAAGGTGAATTGATCCGCCCATGTCCGTCCGATTCCCAAATGTTTAGGAAATCGACTTATGCTCAGGGTATTTTTCTAAAAAAAATGTCACCTATTTATACATATATATATACAAACAAAAGATTTCCCACGATTTAATTCCAAAAAATAAAAATAAAAAAATAATGTATCATTTGTTTGGTATAGAGCTTGATTATTTTTTTTAGGGAGAGGTTTTGTTTCAGCTAAACTTAGTTTTTTATGGGTAGTCTCTTATGGTTGGTATGGAGGCGTGGCTTTGGAGCCCAAAACAAAAATGAGATAAAAAATTGTCTTGTGAAATATTGTAAGTTTATAGTCAATTTGGGTAATTTATTAAGCAGAAGATTTAATCGTAGAAGTTATATTAATTTAAGGATTTTTTGCCTTAGAAAACAACCCTAAACGTTTATATGAGGAAATTGTATTGGGGTTATGTATTTTTATTTTGGGCAAGAAAAAGAAACCAGACTATGTAAAACGAAAAATTAATACAGATTTGTTTTATATTGTGTCTCTTTATTTTACTAGATAATATAAAAAGATACTCTGATTATTTCTATATGCATATAACCTAAATTAAATGAACCACACATATATCTATGTCTCTTATTTTCTGTATTTATATTTTCACAATATTTCATATATTCTATTACTTTGTAATTTAATATATATATATATATATATATAAACATAGCCAGACCACGCGCTTATGATCTTCACAAACACGTAAAACTGTAACTACTATTATACTAAGATGGACGTTCCACTCTTCAAGCCCTAAGCAAGTCATTTGGAACAAGAACTCCCGAAAATAATATTTTGGTTCGACTGATCTAACCTAAGTTAGAATGACATTTTTATGAAAGAAATCATTGACATTTCTATTTTAAATTTCATTATTAAGAATAGATTTTGAGTGTAATTTCGTTATATATGTAATATACCCATTATATACTTCTTCTTTTTTTCAATATTTTTATTTTTGAAAGAGACTTTATATAACAATTATGTTCCTAAAAACTTCCCTTTTAAATTCTTTATTTAATTAATTCTCAATCGCATTAATACCTACTCTTCTCTTTTACCTCCCCAAGGAACATTTACCCTCTGCATCTAATTTCTTTTTGAAAGAAAACTTATTTTATTTTGTAATTAATAAAATCTAGTTCTGGATTATGATTGGTACACTCTATGTTTCTTCCTTTATGATTGGTACCATTGAAGATAAAACTAGTTCCCTTATGAATTAAGAACGGAGTTTTTTCTCATTTTAATTTCAAGTCTCATTTAACGTATTTCATATATCTATATATAATCTTTTTTGAGTTTGTTTGTTTTTTTCCTCCTCTATATTTTGGTTTATAAACATTTTCATGACTTGGCACATACATTAATCAATTACATTATATTTTTTTAGTTTGTATGTCTTTTTTTTCTATACTAAATTTTGGTTTATAAATATTTTTATGATTGGGCACATACATTAATCAATAACATTATATTTAGCATAACCACACATTTATCAGTATTTATATCAACCCTCAAACACATTATACCATTAGATTTATTTGGGTTCATGTATAATATGTGTTAAATGACATTCTCCATAAGCATGTGGTGTATTTCTCTAATTGATGAAGGAACTTCCGAGTGAAAAGGCGACAGCTGGGAAATGTTTTTATTTTATTTTATTTTGCTGCACAGAGAGAAAAACATTTTGAGTTTCTATTTTATTTTGTTTCATTTAAAATTAAGGTTGACTCAGCCATTGTTCTTTAAAATTAGGCAAGCAGATCAAGATAGGATTAGTTAGGGACTTGTTTAAAAAAACTATTAGACAACTGAAAAGTAACTGAGGAACAATTCCTCAACTGTAAAGAAACTGCTAATAATGGATTGAAAAAGAAAAACCAGAGCTCATTGAGAGACTGCCATCCAGAGAGGAGAGAGAGCTCAGAATTTGTAATTTACAATTGTTTTGAACATCTATAAAAGCAAACAATTCTAGAACCTGTCATTAAGGAAGTATGATAGTTTTTCTTCCCTTATGCATAAATGTTTCAGGCATCGTAATGAAAGCAAGACAGTGAACAACTCATTCAGAATCTGAATAGCATTGACAAGAATCTTGTAATAGAAGGCATCTTAGACCAGGTACCAGACAAAGGTAAACCAGCATATACAATACATTTTTCCTTTTCCTCAACAAAAACAAAAAAAAACTAGGTACTTTTATATTCAGCATTCAAGCATTCCTGTACATTTCATTTCATTTCCCATTTAACAGTTCACTGTACAAAATCTATAACCCTGAAATCGTGGAGGGTTTCGAAACCCATGCAAACCAAAAACATTACAGTTCACAGGCTAAATACTAGTCAAACAGTGAGGGCATGAAAACCTCTAAAACTATATACATACGGAGGAATCGAAACCCCAAGGGTTATAACCAATTACAGACAGAACAAGCAACAGAGCAAGCAAGAGGAAGTTACAGCCACGGAAAGACCCTACCCAGGTTTCCCTAAGCCTGCGAACAATCCCAAGGACAAAGCCATGGAGTAGTGTTCCTTTGGAAGGACCTACACACCACCACAATAGGTAGGTAGGGCCCCGAAACCAAAACAAAATGTCCAAAAAACCAAGAGGGGAGTGAGGATTTACCTAGAGGAGGTCCGTTTCCGCGATGGAGGAAGAGAGCTGAGACCCGCAACAGAGGGTTTCTCCCAACAGAAATGCCATGAGAGGGTTCTGCCTGCTCACCAAGGAGCCAAAACGTTAGAGCCTCAAAAACGAAAGGGGAAATTGCAACCGGAACAAGAGGATTACCTGAGAGCGAGTTCACTGAGACATCCTGTGCAACAACAAGGCGAGAACCTATGTTTGCAAAGCCGAATCATCAACAGACCCAACATCAATCACACAAATCACCACAACATAGAGAAAAAATGAAGTATGAGCCAAATGACAGAGATAGATAGACTTACAGGTGGGAAAGCAACCTGAAACCCTTCAAAAACCAAAGAAGTGAATCACCACAGAGAGCGAGCAGAGGCATGGCACCAACAAACCACCACAGGGAACAAGCGAAGCATAGCAATAACAAACCACCATACGGGACAGGCAAGGCACAACACTTGCCAACCATTGCAAGAACCAGGCGAAAGCACCAAGCACCCATACATCCAAACCAGACCATAGCAAAGAAGGAATGAATTCCAAATACCCTCGGCAAGTGTGATAACCCGTGGTTGCAAACTCGAGGTCAGTATGAAGGGCGGGAAGAACACCATAAAACACGTTAAAACCTCATACCAAAAACCCTGCCACTGACTTTAATTCGAAAACGAAAGAGTTAAACGGTTGCTGCTACGTGTCCCTCCTCGGGATCGCCACCAATTTTTGGTATCAGAGAAGATTGTTCCTTTCTCTTAGTAAAGATGGAGGTAGGAAGAAGGGGTCGAGGAAGAGCCATCAGAAGAGTAGCAGATGAAGGGTTACAAGAAGAAATTAGGATTTTAACTGCATGTTTGTCAGCAGTGGAAGCAGGAATGCGTAGAGATCCGGAAGGAGGGGATGATAGTGAGGACGAAAACACAGCCACGACTGATGGGTTAGATGACGAAGGACCAGAGATTAAACTATTGAGGTCAGTTTCATTGGCTAACAGTAAGCCAAGACCGAAGCTCTCTAATTATGATGGCAATTTGTCCACAGAGGCATTATTAGATTGGATAAGTGAACTAGATAAATATTTTGAATATGAAGAAATCAGCGAAGACAAGAGGATCAGGTTTTCTATCACCAAGTTGAAGGGACATGCAACACTATGGTGGGATAGTGTACATGCATAAAGGAGGAGATTGAACAAATCATCGATTAAAAAATGGGACAGGATGATTGCTAGAATGAAGAGTAAATTTCTGCCTAAAGATTATCAAATTTCCCTTTATAGACAAGTATAGAACCTGAGGCAGAGAATGATGACCGTAAAGGAATATACTGAAGAATTTTATAAAGTAAACCTGAGAGTTGGTTATGTTGAAGATACCCCTGAGAAAACAACGAGGTTTGTAAATGGTCTACGGATGGAGATCCTAGACGAAATTAGTATTCTTTCCCCTAAGACCATAGAGGAAGCTTATTAGAGTGCTTTGAAGGTGGAGGAAAAGATTGCTAGGAAAAAAAATGCCAGAAGAGGACGTGGTTCTGGCAGAGGTCGGGGACAAACCTTTGGCAGAGGTAGGACTGCCAACAGCAATGAAGAGGGCAGTAGTTCAAAGACTTCGGGACAGACTGAAAGGGAAGGTAACACCAGAGGAGGAAGGTCATACCAGCGAGGAAGAGGTAATGGCAGAGGCAGAGGAAATGCCTATCAATGTTACAAGTGTCACAAGTGGGGACACAAGTCCTTTGAATGTCCTGAAAATGAACAAACTGGGCAGAGGGGAGCATATGTTGCTCAACCCGATGAAGTGGAGGCACCACCACAGGAGGTGGAAAATATGCCAGAAACCGGGGAAGCCTTGGTGTTGAACAAGGTATTATTGAAACCAACTAAGGAAGTAGTTGATCAGACACAGAGGAAAGCATTGTTCTAGACTGTGTGCAAGTCGCATGGGAAATGCTGCAAATTAATCATAGACAGTGGAAGTACTGATAATTTGGTAGCTACTGAAATGGTGGGGAAATTGGGTTTGAAGAAGTTGAAGCACCCAACTCCATATAGGGTGTCTTGGTTGCAGAAAGGTCACCAACTGTTGGTCGATGAGCAGTGCGAAGTAGAGTTTCATATTAGCAAGTACAAGGACAAGGTGATTTGCGATATCATGCCTATGGACATGTGCCATATTCTGTTGGGCAAGCCATAACAATATGATAGGAAGGTCATCCATGATGGGGAAACAAATTGTTACAAGTTTGTTAAAGATGGGATAAAGCATACGCTAGTGCCCATGAAGGAAGAGGATGTTGTAGAAACCAGTGGGAAAAAAGCATTATTGTTAGGCGGAAAAGAGTTTCTATGACAAATGGAGGATGATGAGGTAAAATATGCAGTTGTGCGAAGGCCAAAACCAGTATTGATCCATACTGAAGTCACTGACTTACCTAAAGAGATACAGGACATGCTGCAAGAATTTAGTGATATTGTGGTAGACAATCTACTAGAAAAATTACCACCAAAGTGGAGCATTAGTCACCATATTGATTTTATTCCAGGAGCCAGTTTACCAAACAAGGCTGCTTACTGGATGAGTCCGAAGGATAATGAAGAAATCAGGAAGCAGGTGCGGGAGTTGTTGGATAAAGCACTAATTCGGGAGAGTTTAAGCCCTTGTGCAATTCTAATTGTTTTAGCTCCCAAGAAAGGAGGTGAGTGGCGAGTGTACACTGATTCCTGGGCCATTAACAAGATCACTATCAGGTACATGTTTCCTTTACCTCAGATGGATGATATGATGGATTGTTTGAGTGGAGCAGCGTACTTTTCAAATATAGACCTGAAAAGCGGCTACCACCAAATCAAAATTTGAGAAGGTGACGAGTGGAAGACAACTTTCAAGACTAATGAAGGCTTATACGAATGGCTGGTTATGCCATTTGGATTGAGCAATGCCCCCAGCACGTTCATGCGTTTGATGAACGAGATGTTGAAGGAATTCATTGGTAAATTTGTGATTGTATATTTGGATGATATACTTATATTCAGCAAGACGAAGGAAGAGCATTTTTGACATGTGAGGTATGTATTGGAAAAATTGCAGCAAAATAAATTACTGATAAATTTGAAGAAATGTTCTTTTTTCAAGAAAGAGTTAATTTATTTGGGATTTGTGATTTCCGAGAATGAACTAAAAATGGATCCAGAAAAGGTTGTAGCCATAGTTAGCTGGCCATCTCCCAAAAGTTTGTTTGAGGTACGGAGTTTTCATGGATTGGCAAGTTTTTATCGGAAATTTATTAAAAATTTCAGTGGGATTTGTGCACCCATGGTGGACACCATTAAGAAGGCAAATTAGCCTTTCCATTGGATAGAAACGGAAGAGAAGATTTTTCAGCTGCTCAAAAGAAAAATTACTGAAAAAACCAATTTTGAGATTACCAGACTTTAATAAACTTTTTCAAGTTCGTTGTGATGCCAGTGGAACAGCCATTGGTGTAGTACTCAGCCAAGAGGACAAGCTAGTAGCCTATTTCAGTGAGAAACTAAATGAAAGCAAGCAGAAGTACATGTCTTATGACAAGGAATTTTATGCAGTGGTTCAAGCGCTAAAGCATTGGAGACATTATCTGTTGGCCAATGAATTTGTCTTATTTTCAGACAATTCTGTGTTACAGTATATTATGCAACAGCATAAGCTGAACCATAAACATGCGAAGTGGGTGGAGTACTTGCAGAGTTTTACATTTGTGTTGAAACACATCAGTGGTCAAGCCAACAAAGTGGCAGATGCATTAAGCAGGAGGAATTTGATCCTACAGGAAAGTACGATACAAGTATTAGGATTCAAACATCTTAAAGACTTGTATGAGGCAGATGCAGATTTTAAGGAAGCCTATGAAGCTTGCCAAAATCCATTGTTGAGAGATAACAGTTCATGGCTGGACTATAATATGCAGGAAGGTTTGTTGTTCAAAGGAGGGCAGTTGTGTATTCCGAAATTTTCTATGAGAGAGAACTTAATCTAGGAAAAACATAATGGAGGTTTAGTCGGGCATTTTGGCATAGACAAGAGCTTGGATCGGTTGAGCCACTTTTACTATTGGCCGAAGATGCGTAGAGATGTATAGAGGTTTGTGACTAGATGCAAAGTGTGTTAGCTTGCAGAGGGACACAGCCAGAACACAAGGTTGTATATGCCCTTACCTATTCCAAACAGACCATGGGACTCAGTCAGTTTAGACTTTGTCTTAGGTCTGCCGAAGACACAACGAGGATTCGATTCCATCATGGTGGTGGTGGATCGTTTCACCAAAATGGCACATTTCATTCCATGCAGGAAAACCAGTGACGCCACAAATGTAGCACATTTGTTCTTCACAGAGATAGTCAAATTACATGGCTTGCCGAAGTCTATTGTTTCAAACTGAGACGTTAAGTTTACAAGACATTTTTGGTGGACCTTATGGAAAAAATTAGACACCAAACTAAACTTCAGCTCAGCTTATCATCCGCAAACTGATGGCCAAACCGAAGTGGTAAACCAAAGTCTGGGAAATCTATTGAGGAGTTTGGTTGGAGAAAATTCTTGACAGTGGGATCATGTGCTTGCACAAGCGGAATTTGCTTATAATGATTCGCCCAACCGAAGCACGGGCAATAGTCCTTTCCAGATCCTATACGAAATGCACCCACGTGGAGTACATGAGTTACGGGATTTGGGTCAGTTGGAGCACAGGAGTGCCGATGGTGAATATTTTGCAAAGGCAATCAACAATCTTCATGAATAGGTGAAATTAAAATTACAAGACAACAACCAAAGATATAAGCAGAAAGCATATTTGAAAAGGTGGGAGGTACAATTCAACGTAGGAGACCTGGTATTAGCACACCTATGCAAGGAGAGGTTTCCTAAAGGCGAATAAAACAAGTTGAAATGGAAAAAAATTGGGCCTTGCAGGATTCTTCAGAAGTTCTCTACGAATGCTTATGAATTGCAGTTACCTCCAGGTATAGGAATTTCACCCATTTTTAATGTGGTAGATTTGTACCCCTACATTGTGGCAAATGAAGAAGACAATTCAGAAAGACTAACACAGGGCACCCAGAATGAGAATGATTCGTGGATTAAACAAATGCCCCCACCAAAGCCTTTAAAGATCAAACAGATCCTAGACACCTAGGTGGCCAAACGGACTCTAAGGAAAGAATATTTGTGATACCTAGTCAAGTGGAAGGGTCATCCTATTGAAGATAGTTCTTGGTTAGATGTTGACCAGATTCAAAGCATCGGGTACTCTATTGAAGAGCTCATGGACAGGAGCCATGAGTTTAATTTACCCCGGGAGCATGATGCAGGAACATCCGAGTGAAAAGGCGACAACTAGGAAATGTTTTTATTTTATTTTATTTTGCTAGGCAAAGAGAAAAACATTTTGAGTTTCTGTTTTATTTTGTTTCATTTAAAATTAAGGCTAACTTAGCCATTGTTCTTTAAAATTAGGCAAGCAGATCAAGATAGGATTAGTTAGGGACTTGTTTAAAAAAATTGTTAGACAACTGAAAGTAACTGAGGAACGGTTGCTTAACTATAAAGAAACTACTAATAGTTCATTGAGAAAGAAAAACCAAAGCTCATTGAGGGGCTACCATCCAGAGAGGAGAGAGAGCTCAGAATTTGTGATTTACAATTGTTTTGGACCTCTATAAAAGCAAAAAATTCTAGAACCTGTCATTAAGGAAGTAGGATAGTTTTTCTTCCCCTTGTGCATAAATGTTTCAGGCATCGTAATGAAAGCAAGACAGTGAAAAACTCATTCAAAATCCGAATAGCATTGACAATAATCTTGTAACAGGAGGCATCTCAGACCAGGAACTAGACAAAGGTAAACCAACATATACAATACATTTTTCCCTTTCCTCAACAAAAAAAAACCAGGTACTTTCCTGTACATTTCATTTCATTTCCCATTTAATAGTTCACTGTACAAAATCTATAACCCTGAAATCGTGGAGGGTTCCGAACCCCATGCAAACCAAAAACATTATAGTTCATAGGCTAAATACTAGTCAAACAGCGAGGGCATGAAAACCTCTTAAACTACATACATACACGGAGGAAATGAAACCCCAAGGGTTATAACCAATTACAAATAGAACAAGCAACAGAGCAAGCAAGAGGAAGTTGCAACCACAGAAAGACCCTACCCAGGTTTCCCTAAGCCTGCGAATAGTCCCAAGGATGAATCCATGGAGTAGCGTTCCCCTGGAAGGACCTGCACACCACCACAATAGGGCAGCAGTTAGGTAGGGCCCCGAGACCAAAACACAATGTACAGAAAACCAAGAGGGGAGTGAGGATTTACCTGGAGGAGGTCCGATTCCACAACGGAGGAAGAGAGCCGAGACCCGCAATAGAGGGTTTCTCCCAACAGAAATGCCATGAGAGGGTTCTGCCTGCTCACTAAGGAGCCAGAACGTTAGAGCCTCAAAAACGAAAGGGGAAATTGCAACCGAAACAAGAGGATTACCTAAGAGTGAGTTCGCTGAGCCATCCTATGTAGCAACAAGGTGAGAACTTGTGTTTGCATAGCTGAATCATCACCAGACCCAACATCAAACACAAAAATCAGCACAAAACAGAGCAGAAATGAAGTATGAGCCAAATGACAGAGACAGATAGACTTGCAGGTGGGAAAGCAACCTGAAACCCTCCAAAAAGCAGAGAAGTGAATCACCACAGAGAGATAGCAGAGGCACGGCACCAACAAACCACCACAGGGAACAAGTGAAGCACAACATTAACAAACCACCATACAGGACAAGCAAGGCACAACACTTACCAACCATCGCAAGAACCAGGCGAAAGCACCAAGCGCCCATAGAGCCAAACCAGACCATAGCAAAGAAGGAATGATTTCCAAATACCCTCGGCAAGTGTGATAACCCGTGGTTGCAAACCTGAGGCCAGTACAAAGGGCGGGAAGAACACCATATAACACATTAAAACCTCATACCAAAAACCCTGCCACTGACTTTAATTTGAAAATGAAAGAGTTAAATTGTAACTACTATGTGTCCCTCCTCGGGATTGCCACCACTAACCTTAACTAGATCCTTCATGAAAATCTAACATGTTTCAATCATTTCCTTGTGTTAGTCGATTGTTATGCCATAATGATAGATTCAAACCCTAAGATCTCTGGCAGTTATTTATCTGGACTTGATCAATGGTTCATAACAATTAAGGTTATTGTGAAAGCACAATAACTACCTTCATTTTCTCATTTTGACATTTTGCTAACAAGGCTCTGCCAGCTCTGACATTTTGACTTTATTCATGAGTTAATCGTTGGTTTTGTATTACCTAGTGCACAACTATGTTACTTTTTTTCTTTCAAGCGTTTGAAGTTCATGACTTATGCATCTAGAATGTACTCTCTAATAAATTCAAGGTTTTCACTTATAGGGTGAATTCTCTTTATCTATACAGATTTATGTGCTAGAATTTATATTTTTAGTCTTCATTTGTAGTTGTAGAATTTATATTTTTAGTCTTAATTTGTAGTTTTATTTTGGAGAGTATGTCGTTATATGACCATGTATCTAATTTTTGTACCATTTGGGTGTAGGAAATAATTTGAATCGTTCATAGTTCATTTTTTTCTTGTCGGTTTGTTTGAATCCTTCCTTTCTTTGGTTTGAGCCATGCATTAGTAATGTAAAATAGCTCGACGACTAAGTACCCCGACTTCCTAATAATATATAAAACCCTAAGCTATATTCCTTTATGGAAACTTATGTATCTTCAGGATTCCATGATTTTTAAGTCACAATGTTTAATTTCCTCTCTACAATTTATGTACTTATAGTTTCACTCGATGTTTTAGAGAGTTTTCTCCTTTTTATTTTCAAATTCCAGATTATATATATATATATATATATATATATATATATATAGATATATATATATATATATATATATATATATATATATATATATATATATATATATATATATATATATATCACTTATTTTAAACTATGAATTCCTTTGTGTGATTCTAGAATTGCATTTCATCATAGATGGGTTTTGTTAATAGAAACCATAATCCTATATGGGTTTTCAACGAGATATGGAAAGTGTTTTATCAGTGTAAACCCTACTTGAATAACTATTACATGTGTTTACCCTCATGACCATTTTACTTGCATACCCAGTTATCTTCTTTGTAGGGTTATTATTTTCTTTAAGTTTTTGTTTAATGTAGACAATGGCTAAGTTTCCTCTTTGTATGTCACTATTATCTTTTTTTATGTCTGTAGCGACTATGTAACCACGTTCTAATTATTTTTTCCATAGGTGTTTAACTTCTTCTTTTTTTAATTAAAAAGTATCTCATGTCTGTACTAAATCGTTTATTCCCTTGCAGATATTTTTGAAGAACACGAGGCTTGAATCCTTCTCAAGGTAGTTATGACGCAACCCTCCAATGATTCTTCTTTTATACCATTATTATATTTCCTTTTTACCATTTTTATAATCAGTTGTTAATTACTTATTCTATTTCTTTGTGTCTTTGCAGGTAATTCTTTAATATACCGGTTGGATTTTCCATTCTTTTGACATTTTCAGTTTTGGGTTACTTCTATGACTTATAGGACATTAAGTTACCTTTACTAGGTTGGATGCTCCTATAACCTTGCATTATTATCTTCTTGTACCTAGTTCCTATGTTCATGGCTCCACTACCAGACTTCTATTTTTTTATTATATAAATCTTAAGTGTATTTTTTTATTTACACTCTTGGTTTGGAAGAATGTAAACATCAAGCATATACGCTTGCATATGTACTCTTAATTATGAAATTTGTCCCTGAATATATTTTTAACTAAATATAGTAGGGTCAATTATTTTGGCCCAAGCTTCTACAAACATGTTTTCCATTTAATAACTTTATCGTAAAGCTATGTATATGTAACACCCTCCTCCCACATTTACCCAAGCTAACTAGTCCACTGGGTTAAACATGTGACAAGAGGCTACTATGATGTGATTCAACTCCCCATGTGCAATTTAGGAAGTGAAACCAACATAACGAAACCAAACTAACCTTCCAGACATGCTACAGAACCTTCAAGAGCCAACCAACCCTTCCAAGTGACCAACCCTTGAGACAACTTGACATTTTACTAATCTGGACACTCAACCGCTCCCATGAAATTCCATGCATGCGACTGATGCCTTCCAGTAATTCCCACAACAAGGCATGCCCATGACTGTGGACTTTTCCAGCGAGTTCTGAGCCAATAACCTTGAATTCTGAGTCATTTTCTCAGGGCTAAGTCTCAGACCACTGCCCAGAACTCAATGAGACTTTCAGAAATGAATAATAACAATGGAACAAAGCTACAAATGAAATCATTGGTACAAGTACTTGATATGAATCCTACTAGCCATGACAACCATTTTGTTAAACGTGTCACAAATATGTAATATACATGTGATAACAACATTTATGAGCATAGGGATCTCATACTTATTTGAGATTTGTAAGGAAACATTGATGTCTTATCACAATAACTACATTATCATCTATTAGGTCATATATTCATTGTACATTTATTTTCTAATCAAAACATGATGAGAGCCATACATCAAGACTGTAATAAAACATACTCATAAGCAACATATAACCAACAAAAATAACAAGGAAATAATAGCCATAAAAAACACATATGAATCAATACATTTACACATGAAATACCAAGGAGAAGGAACTCTTATTAATGAATGCATAAGCCAACCAGGTTTGGGACTTCCATGAACCATCCAAACATAGGTTGGGTAAACCAAATATTTATTTTAGTCAATCATCATTGTGCCATATTCCAAGCATGAATGTGGGACTCACAACAAAACTAATCTAGGTTTCCTCATGCTTTACCGCAATCCTCACCAGATCACTAACCTTAAATGAGCATGGATGCCTTTGGATCTCACCACCTACACCATGAGGAATTTTCCTCTCTCCTAGTCTCTAGACTTTACTGTATATCCCGTCGTTCACAAGTTGAGGCTTCTTAGGCATAATCAAGGCTCCACCCTCCAAAATTTACTGTATATCCTATCATTCATTGGTTGATGATTCCTAGGCCTGATTAAGGGAACACACCTCTAGGGTTTACCATATATCCTGCCATTCATCGACCGAGAATTCCTAGGCCTACCGAGGTACAATAAATTCGACTTTATCGTAATCCCACCTTCTCTGGTCCAGGGATTCCTAAGCCTTTTTTTCTTTTTTCAAAGACCACCTAACTCAGTTTCAAAACCATTCGGAAATCTAGCTAAACCAAGTAAAAGTGAATCTGTCACACCATGGCTATCTGGAAATGGCAAGGCATGGTTGAAGAACACTATCACATCTAGAAAAATCCATGCCCATGAAAGCAAGAGAACCAATAACACACATACATGTACCATGTATGCCACATCTAGCAAGGAAATCACACATGCAAATTGATACCTGCAAGCGATCCTGATGTAGTCGATTGATCCTGCTCTTCCTTGCTTGATCTTTGCTTCCTTTTTCCTTCTTTTCTTTTCTTGATCCATGTTGAAGTACTCTAAGAAAAATCTCAGTATCCAAGAGTGTGAGAGAGAGAGAATAGAGAGAGAGCTCCAAAACTGAACTAATAAAAGGCTCAACTAACAAAAAGATACAAAATGATCCTCGGAATTGTTTTTATCAATGAGGCCTCTATTTGCTTCCTTTTTCATTATTTTTCCTTCATTTTCCTTGTCACATGCAACTTATGATCTTTCACCTTCCATTTCTCCTAATTTCCTTTATTTTCATAAAAATATTGCCAAAAATGTCATTTTTCCTTTCCAAAGTCTTTGCCATTGCTTTTGTCAATTTCCTTAACCATAATAAACCAAATGAACACCCACACTAGGATGTCTTGCCCAACATTAAGTTTGGAATATGTGTCCCATGACCTTTGTTATTATTTTTCCTTTATTAACTTTATTTACAATGGAATTTTACTAGGGTTGTTACAGAACCCTCCCCCTTTGGGGAACATTGTCCTCGGTTTTCAATAACACCTACAACTAGCAAGACCATTGATAAGAAAAATATAATGCCCATGGAGCTTTTACCAAGGTTGTTTTAGAACCCTCCCCTTGGGGGAACACCATCCTCGGTGTTCAATGACACCTACAACCAGCAACACTGCTAATAAGAAAAATATATTGTCCATGGAGCTTTATAACTTAGCTCAATGCAAGATTTACAATGATCAACCTGTTGAGAAGCAAACTAAGATAAATAACATAACAACATGACAACCATAATGACATTACATTCATATCACTTATTAGAGCTTTATAACACAGCTCATGGTAGTATTTACATCCATATACATATGTACATATAACAAAAACATCAGCTCAACCAGTGAATAGAGAAGGATAGATAGATCGCATCTGATAAGTCAACTCCCATGTAGCTTCATCGGGCTCAAATTGCTTCCATTGCACTTTAAACTGCTTGATTGCTCGGTTTCGAAGCATGAGCATCTTTCTCTACAAACTACACTGAGGTTCTTGTTGGAATTCTCCTTCTGGCTCCACCTGCAATATAGACCAATCAATCACATGAACAACATTTTTAACATACTTCTTAAGCAATAACACATGGAAAACATCATGGACTTTCATTGTTAGAGGTAGTGCAAGTTGATATGATACTGGTCCAATCCTTTCAAAAATCTTGAAAGGTCCACAAAATTGAGATGTCACCTTGGAACATGATCCAATCCTCAAGGAGATCTTCTTCGACTCGATGTGAAAGTACACATGTTCCCCAACCTAAAACCCTTTAAACAACCTATTCCAATTTGCATAATTTTTTTTCTTGTCCTGTGCTGCCTTTAGATTATTCTTTATTACATGAATTTATTGTTCCATCTCTTCCAACATGTCTAGTCCTATCAACACCCTATTCATTGGATCACTCCAACTAATGGGAGCATTACAACTTCGCCCAAAGAGTGCCTCGAATGGACTCATCCTCACTTACTCCTGATAACCATTGTTGTAAGCGAACTCAACCAATGGAATGTACTCCTCCCATATCCTTTGTTGATGCATCACTTACATCCTCAACATGTCCTCCAATATCCTGTTGACCCTCAATGTCTATCCATATGCCTGCAGATGATAAGTTGTGCTAAAGGCCAACTTTGTCCCCAAACTTGCAAACATCTCTTTAAAAAGCTTAGAAGTAAACTTAGCATCCATGTCTGACACAATCTTCCTTGGAATACCAAGCAACCTCACTACATCTCATATACCAATTTGATATTTGACTTAATTGGAATCTTAAAAGGAAATTATTATTATAAAATACAACTCAACAATTAAATTTATTTAAATTATTATTATAAATGATAACTTACAAAATTAATTGAAAAAGTTAACAATACACAATTTAAGGCCTACATGTAATTTATTTATGTTTGATTTAACCAAAAATTACTGTCAACGCGTCAAGATTATATTTTTTTTTTAATTGGAGAAATCATGTCTCAAATAATTTTTAAACATACTTAGTTTTACTCAGAATTGGACAACAAGAATTGTGAGGATCAAACATTCTTACTTGATCATTGGACCACATCCTTAAAACTTATCACTAACATAAATCTACCTCAAAAACTTCAGTTTCTTTACATGCAATTTTTTTTTATAAATCGACATTATTTAAATGTTTTATATAATTATTTAATTTTTAAAATTTTTATTTTTAGATTTAACTTTGATACGATATTTTAAACTAAAATAACTTGATACATATAACGCTATTCGATACAAGCCTTCTACCTAAAAGTAAAATCCATTAACGGTGACAGAAACCTGCATCGATTACAGTAGAGCCAGCACATGGAGAAGCGCTATTTTGTCAGTGAGACAATAACATATCTCATGACAATCGGTATGAATATTCAACTTCCAGCTTGCAGTTGTTAGGAGCCTGGAATCAGCAACATAATTCGAGATTTCTTGTCCACAGTGTAGCCTACAAAATGAAATATGCCACTTTATGCAGTCTCCAGAGATGGCCATGCAGATTGTAAGGCTTAGGCAGATAGAATCTCCGAAAAGCCAAAGCTTTTTCAACTAAAACCTGTCAAAGCAAGGACACCGAGGAACCAGATTTTTCAACTAGAACCTGTAAAGCCGTTGTACATTATCGGGTAAAGCTTCTTCAACTAAATCCTGAATGGCAGGCTGCAGCGAGGAACCATATTTTCCTATACCATCTATGTAGTTTAACTTAATCTTTTCGTTCAATTTTACTTATTCGATAGACATCTAGTTGTGTAATTCTCAAAAAAATCAGACGCTGGATCATTTTATATTAAGACAAATGCTCTAAACAATTAAAATTTATCACCTTCTATATATATATATACACATTGGGTGAGATTATGATGTCTCACAATTTAATTCCAAAAAATAAAAATATAATTGTATCATTTTAATTCTAAAAAATAAAAATATACTTGTATCATATTTGTTGGGTGTAAAGTTTGATTATTTCTCAGGTCTTGTTTCAGCGAAGTTTAGATCCTTAGCTTTGGATCTCTAGCTTTGGAGTTTTTGAAATAAAAATAGATAAAAAATTGTCTTATGAAATATTGTAATATTGTAGTCTATTTGGATTGTTTATTAAGTGGAAGATGCGACTATAAAAGTTAAGTTAATTTAGGGTCTTTTTCCCCTAAAAAACAACCCTCAATTTATATGAGGAAATTGTATTGGGATTGTGTATTATTATTGTGTGCGAAAAAAAAAGACGAGACTCACTCTATAAAAGCTAAGAAGAAATTATTGCAGAAAAAGAAATTATTGCAAATTTGTTATAAGTTGTATCTCTTTATTTTGGAAAAAAAAAAATACTGAAACTTAACTCAAATTAAGTGACCCACACATATATATATATTTCTCTTGTTTTATACTTTTTTATATTTATCTTTCCACACTATTTAATATGTTACATTATTCTATTATTTAATTTCTAATATCATTCATACATATATAATCTCCCACCACCCAATTCAAAAAAAATAAAAACATAAACATAGTCAGACTACGCCTATGATCTCCACACAGACAAAAAAAAAAAAAAAAAAAAAGAAAAAGAATGCCACTACTTATTATACTAAAAGGACGTTCGTTGGCCTGTACCCGTTAAAGGGCTCATCATAAATGTCCCTTGAAGCCCTAACCAAGTCATTCGGAACAAGAACTCCCGAAAATAACATTTTGGTTCGACTGGACTAACATAAGGTAGAATGACATCTTTATGGAAGAAATCTTTGACATTTCTATTTTAAATGTCATTATTAATAGTGCACTCTCAATGAAATTTCATTATATAAATAATATACCCATTATACACACTAATTTTTATATACCCATTATACACACTAATTTTTTTTAAAGAGACCTTATAATTTTATTTAACAATTATGTTGTTAGAAACTTTCCTTTTAAATTCCTTATTTAATTAATTCTCAATACCATTAATAACTATTCGTCTAGTTTACCTTCACCAAGAACGGTTACCATATGCATCTAATTTATTTTCCTAAGAAAACTTATTTCCTTATGTAAGTAATAAAATCTCTAGCTCTTGATTATGATTGTTACAGTCTATGTTTCTTCCTTTATTTTGGTGGTACTAATTATAAAGAGTGCTTTGATACTATTGATTATACAATATTATATACATTGCTATATAAAATTAGTTCTCTATCAATTAAGAATGAAGTTTATCCCCGTTTAATTTCAATTTTTATTTAGAATATATCTATCTATTTATATATATATAAATATTCGGTATATATTGTTAATCAATGACATTATATTTAGCATAAGTCTATATTTAACAATATTTATATCTCTACCTAAACACATTTACAATTACATTTATTTGAGTTTATGTATAATATGTGTTAAATGACATTCTCCGGAAGTATATGATATATTTCTCTAACCTTAACTAGATCATTCATGAATCTTCGACATGTTTCAATCATTTCTTTGTGTTAGTTGATTGTTATGCCACAATAATGGATTCAGACCCTAAGATCTATGACGGTGATCTATCTGGACTTAATCAATGGTTCATAACAATTAGGGTTATTCTGAAAACACAATAACTACATTCATCCATCATTTTCATTTTCATTTTCTCATTTTGAATGTGCTCACAACGCTCTGCAAGCTCTGTAGTTTGACTTTTTTCAAGAGTTAATCGTTGGTTTTGTGTTACCTAGTGTGCAACTCTATTACTTTCTACTTTCAAGCATTTACAGTTCATGACTTACACATCTAGAATGTACTCTCTAATAAATTCAAGGTTTTCACTTATAGGATGAGTTCTCTTTATCTATACAGATTTATTTGCTAGAATTTATATTTTTAGTCTTCATTTATAGTTGTATCTTGTAAAGTATGTCGTTATATGACCATGTATCTAATTTTTGTACCATTTTGGGTCTGTAGAAAATAATTCGACTCATTCATAGTTCATTTTTTGGTCGCGGGTTTGTTTGAATCCTTTGTTTGGGTTGTGGGTGAGTTAATCGTTGGTTTTGTGTTACCTGGTGTGCAACTCTGCAACTTTTCTACTTTCAAGCGTTTGCAGTTCACGACTTACACATCTAGAGTGTACACTCTAATAAATTCAAGTTTTTCACGTATAGGGTGTGTTCTCTTTATCTATATAGATTTATCTACTAGAATTTATATTTTTAGTCGTCATTTATAGTTGTATGTTGCAAAGTATGTTGTTATATGACTCTGTATCTAGTTTTTGTACCATTTGGGTTTGCAAGAAATCATTCGACTTGTTCATAGTTCATTTTTTGGTTGTGGGTTTGTTTGAATCCTTCATTTTTTGGTTTTGGCCATGCATTAGCAATGTAAAATACATCGACGACTAAGTACCTCAACTTCCTAATAATATATAAAAACCTAAACTATATTCCTTTATGGAAACTTATGTATCTTCAGGATTCCATAATTTTTAAGCCATAACATTTAATTCCCTCTCTACAATTTATGTACTTATAGTTTCACTCAATGTTTTAAAGAGTTTTCTCCTTTTTATTTTGAAATTTCAGATTATATATATATATATATATATATATATATATATATATACACTTTCCATTTCTAGTTGACTTTTTTTTAATTAAAAAGTATCTCATGCCTGTACTACTTGTTTATTCCCTTACAAATATTTTTGAAGAACATGGGGTTTGAATCCTTCTCAAGGTAATTATGACACAACACTCCAACACTTCTTCTTTTATACCATTATTATTTTTCCTTTTTACCATTGTTATAATCAATTGTTAATTACTTATTTTATTTCTTTGTGGCTCTACAGGTAATTATTTAATATAATTGTTAGATTTTATTTTCCTTCGACATTTTCGGTTTTGGGTTACTTCTACGACTCATAGGACATTCAGTTACCTTTACTAGGTTGGATGTTCCTGTAACCTTGGATTCTTTTCTTCTTGTACCTAGTTCCTATGTTCATGGCTCCACTACCAAACTTTATTATTTTTATATAAATCTTAAGTGTGTTTGTTGATTTACACTCTTGTTTTGGAAGAATGTAAATTTCAGGCCTCTGCACTTGCATATGTATTCTTAATTATGAAATTGTCCCTGAGTGTATTTTTCACTAAATGTAACAGGGTCAAATATTTTGGCCCAAGCTGCTACCTAACATTTTTTCCATTTAATAATTTTATCATCAAGCTATGTATATGTAACACCCTCCTGCCACATTTACCCAAGCTAACCGATCCACTGGGGTAAACATGTGATGAGAGGCTATTATGATGTGATTCGAATCCCCATCTACAGTTAAGGAAGTGGAACCAATATAATGAAACTAAACTGACCTTCCACACATGCTACAGAACCTTTAGGAGCCAACAAACCCTTCTAAGTGACAAACCACAACTTGACATTTTACTGATTTGGACCCTTAGTCACTCCCATGACAATCCATGCATGCAACTGAGGCCTTCTAGTCACTTCCAAAGAAAGGCATGCCAATGACTATGGACTTTTCCACAGACTTCTGAGCCAACCACCCAGATTCTGAGCCACTTTATTAGGCATAGGTCTTAGAACACCGCCCAGAACTTCATGAAACTTTCAGAAATGAAAAATAATAATGGAACAAAGCTACAAATGCAATCATTATTACAAGTACTTGATCTGAACCCTACTAGCCGTAACATGAATTTTGTCAAACATGTTACAAATATGTAATCTACAGATCATAACAACATATTTGAGCATAGGGGTCTCATACTTATTTGAGATTCGTACGTAAGCATTGATGTCTTATCACAATAACTTCATTATCATCTATTAGGTAATATAATAATTGTACATTCATTTCCTAATCAAAATATGATGAGATACATACATCAAGACTGTAATAAAACATACTCATAAGCATCATATAACCAATAGAAATGGAAAATACATAACAACCATAAAATCCACATATGAACTAGTACATTGACACATGAAATACTAAGGAGAAGGAGCTCTTATTAATGAATGCATAAGCCAACTAGGTCTAGGACTTTCACGAACCATCCGACCACATATTGACTGAACCAAATATTTCTTTCATTCAATCACCCATGTGCCATATTCCAAGCATGAATGTGGGACTCACAACAAAATCAATCCAGGTTTCCTAAGGCTTTACCGCAATCACCACCAAATCACTAGGCCCTAAACAAGCATGGATGCCTCTAGATCTCTCCACCTACACCACGAGGAATTTTCTTACATCTTAGTCTTTAGTCTTTACTGTATATCTTTCCATTCACTAGTCGAGGATTCCTAGGCCTAATCAAGACTCCACCCTCCAAGCTTTATTGTATATCCCACCATTCATTGCTTGAGGATTCATAGGTTTGAATGAGGGCACATACCTCTATGTTTTACTATATATCCCACCATTCACTGGTCGAGGATTCCTAGGCCTACTGAGGTACACAAAATACGGCTTTACTATAATCCCACCTTCTTCAGTCCAGGGATTCCTAGGCCTTGGCTTCTTTTTTCAGTGACCAACTTACTCAGTTTCAAAACCATTCGGAAATACAACTTAACCAAGTAAAAGAGAACCCATCACACCCTGTCTATCTAGAAATGGAAAGGCAGGGCTGAAGAATATTGTCACACCTAAAAAAACCCATGCCTATGAAAACAAGAGAACCAAGAACACACATGCTTATAGGATGCATGCCACATCTAGCAAGGAAATCACACATGCAAATCAATGTCTGCAAGAAATCTCGATGTAGTCGCTTGATCCTTCTCTTCCTTGCTTGATCTTTTCTTCCCTTTGTCTTCTTTGCTTTCCTCAATCCAATGCTGAAGTGCTCCAAGAAAACTCTAAGTGTCCAAGAGTGTGTGTGAGAGAATAGAGAGAGCTTCAAAATTGAACTAACAAAAGGATCAACTGACAAAAAGCTACAAACTAATCCTTAGAAGCCTTTTTATCAATGAGGGCTCTATTTTATTCATTTTTCATTATTTTTCCTTCATTTTCCTCCTCACATGCAACCTATTACCTTTCACCTTCCTTTTCTCCTAATTTCCTTTATTTTCATAAAAACATTGCCAAAAATGCTAGTTTTCCTTTCCAAAGCCTTTTCCATTGCCTTTGTCAATTTCCTTAACCATAATAAACCAAATGAACACCTAAACTAGGATGTCTTGCCTAACATTCAACTTGGAATACGTGTCCCGTGACATTGGTTATTATTTTGCCTTTATTAACTTTATTTATAATGGAAATTTACCAGGGCTGTTACAGAACCCTTCCCCTTGGGGGAACATCATCCTTAGTGTTCAATGACACCTGCAACTAGCAAGACCGCTGATAAGAAAAACATACTACCCATGCAACTTTATAACTTAGCTCAATTTAGTATTTACAATGATCAACCTGCTGAGAAGCAAACCGACATAACCAACATAACAACATGACAACCATAATGACATTAAACCCATATCACTTATTAGAGATTTATAACACAGCTCATGGTGGGATTTAAATCCATATACATATGTACATATACCAAACATATACCAAAACATATACCAAAAACATCTGCTCAACCCGTGAATAGAGAAGGATACATATCCTGCATCTGATCAGTCATCTCCCATGTAGCTTCATCAGGCCCAAAGTGCTTCCACTACACTTTAACCTACTCAATTGCTCTGTTCGAGAGCATGAGCATATTTATCTACAAAATACATTAAGGTTCCGGATGGAATTCTCCTTCCGGATCCACCTACAAAACAAACCAATCAATCACATGATCAACACCTTTAACATACTTCTTAATTAATGACACATGGAAAACATCATGGACTTTCACTATCGAAGGAAATGCAAGTATATAGGCTACTGGTCCAATCCTTTCAACAATCTTGAAAGGTCCACAAAACTGAGGTGCCAACTTGGCTCATGATCCACTCCTCAAAGAGCTCTTCTACAACTTGATACTCATGTACACATGTACCCCAACCTAAAACTCCTTAAACAACTTGTTCTGATCTGCATAAATTTTTTACCTATCTAATGTTGCCTTTAGATTCTTCTGTATTACCAGCATTTCTTGTTCCATCTCTACCAACATGTCTGGTCCTATCAAAACCCTGTTCACTATATCACTCCGAATGATGGGAGTATTACATCTTCACCCATAGAGTGCCTTTAATGGACTCATCCTCAGTGACTCCTGATAACCATTTTTATAAGAAAACTCAACCAACAAAAGGTACTCCTCCCATCTCCTCTACTGATGCATCACATACATCCTCAAGATGTCCTCCAATATCTTGTTGAACCTCTATGTTTGTCCATCTGTCTGCGGATGATAAGTTGTGTTGAAGGCCAACTTTGTCCCAAAACCTACAAATAACTCCTTCCAAAAATTGGAAGTGAACTTAGCATCCCCGTATGACACAATCTACCTTGGAATACTATGCAGCCTCACTACATCTCTGATGAAGACATGTTCCACACCATTACCTAAATAAGTAGACTTCATTAGAATGAAGTGTGCTACCTTTGTCAACCTATCGACCACAACCATAATAGAATATTAATGTCTAGATGTCCTCAAAAAACCTGTGATGAAGTCGATGGAAATGACCTTCCATTTCCACTATGGAATTGGAATCGATTATAGTAATCCACCTGGATGTTTACACTTTGCCTTTAACTATTGACATTCCAAGCACCTAGCCATAAACTCTGCCAGTTTTTTCTTCAGATTTGGTCAATGATAGAACTTCGTTACTATTATGTATGTCTTCTGATATCCTGGGTGACCTGAGTAAGGCTTAGCATGAAATTCCCTCAAGATAAGCTTCTTGAGTTCACTATCATTCGACACATTTATCTTGTCCCTAAAGATGATCAAACCATCCGCTGTAAGAGGAAGCTCCACATCCTGATCACCTGTACTATGTTATAACATGTGCGTAAGCTCCACATACCTATCATCCTGTTGTCCTACCTACAAGATATGATCCTATAAATCTTTCACATGGGAGCTCATAAATTCTATGTGATTTACATGTACCCTTCTACTAAGAGCATCTGCAACCCTATTATCTTTACCCTTGATGTACCTAGTCTCAAAGCCAAACTCAATAATCGTGGCCAACCATCTAGCTTGCCTGGAATTCAGATTTGGTTGATCGAATAGATGCCTCAATCCACTGTGATCTCTCATCAATAAAAACATCCTACTAAGAAGATAGTGCACCCACATCTTCAATGCATGGATGATCGTTGCCAACTCAAGACCATGTGTCGATAATTCTGCCCATGCTCATTCAGTTTCCTTGATTCATAGCATACCACTTTTCCTTCCTGCATCAGGACTCCACCAAGCACTCTCTTTCAAGAATCCATACATACCACAAACTCTTTGTCTGGATATGTACTCTTTAACGCTAGAGCATTTTTCAATAGATGCTTCAACTACTCAAATTGTCTACACATTCCTCTGTCCATTCAAATTTCTTACCTCTCAGTGATGTATTAGGATATGAAATCTGAGATAATTTCCTGATGAACCTCCTATAATAACCTACTAACCTCATAAATGATCTTACCTCATCCACATTGCTAGGAGTTTCCCATTCCATGATTTCTCTTATAATTTCTAGATCCACTGCTATACCTTCCTTGGATACCACATGTCCCAATTAATGTACCTTTCTCTGAAATAAACTACATTTATTGAGCTTAGAATACAATTGATTCTCTCTAAGAAATTTAATCATTGTTTCTAAATGTTCAATATGTTCTTCCTCATTCTTAGAATATATCAATATATCATCAATGAACACAATAACAAACTTATTCAGATAAGAGCACAACACACTATTCATCAAGCACATAAAAGTAGTTGGAGCATTAGTCGAACCAAATGGAACTACAACAAACTCATAATTCCCATACCTTGTTTGGAAAATAGTTTTGTAAATATCCTCTTCTTTGATGTGTACCTGATGATATCCAAATCTCATATCAATCTTCGAGAACACTGTTGTTCCATTCAACTGATCAAACAATTCATTAATCCTCGGTAACAGATAGCTATTCTTGATAGTCACCTTGTTCAACTTCCTATAATCGATGCACAATCTGAGTGTACCATCCTTCTTCTTCATAAATAATATCGATGCACCCTAAGGTGATACACTTGAAGCGATGTACCCCTTGTCAATCATTTCTTTCAACTGCAGCTTCAATTCTACTAACTATGGTGTACTCATCTTGTACAGTGTCTTTGATGTTGGTGTTTCCCTTGGTACGAACTCAATAGAAAATTCCACTTCTCTATGAAGCGAAAACTCTAAAATATTTGTAGGAAAAACATCCTGAAACTATTGTAAAACTATGTACCTACTCAATACCTCCGCATCCTCAACATCCTTAACTTTATCACTAGAAATATGCATGGAAAATAACACACACCCATTCTGAGATTGTGCTTTAGCTACATAATTGTGACCATTATGACTGACATTGATTTATTCTTACGATGCAAAATTCTTTGTTCTCTATTGTCATCCAAACACTCAATAGCTTTGTCATAACAATCCACCTTAGTCCTGTGAAGATACAACTAGTCCATATCCAAAATCATACTATATGATCCCAATGGTAGTACATTCAAATGTGTTGAGTTAGGCATACTATTCAACTCGAATGCACAAGCTCTTATTCAATGATGAACTATCTTCTTTTTACCTGTAGCCAACTACACTAACCAAGAATCTACATGCACTACCTTATTCAAACCAAACTTATCCACCAGACCAAGATTGACATAACTATATATAGATCTAGGTTCAATCAAAATAGAAAAAAATTCACTACAAATCTTACCATCCATCTCGATAATAGTAGCCCTATTATCTTCCTGCACGTTATCCAATATTGAATAGATATGAGGAATGCTCTTCCCAACATCCCCAATTGTCTGTGCTTCTTATGAATTGTAAATCTAAGGCATACCACCCTAATTCTACAGACAATTCCTTTTAAGATTCTCCTCACCACATGTCCAACACAACAATCGTCTTGTACCATCACCCCTATTCTATTTCCCTCTTGGTTGTGATCCCTATCCCTGTCTAACTACTTTGAACATCTTGTAAGGTGCAACATTCTCTTTCTCACCTGCATCCTAAGGCCTTGTTATTTTTTACCGTCATTTACCTTTATATTTTTCTTTCCATTTCCAACCTTGTTGCAATTCCGTCTTACACTTTGAATGCTCATAATAGTGCTTCAGTTTCTCAATAACTTCCTCAAGTGACCAAGGCTCATCATACTCAATCTGATCTCTAAATTTTAATGTTGATCCACTGACAAATCTTTGAAATTTTTATTTTTCATGCTTAAGATATAGTACATACCTCAATAACTCCAAGAACTTAGTTGTATACTCCTCATCTGTCATCGATCCCATATTTAGCTCATAGAAATCCTTAGCTTTGTTGTCGTAGTACCTTTCTGACAAGTACTTCTTCCATAAAAGTCTCTTGAATTCATGCCAACTGAACTCTTCTATCCTGATATCTCTAACCCGCTTCACATCTTCCCACCAGATGTTTGATTTCCCTTTGAGGCTAAAGATAGTTATTATGCCCTTCATATTCTGTGTGTACTCATGCAGCTCAAAGAACTTCTTTATCCCAAGTAACCATGCCTCTACATCTTCTGGCATCTTCAAATCTCCATCAAAGTTAGGTGGCTTTTATTTCTTGAAATCATCTGGAAAATATCCCATCATTCCTCCTGTAAGGATGATAACGATGACGATCCTAATACCTGTTTGAAACAGAACTAGAATAGAACATGTGTTCATCACCTCTCCTATCTGGTGTATTCAAGAATCTGCCATATCTGACCATGTCATCCCTATCCAACCTGTACCCACCATGAGATCTACTGGAATATGCCCCATTAGTCCTATCCTCTTGCCCACGGATGATCCTAAGTAGCCCCTGTCTCTGCAAGTTTAACAAACTTTGAAGCATAATTGTATTAACTTCTGCTTGTTTCTCCCATGCATGCATGGTCTTGTCATTATCTTCCTTGCCACTTCTTATTTATGCCTTCAAACTTCTCAAAGTTTCTGCTAAGTCAAAAGAATGTCCATCACCATGTTTTTGATCTGATTCATAGGGAGGATCTTGTGAACTGTAGTCTACCATCTTGCTAGTCATGTTTGATCTCTTTTCGACAAGTGTACCATGTCATCTAAAACCAAAACATAACATAATAAACATACCTCAATATAGTTCAGGGGAGGATATCTCATCTGCAAGATCAACCATATTAACACAATACATGTATAATCATAATCATAGCAATATATAAACATCATTTCAACCATTATCCAGTTATCAATGCATGACCATACCAACCGCATACCATGACCTCCTACACTAAAACTATCACCATCTCAATCAATGACATGCATAACCAATGCATAATTGACATACACTCATGACGACCACATCCAACCAATGACACCATAAACTTTCACATGGCGACACAACTGCCACCATGACCACCACCATGCATACACAACAAGCACATAGACCACAAACATAAAGAACACATATGAAACTGACATGTATGCATGACCAACACACAACCCATCCAGTCCAAGGGGTGAACCATGCTATCATACCACTCTGTAACACCCTCCTCCCACATTTACCCAAGCTAACCTGTCAACTGGGGTAAACATGTCATGAGAGGCTAATATGATGTGATTCAACTCACCATGTATAGTTAAGAAAATGGATTTGACATAACGAAACCAAACTAACCTTCCACAAATGCTACAGAACCTTCAGGAGCCAACCAACCCTTCCAGGTGAGCAACCCCTAAGACAGCTTGACAATTTACTGATCTCGACCCTCCGTCACTCCCATGACAAGCCATGCATGCAATTGAGGCCTTCCAATTGCTCCCAAATCAAGACATGCCAATGACTGTGGACTTTTCTAGGAATTTCTAGGTTAGCAACCCTGGATTTTGAGCCACTTTCTCAGACCTAGGTCTCAGGTCACCTATAAATTTATTAATTTTTGTATGTGATGCTCCCCCAAAAAATCCTCAACTTAGTGAGAATATCATTATCAAGGGTGAAACCCCGACCAAAAGATGAAAATGCAGAGATGGATGAAAAACATAAGATTTTTTAGGTCATAATAAGATGAGGAAAAAAAATGATGTACAATGTTATAATGTATTGCATAAGATGGATTGTTGTATAAGACTTTTGATGTATAAAAAGACATATTTATGTATTAATATAACACTTGAATGAGTTCTTTCATACTTGTTTTTCGACATGTGACTTTGAAGGAGATATTGCATAATTTTTTGTAGTTATGTTAGGAAAATATGAAATATACTTTCTTAGAAGTTTTCAAAGGATGAATTTGAATAAATATGTTTCTTTACCAATTTTTTGTTTTGCTAGTGTGTATGTATGAATCTTGATGTGTTTTTATCAACTTATTTATAGTGCATAAATTGGGTACTGGGGAATGGAGACTCACGTGGGTGGGGGGCACGATAGTGGGAATAAAATAGTCCACCTTCACATGGTTGGCCCTATTCAGTAGAGAATAATTTAGGATTTGGACAGTTTTGGAGAAAACCTCCCTCGTTCCAACATAAAATAACAAAGTCAATGGTGACTTCATCATTTCTTCATCAAATTAGGGAGCGTTTTCTCCAAGCTTAAACTACTCCAATAAATTATTCTTAAAAGCAAGAGGATTTTATTCAGGTATTCATGTGCTTGAGTCTTTCTAATTTTCATTTAGTCATAAAAACTTTATTTTATTATTTTGTTGATTCTTTATCTACCTTTTACACAATTTATGTATATTGTAGGTATTCTTATTCCAGAAAGATGCCATCCACAAATCTAAGATGGATGGAAAGAAAGTGGATGAATTGCTAGGTATTTGTTATCATTTTTGAATAAAAATATATGTGATTAAATGGGTGGCATTTAGATTAAATGGAAGATATTCGACTAAAAATATAATTTGAGAGTTGTCGGTGCAATTGGGGTGTTAGTGTTGGTATCTTCATCCCTCCATCAGTGATCAAATTCTCTTGTTGCATTGCATGTTAGGTGTCTCATCTGATCAGCTGCATTCCATTAGGGTCATGGATCATCTGATGGTGGTGGCATATTATAAAATTTTCCCTCATGTTATTTTCCTGATGGCCCATTTTCATACATTTAGGTCATTTGCAGTCTTTTTTTTCCTTAAATCTGCAAAAGTCATTTTTAGGGTTTTAGGTCTCATCAGGTCCAGGGTTTCATCAATAAGGTCTTGAAAATGCTCAATAATGGTCAGCAGGCACATAAGGAGGTCAAATAAAGTCTCAGAAACAATACTTTCAATAATCACATGCTCAGTGATTGATTTTTCCTCAAAACCCTATTTTGAGGAAAAATAGAGTTTTTTTATGTTTTATGTACAAATCTCATGTAATTTTATTTTTCTATATGTAATAATTTCAAGAGGTAGCCCTGGTCACCTTGCCAAGCCTCTGCCACTCCAATTCCTACAAAAGAAACAAAATGTCAAAGCATTTAGTCCATCAAAGGCAAAAAGTAAGACAAACTGCCCAAAACAGAGTTTACAAAAACAAGTGAAAAGCAAACATTAGCAAAGTGGGTTTTCATAAGTCAAAAATTAAAACCATTGGTATATAAAGTGTTTTTCATGTCAAAGAGGATCATTTGTGTCCAAAGGAGAAGAGAATAAGTGCAATTTGTGTTTTTGAAGCCAAGGGAGATATTTTGTACCAAAAGAGTCAAAATTACAGGCGCGGCACACCTGGCTTGCGCAGCACACACAGAGCACTGTTTACATTCAAATTTATAACTGGCGCGACACACCAGAGAGGCACGGCGCACCAGTCTTCAAGGTCCGAAATCATTCAAATCTTCTTCCAAAGCTCCCAAAATCGTAAATTCCTCATTGCACAAGTAAGTCAACACTCCCATATGCCCAATGCATGAGTTTGCTTCAGTATTTATGGTGATTTAATATGGGAAAAATTTAAACCCTAGCTCCTTGCACAGTTTTTTGAGAAAACTGCCTAAGGTTTACAAATCATTGTTTTTTGCTGCTAAATCCTACCCCTACCATTTTCACTTCCTCACTACATTTCATTCACCTATTTTCTCCCTCCCTTTTCATTCATACTTACTTATTCCCTATTCCTCATATCCCTAAAACTACTAACCCTAATCCCTACCTTCACTTATCCCAAACCCTAATCAACAACCCTAAACCCTAAATATTATTCCCTAAACCCTTCTATTCCCCAAAAACTCAACCAGTAGCATCCCCAACCCCTCATATACAGTCCCTTCACAGTCCTTATCATCAATCCCTATCTTTTAGCAGCAAATACTTATTGTCAATCTAAAATCTCTTCATACTCATCTAAGAAAACTCAAGCATTGGCAAACATGGAGTCAAATTCTTCTTATGACAGAAATTAGGAAATAGTCAGTGACTCTTCCAAAGAAATTCATGCACCACGGAGACCTCACAAGAGTGGAAAACATAACCAGGAGGAGCCTACTTCACTTGTTGAGCTGTTGGCTTGCCCTCTTATTGTCACATGTTTCCAACATCAATCTTGTTATCAATTTTGTGAGATGGTGGAAAGAGTCAAATACCACCATGAGCTAGCCAAACTATTTGTGCTTCATCTTCACAATGGCCAAGTCAATTTGGCAGGTGTGACATTCACTTTGACACCTGAGACTATAGCTCAAGCAACCGGTATTCCAAATGTAGGTGAGCAGTGGAATAAGGGGCAGCTGGTGGATAGAGACCATTATGAGCCTGATACAAAGGTTGGTTTCCAGAGGCATGTCAATAGGGTCTTCCCTTTCAGGTACCTACAGGACACATATGCTCCCCTTATGAAACTCATAATCAAATATTTCAGCTGTGAGGGCAGATTTTCTCGCTTATACACCTATCATATCAGATTGTTGATGCATTTCACTAGGGTGAGGATGATGAACCTCCCCTATTTCATTTGCTGAAATATTGAGAAGATGACCACATTGGTGCAAAGAAAGCCTCCTCATCAGCAGTATAACAACATCTATCACTTTGCACTAATCAAAATTGTGGTTTTGCATCAGCTCAGTTTACTGAATGTTTCATGGGAGGATTTCATTTCACATGAGGTCTTTACTGGTCCTCAAGTGCCCCCATCAGTTTTTCATGAGGTAGGAGAGCCTTCACATCAACAAGAGGTGCATGAGACACAAACCACTAGTGTGCCAGTGTTTGTCACTTACCAAAAGGGCACTAGAAGATTGTTTGCAGCAACAAAACGAGTATTATCTCCACCCAGGGTGGAAGAAGTCTCATTTCCTCCAACCACAGAGTAGGTACAGGACAAGGGTAAGAAGCCATTGCATGATGAGGGACCTTCAGGAGGTCAAGAGACAGATTTCATTTTCATTCAGGATGATGACACTGATTTGAGTTCAAAGCTCAAGGAGATCAATCGGGAGTAGCAAGATGACATTCATGACTTGTCTCTCAACCTGGAAAGAGCCAAGTGGATAAATAACTATTTGGAGTAGGGGAACAAACAATTATAGGATCAACAAACCATTATGGAGCTCCAAAACATAAGGGCAAACCGGCAAGCTGCCAAGAGGAAGAAAACCAAGTTGACACCACTTGAAAAGAAATTGAAGCTAATCGTGAATCTTGACTTGAGAGGACAAACATGCACTTGGAAAAGATGCTAGAGAAGGCCAACAAAGAGAACAAGATGTTGAGGCACATGGCCTACCACTACTTGGCGAGAAACAAAGCTTGCAAAGCAAGAATTAGGACTTTGAAGGCCAAGTTGAGGAAAGCATTGAGGAAGAGAAAAGATCAAGATAAACTCCAGATCTTGGCTGAGGCTTCCTTAGTCCAACAAAGCACTTGATGAAGGACATTCAGTGCAAATTTCAAGAAATTTGGGAAACTTTTTTCAAATTTTGAATTTTTGGACTAAAAAACAAGTTTTTCTGCCTAGTGCGTCGTGCCACCTAGCACACACTTTTGCTAGGGACCTCCTTTGGAGGAAAACTCAGCATTTTTGGATTCCTCATGAAAAAATATGAATTCCCTCACATGGCCAAGAAATTTTGACAAGTTTTGAGCTTCCAAAAGGGTCAAAAACACCTCAAAAATGCCCTTTCTGCCCTTTTTTGGCCACATAAGAAGCAATGTTGGGAGAACTCATTTTTGGAGGGGAAAATGGACACCAAATTCAGAAATTCCACTTGTTCGGGAAAGTAAATAGGCAGACCTTTCCAACAAGCCCACTTGGACCAAATTGGGTGCACGGGAAGGCCTCCAAAATCAGTTCCAATGTAACGCAGTGCATAGGGATAGGAGCGCGGCGCACAGGATGAAATTTTGTCATTTTGGCCAAAAAACTCTGTTTTTTGACTAGTTTCTTCTCAATTTGACTTTTCTCTCTCTCATAGTCAAACTCATGATGTAATTTGATGTAACTTGATGGAATTTGATGTAAATATGCTAAAATTTCACTCATGGAGGTAGATACATCATGAAAAGGTAGTTTGTAATTGAATGAATCAGTTTCCTAGATTTTAGAGGCAAGCTGTTCCACTGCCTACTTTTTAGTTCTTAGTTTAGATCTTGTTGAAATAGCTCCTAAACTCATGAATTCGACCCCTAAAGCCTAGCATGAGTTGTTTCTTGCCTATATCTAGTAGTTTTTTAGTCATTGGTAAAGATTGGACTCTTGTGAATGCTTTGAGCATTATTGTACATTCATCTTTGCAGTTTGGCAAAGGAATAGACTAGGGTTTGCAGCATTTTGTGGGATTATTGTGGCAAGTTGATTTGGTATTGTTTTTCCTTCTGTAGTTCAAGTTTACAAGTGTTTATGTATGCCATCATCTCTTTCTGTTCAGCTTAACTAAATGAATCAAGGATAAAGGTAGAATTCATTGATGTTACAGTGCTCTACCTATGGTTTGTTCAATTATCCATTCCCCGGACCCAAATTTGCCTTTCACGTTTGAGCCAGCAAACCAACATTAAATTCAATCAAACTCCTCTGAGCATATACCTAGCTTGAAATTAGTCTTTACATCAGTCATATTAAACCTCATTGATCATATTTTCCTAATATTGACAAGGAGAGAGCCCTCTCCCAACCTGGTAGGGCTAGCTACCAGGTTAAGCGTGGTTTGATGTTACCCTAGATCCTGCCTTTCTCAACCTGAGGTAGATTTAGGCCCTAACATATTGGCGACTCCGCTGGGGAAACGAAAATTTTGTTGTTTGCTTTATAAACTACAGATGGAGCCTGAAGTTAGCCAGGTAGCCTTCGAACTGCTCTTGCTCTGCAAGTGCATAGTAGATGAATGCTGCTTCAGTCAATCTCTGGTTTAGTTTATGAACTAAACATCTGGTTTCCTCAGCAAAATGTAATCAAGTTCAGATTTGATTGTTGATGGTGGACAACGATCAGACACCGCAAGGTTGAAATCATTCACCTGGTGACTCTAAATCAGTTTCGAGATCAGATCCAAGGACTCCACTGGAGGATGAACCTGACCAGCAGAAACATGAAAGGACAATATGGAAAGATCAGGTATTCAAGTTGGAATTTCATCCAAGACATTTTGTTCTTTGTTATAAATTATTTCTTCTCTTTTCCCGAGAATGTCAAGAAGGCTTTGCAAAGTATATTGTATTTGAGAAAAGATCCTCAGCTATATTTGATTCCTTCCCTTTGAAGATTGTGAATACCAAATATTTTCATGCCTTTGAGCTTGATCAAGACCCTTTTCCCGAATCTTGTGATGACCGTCTTCAAACTGATGAGCCTCAAGAGACCAAGACTGATTCTATACTTTCTGTACATACCCCTATACCTTGTAAAATTCCAAATCGATACAAGCCTCTAATTTTACCTCCTATATCCCATGCTTTCGCTAAAAATCATGATCTATATCTACGAAGATTTGATGGTGAACGCGACAATATCACTGCTAAGAGACATGTATTGAATTTTGAGTCCTTTCTTGACCTTTCTGAAGTTGATGAAGAAGATGTCAGTATTAGGCTTTTTGCTCTTTCTTTGCAAGGCAAAGTCAAGAGTTGGTTCAAAACCCTGCCTGATGCGAGCATCTCAGATTTCCAGTAGTTCGTCAAAGTTTTCCTCGACAGGTGGATGATCAGACAAAACCCTTTATTGATTATAGAAGAGTATAACTAGCTGAAAAGATTGCCAGGGGAGATAGTACAACAATTTTCTGCTAGATTTAACCAAGTTTATTATTCGATGCTGGTTAATATAAGACCTCCTCTTGGATCCGCTCTCTTGCACTACCCGGGTGCCTTTGATTCGGGAATGGAGTTTTAGTTGAGAGAAAGGAATCTTGCAACACTTGAAGAGATGTAGAAGCTAATTTGCTGATCAGAAGGGCAAAGTTGAAGGAAGAAGAGATGAAGAACATAGATCCGGAGGAATCGACATCTCTAGAGGGAAATCTTGACATTTTGGTAAGTGCAATGGAAGAGATGATGCAGAAGATCACTACAAGGAATGAGTATGATGTTCAAGCCCATGGCTTGCTGATTGAAGAAGAACAAGTTGTTGATCCACAACATTTTCTTTCTTATCCAAGTTGCCATAGACTTGATAATGATTGTTTTTTAGATCATCTTGGAAAAGAAAGATCTGTTGATATGACATGTATGCTTGATGATGTGTTTTATACTGACGATTTGCCTCAGTTTGATCAGTATGATGATGATTATGTTCTCCAAACTGAAGCTAGTCTTGCAGACAAATCAGCAGCTGGTCTGTGGGAGGAAGAAGTTCACTTTCAGCAGCTCGAATACAGTGATCAACCGATGCATATCAGCTATGGAAATGATGAGGAAAGTGCAGCAAATTTTGAAGTAAGTGAAGGATCTTTGCCTTTTTGTTTTGCTTCATTTCAGTTCATCAGAGACAACATTCATGCAATCAGAAATCAACTATCGACAAGTCTTTATCTTGACCATCTTGAGGGCAATGAAAACCTTGTTCAAGACTTTTCATATCCAGAGTTGCAGCCCCCGAATGCCATTGCATGTCAAGTTACAGATGAAGACTTGGAAGCTAGACTATATGATCAAATGATGTAAGATGATTCCATACCTTTTTGTTTTGAATCATTTTAGTTTCTGAAGGGAAAACTGCATAGTATATCTTCAAATGAGTAGCCTATAGGAAATCATGTAATCTCATCGGAACCAATAGAAAATGGGTTGCAACAGTCTTTTCAAGTTTTTCACAATCCAATAGCTGATGTGATGGATGATGTCTGCAGTCAAAGTCCTCCTATCTGTGAGCTTAACAAAAGTATTGATACAAACTTGATCCAGTAGCTGGTTTCTTTGTCATTTTCAGTAGGAGTCTCGTCACAAAGCTCAGATCAAAGTTTTCATTCATGCTATGAGGAGAAGAGAAGTAATCCATTGGATGAGCTAAGTCCCAGTGTCCATGAGTTTCAAGATCCTTATGCAGTGTTTTTGGAGGCGGATAGAAAATCCATAGTATTCAACGGATCTGCTTACAATTTTTCATGGGAGTTTCCTTTTAGTAGTTCTCTCTTGTTGTTCATAAGCAAGCACTTGCAGAGAATTCAAACAACAGCTGGAATACTTACTTGGTTTCATTGGTTGTTTCATTTCACTTGATCAGGTGATGAATGGAACAACTAGAGTAGGTTGTATTGAATAAGATCCATTTTGAGCATATTTTCCAGTTTGTCAGTTATGTTTTAGTCTTGAGTCATTTTTTGTTTCAGTCAGTTTAAAGATAGTTTCAGTTGAGTGTCCAGTTTCAGCTTTTGAGAGTCTTGTTTCAGTTTTGAATTAGTCAGTTCAACTATGAGTCTTGAGTCAAAGTTTCATAGTAATTGGTTTTTGGATGTTTTTAAGTTATTGACTCCATTGCCAAATGGATGAAGGCACTTGTTTACTCTCCCAAAGATCTGCGGTTCTTGTCACCTCCAAGGAGCTACCATCCCCATTGGAGCCAATGTTAGTGTCGGTATCTTCATCCCTCCATCATTGATCAAATTCTCTTGTTGCATTGCATGTTAGGTGTCTCATCTGATTAGTTACATTCCATTTGGGTCATGGATCATCTAATGGTGGTGGAATATTATAAATTTTTCCCTCATTTTCTTTACCTACTGGCCCATTTTCATACATTTAGGTCATTTGCAGTCTTTTTTGTCCTTAAATTTGCAAAAGTCATTTTTAGGGTTTTAGGTCTCATTAGGTTTAGGGTTTTGTCAATAAGGTCTTGAAAACGCTCAATAATGGTCAGAAGGCACATGAGGAGGTCAAATAAAGTCTCAGCAACAATAATTTCAATAATCACATGCTCAGTGATTGATTTTTACAGAGTTTTTTATGTTTTATGTACAAATCTCATGTAATTTTATTTTTCTATATGTAATAATTTCAAGAGGAAGCCCTGGTCACCTTGCCAAGCCTCTGCCACTCTAGTTCCTGCAAAAGAAACAAAATTTCAAAGAATTTAGTCCATCAAAGGCAAAAAGTAAGACAAACTGCCCAAAATAGAGTTTACAAAAACAAGTGAAAAGCAAACATTAGCAAAGTGGGTTTTCATAAGTCAAAAATTAAAACCATTGGTATATAAAGTGTTTTTTATGTCAAAGAGGCTCATTTGTGTCCAAAGGAGAAGAGAGCAAGTGCAATTTGCGTTTTTGAAGCCAAGGGAGTGATTTTGTACCAAAACAGTGAAAATTGCAGGCACGGTGCACCTGGGTCAAGGCGCGACGCACCTGGCCTACGCGGCACACATAGAGCACTATTTGAATTCAAATTTATCTGGCGCAACACACTAGAGAGGCACGGCGCACCAGTCTTCAAGGCCCGAAATCATTCAAATCTTCCTCCAAAGCTCCCAAAATCGTAAATTCCTCATTGCACAAGTAAGTCAACACTCCCATATGCCCAATGCATGAGTTTGCTTCAGTATTTATGGTGATTCAATAGGGAAAAATTTAAACCCTAGCTCCTTGCACAGTTTGTTGAGAAAACTGCCTAGGGTTTACAAATCATTGTTTTTTGCTGCTAAATCCTACCCCTACCATTTTCACTCCCTCACTACATTTCATTCACCTATTTTCTCCCTCCCTTTTCATTCATACTTACCTATTCCCTATTCCCCATATCCCTAAAACTACTAACCCTAATCCCTACCTTCACTTATCCCAAACCCTAATCAACAACCCTAAACCCTAAATATTATTCCCTAAACCCTTCTATTCCCCAAAAACTCAACCAGTAGCATCCCCAACCCCTCATATACAGTCCCTTCACAGTCATTATCATCAATCCCTATATTTTAGCAGCAAATACCTATTGTCAATCTAAAATCTCTTCATACTAATTTAAGAAAACTCAAGCATTGGCAAACATGGAGTCAGATTCTTCTTATGATATAAATGAGGAAACAGTCAGTGACTCCTCCAAAGGAATTCATGCACCAAGGATACCTCACAAGAGTGGAAAACATAACTGGGAGGAGCCTACTTCACTTGCTGAGTTGTTGGCTTGCCCTCTTGTTGTCACATGATTCCAACATCAATCTTGTTATCAATTTTGTGAGATGGTGGAAAGGGTCAAATACCACCATGAGCTAGCTGCACTTTTTGTGCTCCATATTCACAATGGCCAAGTCAATTTGGCCTTGCGAAGTGAGGAATGCTTGACAAAG
The DNA here is from genome assembly GCA_031772625.1 of Pinus tabuliformis. NCBI lineage: Eukaryota > Viridiplantae > Streptophyta > Pinopsida > Pinales > Pinaceae > Pinus > Pinus tabuliformis. The sequence goes on along the minus strand of CM062820.1, from coordinate 255,968,050 downwards.
GGTCTGAGCCAAAATGGTGCAGTGAGTGCGGGAATTGAAAGGGTTTAGAGTCGAGACGCTCCTCTGATAAATTTTTAGTTTAGTTTTGCAGTTACAGGGAAATTGACTGGTTATTTTTTGAATTTTTTAACAGTGGAGGACTGAAAACCAGGTTGCGCAGAGGAATGGTAAATACCTGGCAATTACGCAGCCGGTGGCATGCTGATAGTGGTGAATCCGTGGCGGCAGCAGCTCAGGGTTGGAATTTCCAGAGGTTGGCGAAAACGACGTAGAATGGCATGCAGGCGGCCGAAAACGCTTTCGATAAAAAATGAGGAAAAAACATGACTTTTGTCCGCAATATGGAAAAAATAGTTTTTTGGCACCTTTTATGAATGACGTCAGCATGACGTCATTGGTCAGGTCCGGGTACAGCGGGATGACGTGGTGACGCATGACTGGGCTGAGGTGGACGAGTGACGGGGTGGCCATGTCGGATTGACAGGTAATATAGGCGCTGACATGACCCGCTGACGTAACGCTGATGTGATGCTGGCATGGGCTGGAAAGGGATGGCTGTAAGCGGTTTTATCGAACCGCTTTTGGTACGGGCCCGGTATTTGTCGGAAGCCGCCCGATACAATCAGGAACTGACACGCGCCCCAGGGAATACATCAGCCGACTGACAATTTCGGGCGCTAAAGGCCGGACAGCGGGGGTGGTTCGAAATCGCCGAGGACCGTCGGATGGGAGGGCCCGAATCTGACGGATGACAGACAGTGAAGATGCCAGCGCGATACAGTGGGACCCGACGACTTTTTAATTATTTCTTTGTTGTTTTTTTTTTTTGTAAAATGCGTTGAGATATAAAACATTGGGTAAATGGCTAGAGTGGGTATTTGCAAATTTTTTTTTTAAAACAAATCGGGAGGAACATGAATTTACAACTTTGTAAGGTGGGTTAGGGCTATTAAATCAACCAGATGTTAATTTAATCCCCAAATACAGCATGTACATCAATTTACATTAGAATTGAACTTTATTATACTTTCACACTTTAGGGTATATGGCTAAATTGCCCAAGGGGAGGATATATACATATTTTGGGATTGTTTGCATAAAAATGCTATAATACTAGGGGAAGGGGACAAGTTAGGGAGTTATATAGTAAGATTAGAGGTTAATATGGATTTAAAGGGTGAAAGAAGAACTAAAGGCTAAGATTAGGAAGTAAACTTGGGTTTGGAAGCATATGAGAGTGGGGAATAATTTTACACAGGAAATGTGGCTTTCTTGTGTGATGGAGACCAACACCTTGGCTTGATGTTGCTGCAATCTTAGAGTGATGTTAGGACTGGATGAGGAGATCCCACTGGTCCACTGAGGGGATGTTAGAAAGAAGTTTTGCGGGGAATGATGGGGAAGTTAGACATGCTTCCATGCTTTGTTATCAAGATGCTAAGTAGATATCTATGTTCTTGGCAATATATGCTTTCTTTGTCAAGGCCAGCAATGTGAAGGAAATCAAGCTTCTGCAACCCCTGTCTACCTACCCATCTTAGTACCTAGCATTTTTTATTACTTCAAGGAGGGTGCATTTGGACTTGCAAACCCTCAATTGCTCTTTTCTTTTTCTTTTTCAAATGCCTTTCTATCTAAGACTACCCTTATTACTTCCAAGGGCCCAGATTAAGCAGTTGGGCACCTTTATTCTCTACCTAACTATTAATCTGCCAAGATTAAACTGTTTGGACAGATTCTCATTCTCTATTCTACAACATCAATTTAAACATGGCATGACCCAGATTACACTGTTGGATCACCCATCAACAAGTAGGACATGAACAAAATTGTTTACAGATGTGTTTTACACACAAATATGGAATCTTTGCATCATCAAAGCAGAACATATTTGGAATTTCCCTTGCCAATCATGATATATGAAACCTATTGGTATAGGAGGCTAACACGTCTCATCTCCTCCATTAGTAAGGATGAGATTAGTTCATCAAACTGCAAGGGAGTTGCATTGCTGCCTATTGTAATAACCATACTATCCCACGAATCTGGTAGAGAACACAACAAACTAATGCACTTATCTTCATCTGGAATTTTGATATCAACCGATGATAACTGACTTACCACAATATTAAATGCATTCAGATGCTCTGTCACCGAGTCTCCATCTTTCATCCTCAGGTTATACAGCTTTTTTTGCAGGAACAATTTATTCACCAGAGACTTAGATTGGTACAAAGTCCCTAACTTGTCCCACAAAGCCTTCGTCATAGCTTCCCTTGATACATTCAGCAATACTGAATCTGAGACACACAATCATATTGTGCTCTTTGCCTTCCGATCCAACTTCTTCCATTCTTCATCGGTCACTCGTGTTGGTTTAGTACCCGGATCTACCGCGATCCACTAATCTTTATCCACCAACAAATTCCTCCATCTTGAGTTTCCACAACTCAAAAATCTGACCATTAAATTTATCGATCTCTATCTTTCCACTGCTCGCCATCTTCTTTCACCACCAGAATCGATCCCGCAGATCTCCCATTGAATAAGGTCTACCATAGGCCCGAGCGAAACCCCTCAGCAACAAAGGCGTCCCCTTGAAGCCAAAACAACTCTGATACCAAATGTAGGTTTTAACCCCGTACAGAAATTACCTGCATATGAATTCTAAAACACAGAAAAATAAACAATGTGAGAGCATAACACATAAAACACATATACACATAGATTTTCCCTGGATCCCAAAACCGGGACTACCAGCTTTATTTTTCATTATGTTCCTTTCAATGTTACAATACATATTTATACATGCCGAAGCATCCAATACCATGGACTGAAAACCATCACGTCCAAAACCATGGACCGAAAACCATAGGTAGGTTCGCCCAACCTAATATATGGTCCAAAAAAAAAATTCCCGGGGCGCTGCTTCGGACCCCGTAGAGGGGGGCTAACTGCCCCCCTCAAACCCCCCACTGTGCAATCGACGCAACGAAGGCGGGGCTCCGCCCCCGCTCTAACACAACCCAACAACATTTTCATCTTGACAAGAGAGTGCACCACTTTTAAAGTTTCATAACTAAGCATGGTAATTTTGTTGGATTATGAAAGAATGATAGGAGACATGAATATGCTAAGGCTTTGTGGAGCAGTTGAGATGGGGTGATGGAAGCCAAATTAGACCTATTGCTTTTGTTGGAAGAAATATTGCACAAATAGTCCTATAATTGGTTTAAATACTCTTGGGATGGTAGCTAGGACACAACTTAACATAACTAACTGCAAATAAAGTGTGTAGTCCATCCTCATGGGGAATATTTTCAAATCTTGTCAAAAGGTTGCCCTAGGAAGTGAAGAATTATTTATATTTGAAGGAATTATTTCATTTATTACCATTTACAAGGAAAAAAAAATATATCAATGAGTTCATGAAAACCCACCAAAGGTATAATTACAATGCACTTGTAAATGCAGTTCATCACAGTAATATGGGTAGCTAAACTTTGAAACAACGTGGGCATTGTGACCTAGTTGTTAGGGATGCTTGGGAAGTATTCTAAGCACATCTAGAACTACATGAAATTCTTTGGCATATGATAGGAGACAAGAAGACAAGAGTTGAGTCATATAAGTCTTATGTGATGTTTTTCCAAGCTTAGGGATTAGGTAGAGCAACAAACTTATGTCAACTAACTAATAATAATTTGGAAGTAATCCCTATAGGAGGAAGGAATATTGATGCTTCAAGGATTGGCTTGTACAAGGTTGTTGGATAGTCATAGGAGGCTCTTCAGTGCAAACCATATACATTTGTTGTGCATTGTGGATGTTTTATGTGTTTCGAAAGTTACTGTTCCAGCTTGAATATATATTTCTTAAGTTGTGAATGGCCAAGTATTATATTGAATTTTCTTTTTATAAGGTTACAATTGGTTGTATGTATGATATTTTTATTGGATGAACTTAGTGGGTTAAGCATGGAAAGGCATCTAACTTATTCTAGTCTAAGTGATATAACCCTTAGTTGAAGAAGGATAGTCTAATTAATCTACCATTTAATATTAATACCACCCATTTAATCACATATCTTTTTATTCAAAGATGATAAAAAATACCTATTAATTTTTCCACTTTCTTTCCAACCATGTTACATTTGTGGATGACAACTTTTTGGAATAATTATACTTGCAATGCACATAAATTATGTCAAAGGTAGATAAAGGATCAACAAAATAATAAAATAAATTAAGAAACATTTTAATGACTAAATAAAAATTAGAAATACTCAAGTGCATGAATACCTGAATGAGCTCCTCTTGATTTCAAGAATAATTTATCAGAATAGTCTAATCTTGGAGTAAAAGTTCCTCGATTTGATGGAGCAATAGTGAAGTCAACAATGACTTTGTTGTTCGTATGTTGGAACGAGAGAGGTTTTCTCCAAGACTATCCAAATCCTAAATTATTCTCTACTGGACAAGGCCAACCACATGAAGGTGGAGGCTCTTATGTCCCCTCCCCACCTCCCTCACATCACTCTCAATTCCCCAGTACCCAATTTATCTACTAGAAAATAGTTGAAATCAACATAATAAATTAGACAACTAAATATTTTATACAAACCCATCTTATCTATTACCCTAAACCATGTACCTTCAAAATGGACGAACATGCATAGGGAATATCCATATTTCCTTTATTTTCCTCTTTCTGGAAAATCCAACATTTAACAATTGTAGCATCTCCATAATGCATTAGTTATTCATGTTTATAAACAAAATGAAAAATGTTAATAGAAACTAGAACTAATCTTAAAAACTCTAAAAAAGGAAAAAATTACCACAATATAAAAAAAAGTGCAATATTGCAAATACTTCTCAAACAGAGCATTAGTATTGGTCAATACAACCAATATTGCCTCTCGACTTCATGAGTAGCATCTGGGTTATCTACGATGGATGAATGTTGTTTTTGTCAAGAAGAGGATAAAAGATAAATTGAGAAACATACCTTCAATTCACATAATTTTAATTAAAGGTAGACATTATTTTTATATGAAAACAAGTTCTCAGAGGACAATAAACTAGTTTTGAGAGTACCCCATGTTAGGGCCTAAATCTACCTTAGGCTGAGAAAGGCAGGATCTAGGGTAACATCAAACCACACTTAACCTGGTAGCTAGCCCTACCAGGTCGGGAGAGGGCTCTCTCCTTGTCAATCTCAGGAAAATATGATCAATGAGGTTTGAGATGACTGATGTAAAGACTAATTTCAGACTAGGTATATGCTTAAAGGAGTTTTATTGAATTTAATTTTGGTTTGCTGGCTCAAATGTGAAAGGCAGAATTGGGTCCGGGGAATGGACACAGTCTTGCAGAGGTTTCTGTGGGTCGAGGTAGGCCAATGGTTTAGTACTTTAAATTGAATGAGATGGAGAGTGTTAAGACTGGTGAGGAGTTGGAGAGGGCATGAAAGTCTTAGGGATCCTCTTTAAATAGTTGAAAGCATGAATAACTAAAAAAACCATAGGTAGAGCACTGCAACATCAATGAATTCTACCTTTATCCTTGATCCATTTAGTTAAGATGAACAAAAATAGATGATGGCATACATAAACACATGTAAACTTGAACTACATAAGGAAAAACAATACCAAATCAACTTGCCACAAGAATCCCACAAAATGCTGCAAACCCTGGCCTATTCTTTTGCCAAACTACAGAGATGAATGTATAATAATGCTCAAAGCATTCACAAGAGTCCAACCTTTACCAATGACTGCAAAACTACTAGATATAGGCAACAAACAACTCATGCTAGGATTTAGGGGTCAAATTCATGAGTTTAGGAGTTGTTTCAACAAGATCTAAACTAAGAACTGAAAAGTAGGCAGTGGAATAGCTTGCCTCTAAAATCTAGGAAACTGATTCATTCAGTTGCAAACTACATTTTTATGATATATCTACCTCCATGAGTGAAATTTTAGCATATTTACATAAAATTCCATCAAGTTACATCAAACTACATCATGAGTTTGACTATGAGAGAGAGAAAAGTCACACTGAGAAGAAACCAGTTGAAAAACAGAGTTTTTTGGCCAAAATGACAAAATTTCATCTTGTGCATTGCGCTCCTGTCCCTGTGCACTGCGCTACTTTGGAGCTGATTTTGGAGGCCTTCACGTGCACCAATTTTTTTCCAAGTGGGCTTGTTGGAAATATCTGCTTATCTACTTTCCAGGACAAGTGGAATTTCTGAATTTGGTGTCCATTTTCCCCTCCAAAAATGAGTTCTCCCAACACTGCTTCCTGTGTCGCCAGAAAGGGGTAGAAAGGGAATTTTGAGGTGTTTTTGACCCTTTTGGAAGCTCAAAACTTGTCAAAATTTCTTTTCCATGTGAGGGCATTCATATTTTTTCATGAGGAATCCAAAAATGCTGAGTTTTCCTCCAAAGTAGGTCCCTAGAAAAAGCGCGCGCCAGGTGGCGCGACACATCATGCAGAAAAACCTGTTTTTTAGTCCAAAAATTCAAAATTTTCAAAAAGTTTGCCAAATTTCTTGAAATTTGAGCTAAGTGTCCTTCATCAAGTGCTGTGTTGGGCTAAGGAAGCCTCAGCCAAGATCTAGAGTTTATCTTGCTCTTTTCTCTTCCTCAATGCTTTCCTCAACTTGGCCTTCAAAGTCCTAATTCTCGCTTTGCAAGCTTTGTTTCTCGCCAAGTAGTGGTAGGCCATGTGCCTCAAACAAAATTCAGTGTTTCATAGCTAGCCTAAAATTCCCAAAACAAAGCTAAATCAGAAAGAGAGAGCCCTCTCTGATTGCAGGTAGGCTAGGACCTGCAATCCAAAGATTGGTTTGTGGTTACCTCGGCCGTATTCCCTTAGGAGTCAAAGGGAACAACCTGAGTGATAACATAATTGGCGACTCCACTGGGGACAAAAACAAATGTTTAAACTGTTGCCTACTCTATATTCCTGTATATAATCTGACAAACTATTTTTGCTTTGCATTTGCGGGAGTATATAAAAGTTGTGTCAGTTGATCTTTTAGTCAGTCCTAAAGTTTTATACAGCTGTTTCAAAATTCGATCAGTTCCTTGTTACTCCTAAAAGCATTCCCAGAAAATACCAAAACATATTCGGAAGCTGGCTCCCAAAAAGAATTCTCGTTATACAAGGTCCAACCCAGATCCAAATCCTCCTGCTGTTTTTGAAAATCCGAACCTAATCCCAAAGATCCTGAGGAAGCAAGAGCAAATAGAAGATTTTGCTGACAATACTCCTGAAGCAGTTAACCCAATCTGCGTTCCAACCCCTGTCAAGGTTTTATTTCGTTCATCCCCTGCTTCCCCTGGCTCATCATCCACATCTCAAAGTTCTCCTTCTACACCTCTATTTCCTGCACATACTACCACTACCACTGCAGCAGTTACTGTTTTTCCAGTTACTCCTATTATCCCCATTGTTCCAGTTGTTCCCTGTATTGCTGTTGTTCCTTTTGTCCCTGTGAATATGGCTAATAGATATGCGCCCTTGCAACTACCTGCTAATCCCGGGGCTTTGCCTCAAGATTATCAGTCCAAAATAACATATTTTGACAGCACTGGCTCTTCCACAGCCCTTCAACATACCAAGAAAATGCAAGACTATTTTGAGAATTATGAAATAGATGATGATAGTGTGAGGATGAGAATTTTTGTTCAAAGTCTAACAGGTGATGTAAGAACTTGGTTCAGATCACTTGCTGCAAATTCCATAACTACTCCTGATGAGCTTTATCAATCCTTTACCAATAGATGGGAGAAAAAGAAAGACCCCTTGCACATACTAGCTGAGTATGACACAATTAGAAGAGGCCCACAGGAGACTGTCCTGGAATATTGTGCAAGATTCAATAATGTCTACAATGCAATACCACAGAATTTAAGACCTCCACCCGACCTTGCCTTGTATAAATTCCCTGATGGATTTGACCCAGATATGGCCTACCAGCTAAAGGAAAGAGCCCCTCAAACTCTTGCAGACATGCAAAATGTTGTTGTTAGTGTAGAAGCCAACTTAATTGCCAAAAGAAATAGGGCCAGAATGGAAAGAAGAACCACCTTTAAGGAAGAGCCCTCAGCCCTAGAGCAAAAGCTTGATGCTATTATCAGTGGCATGCAAAGACTAGGAGACAGAGTAGAAAGTGTAGAGAGAAGAGCTTCATGGGAAGGACAACAGTCCAATACTACAAGGAACCCAAATTTTAGGAAAACCCAGAACACAAGTGCTGGTAGGGCTGGCCTGGACCAAGACATAAGACCTCCCTTCCAAGAAAACTTTACTGAGGCATCAACATCAAATGAGCCAATAGATGACACTCACATCAACTTGATGGGCTTAAATGATGAGCAGCAGGTTTTCCTAACACAAGAAGACCAGGAGGATAATGATACCAAACAGTTTCAAACCAAGTCAGGGGAGTCATTTGACTTCAAAGAAGGCTATGACACAGCTGTCTATGAAGTTCACAAGCAATATAAGTTAAGAAGCAGAATCATAGATGTCCCTCAACCTGCCAAGACAAAGGATACCAAACAGCCCAGGATGATAAAGGAAAAGGCTATCCTCGTAGAATCAGTTGACAAAATAAATCCAGACCCAAAAGAAGTAACAGTAGAGGATGTGACTGAGGCATTTCCCGCAAAAAAGCAGCCATGGGTAACATCTTCTTCACAAGACAACCCTGATAATACCCCACAGAAAGTTTCCAAAACAGATATACTCCAACAGGAAATTGATAATCATGACAAAGTCACTAAAAACACAGTTGAAAAAGAAAAGTCTGTTACTCATAACATCAAAATTCAATCTGAAAAACCCTTTGATCTTGAGGCAGAGATTGCCAAATTGAAGATAACCATTCCTCTCTCAGAACTCGCCAAACATGATGTGTATAAACAGCAAATTAAAAAGTCCCTCAAAATGTCTGAAAATAGAGATGATGTTAATGTACTGGATGACACACCTGAGTTGCTTTTTGGACCAGAAGTTGATGGAAAAACAATAAATACAGGTGTCTTACCCTTTTATGTCAGTCTACACATCCATGACAAGATTTTACACAATGCAATGTTTGACTCAGGAGCCTCACATAACCTCATGCCTAAATCTGTAATGGAGAAACTAAACTTGGACATTACAAGACCATACAAGGACTTATTCTCATTCGACTCCAGCCAGGTCAAATGTTTGGGCCTAATCAAAGATTTGTGTGTTTCTCTAGTCCAATACCCAAATAAAACTATCCTGATGGATGTGGTTGTAGCTGATATCCCACCTAAGTATGGGATGCTTTTGTCAAGATCCTGGGGAGCCAAACTCCAGGGATCCCTCCAATTAGACATGTCCTATGCGACCATATCAGTCTTTGGGCAACCAAAGAGACTGTACAGAGAGACATTGATGAAATATGTGGTGAGCAGTGAGGATAAACCCCAAAACTTTCCTATTTATGCAATTCATTCTGACATGGATTCTTTTATCCTGTTTAATGATGATGCTTCCCCTATAGCTGATGATAAATCTTTGGTCCTGGAACAAGAAACACTCACAATTGAGCAGTCAGTTGCCCAAAACCTTGAAACTGTTTTAAAAGATAAATCACATAAAAAACAAGAATCTCAATTGCCCATTCCAAATTCAACTGAATCTCCTAATACTGCCCAAGATCAAGGCATCCTTTGGTACCTTGAGTTTGATGGCTCAGTTAACAAATTAGGAGCAGGAGCAGGGGTATGGATCCACAATAGACAAAACAATCATGTAGAGGGTCGTGCCTATAGGCTAAATTTCAGATGCACTAACAACATGGCGGAGTATGAAGGCCTTCTATTAGGGCTCAAATTAGTCAAATCCTTACAGGCAACAAGAGTGTCAATTCTAGGAGATTCTGACCTTATTATCCAACAAATGAAAGGTAGTTTTGTCACTAATGACAACAGACTGAGAGCATACAGATCTGCTGCAACTGAAATACTTAACACTTTCACTGAATCCCAACTTACTAAGATATCAAGAACTCACAACCTTCATGCACATAGTCTGGCTACGTTTGCTAGCACTTGTAAATTGCCCTTTGAGCCTAATCACTATTTCATAGCTGAGGTAAAGCACAGACCTTCTGTCCCAAACAATGTCAAAGACTGGCAAGTATTTGAAGATGATACACAGATAAATAACTTTTTAACTTTGCAACAAGAATTTTCAGGTTTAAATATTGATGTTGATGCTGTAAATGACTCACAACAACAAAGAAATCAAGGTCAAACAACTATATCAGCTAAAACAGCAAGCCAAATACTTCATCCAACAACCTTTAATAACAAGAATGTGCAAGAGCTTAAACAAATCAATCTTGATGAAATAGCTGGAGCAGAGGCTGAAGTTATAGAATTAAAAGACAATTTTTTACCCACAGGCCTGACTCCTTTGGAAGACATTTTTGACTCGAATGATATTCCTAGGAAACCAAAGATGCAGCCCCTAAATACTGCCATTGAGGAATGCAACATTGGAACAATTGAAAAACCCAAGATAATAAAACTATCAAAGTCTTTGCCCCCTGATCAGAAGCCGAAGTATGTTGACCTCTTTAAAGAGTTTCAAGATGTGTTTGCATGGAGTTATGATGACTTAAAATCTTATGATACTTCAGTCATTCAACATACTATTCCTCTCAAACCAAATCAAAAGCCTTTCAAGCAGAAACAAAGGGGAATTAACCCGATTCTTCTTCCTTTGATTGAGAAAGAGGTACAAAAAATGTTTGAAGCAGGTATTATAGCACCCATTAGATTTTCAGAGTGGATTTCTAATCTTGTCCCTACAAGGAAGAAAACAGGTGAAATTAGGCTTTGTGTTGACTTAAGAAATTTGAATCAAGTATCCCTCAAAGATAATTACCCCTTACCTAAAATGGATCACATCCTCCAAAGAGTGGTGGGAGCTTCAAGAATTTCATTACTTGATGGGTTTTCAGGCTTTAATCAAATCCTGGTCCACCCGGATGATCAGGATAAAACAGCATTCACAACCCCTTGGGGAACATTTAAATATGTCAAAATGCCTTTTGGACTGAAAAATGCAGGGGCTACCTTTCAACGAGCAATGGATATTGCCTTTGCCAAGGAGATACATGATTTCCTAGTTGTTTACCTGGATGACCTCACCCCTTTTTCAAAATCTGACCAAGAGCACCTTAAACACCTAAGGCAAATATTCATGACATGTAGGAAATATGGCATTTCCTTAAATCCCAAAAAGTCTCTGTTTGGTCTAGAGGAGGGTAAACTGCTAGGCCACATTATTTCAAAAGAGGGGATTAGAATTGATCCAGACCGGATTCAAGCCATTCTACAAGTCCCACAACCAAGAAATGTAAAGGAATTGCAAGCCTTTTTGGGAAAAATCAACTTTTTAAGAAGATTTATCCCAAACCTAGCAGAATTGATAAGGCTGCTAAACCACATGTTGAAGAAAGATTCCAAAGTAAAATGGACGATGGAGGCCAAACAGGCCTTTGAGGGCATCAAGACCACCTTGACTCAAACCCCAGTCCTTACAAGCCCCCAATTTGATAGGGATTTCATTATTTTCTCCTTTGCCTCCCAGCATACTATTGTTGTTGTTTTACTGTAGAAGGATGATCAAGGGAATGAGAAGCCCATTGCCTTTTTCAGCCGAGCCCTTAGAGATGCACCCTTGAAGTATCAGATCATGGAAAAGTAGGCCTATGCCCTGGTTAAGGCCATTAAAGATTTTAGAGTTTATATTCTATACTCTCATGTCACTGCTTATGTGCCAAATGCTATTGTGAAAGACATATTGACTCAAGAAGGGCTAGAAGGCAAAAGAGGCAAGTGGATTGCTAGCATTCTTGAGTATGATATTGAGATAAAACCCACTAAGCTGATAAAAGGACAGGGTTTAGCCAAATTAATGTCTGAAACAAATTTTCAGGCCTTAGACATCAATGAACTGGACAATGAACCGGAGCTGGCGACTCCACAGATCAATATAGCCTTTGAACAATCCCCCTGGTATGCTGATATTTGTTATGTATTGCAAAACCTGTGTGCTCCCCCAGGGTTGTCCAGAACTAAAAGCAGATTTCTAAGAATGAAAGCTTCTAAATTTTGTGTTGCAGATGGTGCCTTATTGTGGAAAAATCATGAAGGTATATTGCTTAATTGTTTAACTGTGAATCAAACTGACAGTGTTATGAGAGATTTTCATGTAGGGGATTGTGGAGGACATCTGTATTGGAAATCTACTGTGGATAAGATATTAAGGGCTGGCTACTATTGGCCTGTTATATTTGCAGATGTCAAGAAATTTGTTACTTCATGTCATAAGTGTCAGCTATTTGAAGGCAAAAGAAAATTGCTACCATTACCCCTTAAGCCCATTTCAACAGAGAGGCCCTTTCAACAATGGGGCTTAGATTTTATTGGGGAGATTCATCCTTCATCTTCAGGTCAGCATAAATGGATTTTAACAGCCACAGATTATTTTACCAAGTGGATTGAGGTTGTTCCATGCAGACAAGCAAATGACTCCACTATCATTCAATTCCTTGAAACTAATATTTTGTCCAGATTTGGTTGCCCTGAAAAGATCATTACAGACAATGCTGCTGCTTTCAGATCTAAGAAAATGGTCAACTTTTGCCATAAGTTTCATATCACTTTGGGCCACTCCACAGCATGCTATCCTCAAGGCAATGGTTTAGCTGAATCATCTAATAAGAGCCTCATGAACATCATCAAGAAGATATTGGACGTAAACAAGAAAAATTGGCACAAAAAGCTTGTAAATGCCTTATGGGCAGACAGATTGACGACCAAGAGATCTATTGGGACCAGCCCATATGAATTGGTTTATGGTATGGAGGCCAAGTTTCCCTCATCACTATGGGTTCCTGTCATCAAGTTACTACAAGAATTTCTAGCTGAGCCCAATGATATACAAAGAAGAATTAACCAAACCATCTGTTTGCAACAAACTAGAGACCAAGTGTACAACAGGGTTCAGGTTCTGCAAGAGAAACTCAAGAAATTTTTTGACAAAAGAACCAAAGCAGAGGATTTTTTCATTGGGAATAAAGTGCTGAGATGGGATTCAAGAAGAGAGGACAAGGGAAAACATGGCAAATTTGATTCCCTCTAGAGAGGACCCTTTGTTATTCAAGCAGTGCAAGGAAACAACACATATTTCTTAAAAAATCTGGATGGCACTGTGGTTGAAGAGGGCCCTGTGAATGGCCGAATGTTAAAGCATTATTTTGACTACTTTCCATGTATATAACCCAAGGCTGCCTTGTACATTAATAGTTTTTTTTAGTAGTTTGTTTTCAGCAGGCAAATAGAGTTCCAGTTTCACAAATTTTGGGAATGATCAAGGGAAAAGGTACTACTTCAAGTTTTTTGTTTTGCCTGGCAAAGCTCCAATTTTGGTCATCTAGGAAGAAAAAGTTCCTAACTTTGGCAAAGGGAAAGGACCAAGGCATTTTGACCTGCTGTTCTTGGTCTTTCATATGGAAAAACCATCCCCAAGTGGAGCCACTGTTAGCCTCCTATACCAATAGGTTTCATATATCATGATTGGCAGGGGAAATTCCAAATATGTTCTTCTTTGATGATGTAAAGATTCCATATTTGTGTCTAAAACACATCTGTAAACAATTTTGTTCATGTCCTACTTGTTGATGGGTGATCCAACAGTGTAATCTGGGTCATGCCATGTTTAAATTGATGTTGTAGAATAGAGAATGAGAATCTGTCCAAACAGTTTAATCTTGGCAAATTAATAGTTAGGTAGAGAATAAAGGTGCCCAACTGCTTAATCTGGGCCGTTGGAAGTAATAAGGGTAGTCTTAGATAGAAAGGCATTTGAAAAAGAAAAAGAAAAGAGCAATTGAGGGTTTGCAAGTCCAAATGCACCCTCCTTGAAGTAATAAAAAATGCTAGGTACTAAGATGGGTAGGTAGACAGGGGTTGCAGAAGCTTGATTTCCTTCACATTGTTGGCCTTGACAAAGAAAGCATATATTGCCAAGAATAGAGATATCTACTCAGCATCTTGATAACAAAGCATGGAAGCATGTCTAACTTCCCCATCATTCCCCACAAAACTTCTTTCTAACATCCCCTCAGTGGACCAGTGGGATCTCCTCATCCAGTCCTAACATCACTCTAAGATTGCAGCAACATCAAGCCAAGGTGTTGGTCTCCATCACACAAGAAAGCCACATTTCCTATGTAAAATCATTCCCCACTCTCATATGCTTCCAAACCCAAGTTTACTTCCTAAGCTTAGCCTTCAGTTCTTCTTTCACCCTTTAAATCCATATTAACCTCTAATCTTACTATATAACTCCCTAACTTTTCCCCTTCCCCTAGTATTATAGCATTTTTATGCAAACAATCCCAAAATATGTATATATCCTCCCCTTGGGCAATTTAGCCATATACCCTAAAGTGTGAAAGTATAATAAAGTTGAATTCTAATGTAAATTGATGTACATGCTGTATTTGGGGATTAAATTAACATCTGGTTGATTTAATAGCCCTAACCCACCTTACAAAGTTGTAAATTCATGTTCCTCCCGATTTGTTTAAAAAAAAAAATTTGCAAAAACCCACTCTAGCCGTTTACCCAATGTTTTATATCTCGGCGCGTTTTACCAAAAAAAAAAACAACAAAAAAATAATTAAAAAGTCGCCGGGTCCCGCCGTATCGCGCTGGCATTTTCACTGTCCGTCATCCGTCGGATCCGGGCCCTCCCATCCGACAGTCCTCGGCGATTTCGGACCACCCCCGCTGTCCGGCCTTTAGCGCCCGAAATTGTCAGTCGGCTGACGTATTCCCTGGGGCGCGTGTCAGTTCCTGATTGTATCGGGCGGCTTCCGACAAATACCGAGCCTGTACCAAAAGCGGTCTGATAAAACCGCTTACCGCCATCCCTTTCCAGCCCATGCCAGCATCACGTCAGCGTTACGTCAGCGGGTCATGTCAGCGCCTATATTACCTGTCAATCCGACATGGCTGCCCCGTCACTCGTCCACCTCAGCCCAGTCATGCGTCACCACGTCATCCCGCCGTACCCGGACCTGACCAATGACGTCATGCTGACGTCATTCATAAAAGGCGCCAAAAATCTATTTTTTCCATATTGCGCACAAAAGTCATGTTTTTTCCTCATTTTTTATCGAAAGCGTTTTCTGTCGCCTGCATGCCATTCTACGTCGTTTTCGCCAACCTCCGGAAATTTCAACCCTGAGCTGCTGCCGCCGCGGATTCACCACTGTCAACACCCCACCGGCTGCGTAATTGCCAGGTATTTACCATTCCTCTGCGCAACCTGGTTTTCAGTCCTCCACTGTTAAAAAATTCAAAAATTAACCAGTCAATTTCCCTGTAACTGCAAAACTAAACTAAAAATTTATCAGAGGAGCGTCCCGGCTCTAAACCCTTTCAATTCCCGCACTCACTGCACCATTTTGGCTCAGACCCTTTGTCAAGAATTCCTCACTTCGCAAGGCAAACCACTGCATTATAATTCATCCTTTTCGCCTCTCTCAGCAGCATTTTACCTCTGTTTCACCCAATCTACCCCTTTTTCTCTCTGCAAATTACTTTATCCATCAAAATTCATTGTTCAGTGTTACCTTTGTTCAAAAGTCAAGTACAATTCAACTCCAAGTGACAACTAAGCAATGGAGGCCCCTGTGGCATTAAACATTGCACCTCTGAATGCCCCACATAAGAACCTAGAATGGTTGGCCCTTGCTGACCGGGATTATCAAATGAAAGAAACGGTTGAAATAAGCAACAAATATCACATAGAAACCGTTTGTGAGCTGAAGAAGAAACACATAAGTGGTGCTGATGACATAGGTATCTGGGAGTCCAACTTGCCCATCTATTACCTTCCACAAGTGAATGTGTTCCCAGACTTCATCCATCAGTGTTGTGAACACTATGAACCCACTCAAAGAGCAGTTTTGGCTCCATCTGGGACTGTTTTATTTCACATCACTCCTCAATCCATAAATGAGATGCTAAGCTTTGAGCCAACTAAACCCCTGGTGCCCCTTTCTATGAATTTTCTACTCAAACAAGGTGCCAAGCTGCCCAGCTCAGAGGTCACAAGGATTGGCCAGTTGTTCATGCAGCCAGATTACCAGCCCCGGCAACCTCCTCCTTATCTGCATGTTTGGTTCAATGAAACAGGGAGGCTGCTAGTGGATATGATATCCTACATCTTGGGTTACAATACCAGTGAGTATGTGGATGAAACAATCTTGGTAATGCTATCCATGTTCGCTCCAGGACATCCCACTGTTGTCCAGTGTGATTATGCCACATTCATTGCTGACAGAATTCATGAGCAATTCATGAATCTGGAGAGAGAGAGGGTATTTAAATTTACCTCATACATATATCACTTGATATTATACAATCAGCCTGACAGTTTCCCTATTTTTCTCAAAAATCTGGGTGCAAAAGGAAACAGGAGGTCAGTGATATTCTGGACACCAGTCTGTCACCATATCTTTTACTCTCCATACAACTACTGTGAGTTCATTGATCTGTTCATTCATCCAGCCTTGTCCCTGCTACAGAGTTCTCCTCCTCCTAGACTCACCGATGAAATGCAGAAGATCCTCCAGCTGTCAAAGAACTATAGCATTGGAGATTGGTACTTCTACCAAGACCACACAGTTATCAGAATATATGGCTGTAAGCTAGCCCCATACAAACTGCCAAAGTACGTTCCCATGAGACTTTTTTCCCTAGAGTACTTTCGGTAATTTGGCAATTCAGACATGGTACACTTTCATAGCAAAAATAAGAAAGCACAGCTGAAAATTAAGCACCAACTGGGTCCATTCATATTTAATAAGAGGGAAGAAGCTTGGGGAGAGGCAGACAAGATCCTAAAAAGCCTCCAGCTCAAAACAAGCTTCTATTGGGCACCATATGACCCTAATCATTTCATAAGCCTCAGAAGAATCAAGTATAGGCTTGCTACCTATGATCATTTTAGCATTCCACAAATTGAAAAATATGCTAATCAACTAGAGTGGAAAGAAGGCACATTAATGGAGAATTATTCTGAAGAAGAACTAGCAGAAAGAGCAATTAAGAATTTAGAAAAAGCAGTTGACTTGGAACATTTTGGACAGGTTTGGTCTCCAGCCACTCGGCATCTTGGAGGAAGTGCCTCATCTTCCACTGTTCCCCAGCAGTTTGCCCAAGCAGCTGGTCAAGCAGCAAACATAGCTAAAGGCAAAGAGGTACAACAAGAGGAGTCACTTCCCAATTTGGAGCAGCAAGTAGAGCAGCAAGAAGAAATGGCTGAGGCACCTGCCTCCACAGAGCAACAAACCCAAGAGCAAATCCCTCCAAGGCAGGAGGTAACAGTTGAAACTACAATTTTACAGACACCTGCAAATGAAGAAAGAATGAGGAAAAGAGATAGGCAAGAAGAAACTCCTCTCACTACTTCAACGGATCAACCAGGGGAAAAGCGACAGAGGCTAAATCCCTTCTCTGAGGAGGAAATGCCTGAAAGACCAACTGATACTATGCTCCCTCCTAGCATCGAAACATCGGCCAGCTCCTTACAGCAAGAGCAAGAAATGCAAGGAGGAGCAGAAGTAAGTTCTTCAAGGCAGCGAACCAAGGCAGAATCTAGTATCAAAAAGCAGTTCACAGACATAAAAGCAAGAAATGAGCCGGTTAGATACCAGCTCTATAACCAACTGCTCAGAATGGCACCAACCAATCAGGAGAGACTCATGTCAGCCTATGATATTCAAGAAGGGAAAATGACTCTCAGTCATTTTAGACCTACCATGCAGCATCCTCAGTCAGCGGCAGACTACATTAGAACTAACTTGGAAGTGTTTGCCAAAGACATCCACCCCATGGATCAGATTGAGCTACACAAGCAAACCGGGGAGATGGTCTACTCAACCTTGGCTGATAAAACTCTATTGGCACACAGGTTACAAAATTCTCTACACAATACTGCTGCTCAGCTGGAACTAGAAAAGGCATCATCTCAAGCCAAGGACAACAGAATCAAGTCCTTGGAAGAAATTATTATAGAACTAGGACATGATCCAAATGATCCTAAGGGTGTGCAGGCCTTGATGAAGAAAAAAGATGAGGATATAGCAGCTTTGAGAAAGCAGATCAAGATACCACCTACTCATCACCCTCAGACTGAAGGGGTTGCAGAACAAAAGAAAGACCAAGATGTGGTTGCTCTACTCTTGACCTTACATAAGAGATTGGTGGAAACAGAGAGTGCTTTGGAGGCGAGCCTAAAGCAAAGACAGGAAGAGCAAGCAACTCGGCCACCACCAGCAATCATAAATATTGAGGATACTCCTCAAATAATAGCTCCACCAGCTCCGCCCACCGGGCAAACATCGGAGGCAGGCCCTTCAGGCTCAGCACCAGCATCAGAAGGGACAACACAGGTAGCAGCATCAGAACAGGTACCCAGCCTCAGCATGCAGAATATGATGAAGGAGCTTGAAGCTCTAGAAGTACAGATGGCTGAACTGAAAGAGGCTAAAGAAAAGTTAGCCAAGCTTGAAGAGAAATATGACAAATCCAAGCAGAATTTGGCTGAAAGAGTAAGGGAGATAAGAGCTCTTGAGAAAAGAATAGAGGAGTTAGAAAAAGAACTTACTTTGGATAAAACTATAGGTGAAATCAAGAAGATTCTATGGGCTAACATTGATCAATCCATTACAGACCAATGGCAGTCCATTGAAACAATCCATGAGCAAATGGATCTCCTGAGCAGGGCAAAAGCAGAAAATCAAAGAGCCCGGGCATCCCTGGGGAATATGCCTGAAATAGCCAACAGAATGATTCAAGTCCTCAACAATCGCGCTGGCCTTCAGCTAGCAAGAATGGGTGTCAGAGATAGAACTAATACCATTTTACTAATAAATAGGGTGCTCACCTTGAGGAACTATGTGCAGACATTGGACAGAAGGTGTCAAGAAATGCAGACAGAGGTAAATGAATTTATTGCAAAAATCACAGCATTGCATAACAGAGGTCTTCCTAGCTTGGTAACTAGTGCAGGAAGATTATTATCACATGAACATTATGCCAAGAGGGTCAACAATTATGCAGCAAATCAAATAACAGCATCCGCAAGCATTTCAGAGGAAACATGGCCCCCATCTGGGCAGACTCTCTATGAAAAGTTGGAAAAAAAAAAAATATTGAGCATGAGATCAAGCACCTTTTTGAAGTGCCTCCAAATTACTACAAATATACTGAAGCTGATGAAACTCTGATTAAAATACAGAGACACCAATTGCCTACTGAAGATTGGTGGAGAGGCATGATAGAAACGTTGCTCTGATAAATCAAATTTTGTTTGTAGTCTTTTTGATCAATCTCGAGTCAGCATTTTCAAAAGACTCACATGTTCAATCTACCTGGGCGGCAATAGAAAGAGCAGCTGGATAACAAGGATAATGACTTGGCACAAATAAACGAGTGCGGATGACGGGGCTAAAGCAGTCACGCCGTGATAAAGCAGCAAAAGGCGAAATTCCTCGAAATGGATGCAAAGCACTCGGCCGGCCCAGTTGGCTGCAAAGTCAAAGAACTCTGACAGAAATGAACAGCTGTTGTTTGTCTATTTTAATGGCAATAACTGTTGTATCTACTATTTTTGAAAGTTGGTAAGAAAGTTATGAGTTAATGACTCATCTTTCAGATATTTTGTGAAACACTTTTGTATATATATCCCCACGAATAACTTATTTGGGGTTGTTGATTTTATTCTGGAGAGCTCCGCTGTATCTTCTCAGAGTTGAATACAAGAAGCTGTTGGTGTTTTCAATTTGGCTTTGCTTGGACATGTTGTGATGAGATTGCTGGCTACTGCAGGATTCCCGTGTTATCTCGTGATACAATAAGTTTCTTCTGAACTGTGTTTTGTATTTTCTCTGTTTGCTGAAACCATCTATATTATATGTTTAATACTCTTAGCAGTAAGGAAAAAGAATAGTTTAGGATTTGTCCATTGAGGCACCCTAAACTCAATCTTTGTTGCTAATTATGTTTTCTTCAGAACTAGTTATAAATGTGGAATTCTTAAATGCTCCCATTTTCTCTAAGTTTACATGGTGAAATCTATTCAGGAATTCTTAACTGCTCTTGAATAAATATTCAACCCTTTATACTCGTTTTCACAGTGAAAGAAATCTTCATTGCCTTTCATTGTGTCGGTTCTTACTGTTTTTCCTTTAAATCAAAAGTTTGTTTCATGAATACCTGTCTGGCTCTGCAGTAACACTATCCTTATCACATACCCCAAGCAACATACAATCATGGACTCCCATTGCCCAATGGAATAAAACTCTCTGAACATTGCATGCCCCTCTTTAGAGCCTATCATTCAACCAAACTTCAAACAAAATTCAGTGTTTCATAGCTAGCCTAAAATTCCCAAAACAAAGCTAAATCAGAAAGAGAGAGCCCTCTCTGATTGCAGGTAGGCTAGGACCTGCAATCCAAAGATTGGTTTGTGGTTACCTCGGCCGTATTCCCTTAGGAGTCAAAGGGAACAACCTGAGTGATAACAAGACGGAAAAATATGGAGAGCCAAAATGGTGATGCGTTGTTTGTACGAGGATAGTCCCAGAACAAAAACAAAAATAAGTCATTGAGTGGGAGATCTAAATCTAGAGGGAGATCTAAATCTCCAGGAAAACTTGTAAACGTGGTGTGTTGGAAATGCGGAAAGGAAGGGCACTACAAAAGGGACTGTAAATCTAAAGCTTCTGACAAATGAAAGGGATCTAATGATGCTCCTTCTGCAGAGGCGAAAACCACCTCAGATGAAGGTGGGGATGTGTACTTGCATTCTTCAAGTAAACATGTAGATCATGAGGCATGGTTGATTGACTCAAGTGCATCCTTTCACTTCACTCCCCATAGAGAGTGATTTTGCGAGTATGAGAAATACGATGGTGGTGATGTCTTCTTGGGGGATGACAGGAAGGCTAGAATCATTGGTCGTGGAAAAGTAAAGTTGAAGTTTCAAGGTGGAAGAGTTAGAACACTTCCAGGTGTTCTGCAAATTCCTGCATTAGCCAGAAATCTGATTTCTGTAAGCAAGATGGATGATGTAGGTGTAAAAATAGTGTTTGAGAAAGATACCTACAAGATGGTTCAGGGGGCACTGGTATTGGTGCGGGGAGTTCGGAGTGGAACTTTGTACAAGCTGTAAGGTAGCACTGTTGTTGATGGGTGCAACAGTTCTGTGGTTCCTGAAAGTGGAGTAGAAAATCTAGTGGTCTCTGGAGAGAAGACCATGTTGTGGCATCAAAAGCTTGGACATATTGGAGAGTAGGGCCTTCAAATACTTCATGGTAAAGGTATGGTAGAAGGTATGAGTAATAGCTCTCTGGATATTGATTTCTATGAAAATTGTGTATATGGGAAGCAGAATTGGGTGAGTTTCCCCTTTGGTGGTAAGAGGGAAAAATAGATATTAGATCTTGTGCACAGTGATGTGTTTTTCCCTGTGAAGGTTCCATCACTGGGTAAGTCTGTGTACTATGTATCATTTATAGATGACTTCTCAAGAAATACATGAATATATTTCCTTAAGAAGAAATCTGAAGTCTTTGACAGGTTTAAAGAAATTAAGGCTCTGGTGTAAAACCAAATAGAGAAGAAGATAAAGGTGCTGAGGATAGATAACGGTGGAGAGTTTTGCAGTAAGGAATTTGAAGAATTTTGTAAGAAGTGTGGTATAGCATAGTAGAATACTACTCCATATACACCTCAGCAAAATGGAGTTGCAGAAAGAATGTATAAGACGTTGATTGAAAGGGCAAGAAGCATGCTCAGTGGTGGCAGGTTAGGACAAGAATTCTGGGCAGAGGCTGTGGAGACAGCATGTTACCTGGTCAACAGATCACCTTCATCAACGTTGGAGGATAAAACTCCACAAGAGGTATGGACTGGTAAGAAACCCTCTCTTTCACATCTAAGGGTATTTGGATGTGATGCATATGTACATGTTCCAAAGGAGAAACGAACCAAGCTGGATAGTAAATCTGAAAAGTGCATCTTTATTGGGTATAAGGATGGTTTAAAGGGTTATAAGATTTGGAACCCAGCAAC